>LS990917.1:17932227-18347227 GCA_900464855.2 Musa schizocarpa
ATCAATCTTGTGATATTTTCAAGGATTTTGCAGGCATATAAGTCAACAATTATATCACACAAGTTTTTGTAATCCATATAAGTTATGTCATTATGGTGTAATATTTCTCCTCTGTCATCAGCAAAAAAAGAGACAAGCCATCTAAAAAATAGCATTTAACAAGGTTTTATCATTGAAATTTGCTAAATAGTTTATCCAAAAGAAATCATGCAGATCAAACATACTTAAAAGATACTAGTAGTTATCTAAAAAAAGGAAGGACCAAATTATGGTTTATTGTCGATGACAAACTTTGAACTTGTTGTTTAAAGCAAACAGAACAGAATTAAAAGATACATCAGTTTAATCCTTGGGAGGTAATCCACAATACTGATACATGATATCCATTTTTTCATTCAAGTTTTGTCGTAGTGTCTCAAAAATTTCAACTTTGTTGATTTTGAATATGTTCTTACTGTGATTTGAGCTTGAACAGTTCTGCATAATGCGATCTTCAGATGGAGGAAATAGGAGTCTGAAAGGTGCCAAAAAAGGACTAGGAGGAGGAGATTCATTTCCCATAAGAATTGGTGTTTTGGGGTGTCTTCTATTTATGGAGGAATTGATCCGGTCCTCTAGGCTGCCCAACCCATATGCCATTGCTAAAGGTGCACTAAGTCTTCTAGCAGGTTTTTATTATTTATCATTTTAATAGATTCTCTCATCGGGTGGGATGCAAATGTCATAGGCATGGAAGAAATCTAGGTGATTAACCTCCCATATGTGGCAGCATAGTATCTAGCCATAATATCCTCTGCATGTAAGGTCAATTGAGTACCCAAAACAATTATCCCGGGACGGCCATAATCCACATGGTACTCATCTCAATTTGACTTATTTCATCAAGATGAATTGTTTTAAATATGATGCTTGTGATAATGTAGACAAGAATGAAGCTGGAGGCAGTAAGTGTTCAACTTTGGGCAGGGAAATCAAGGTTTGGATTTGCAAAAGATTGTTTTCATGGCCCGGGTATAGGTTTCTCCTATTGAGTTGACGTCCCATTTACCTTTAAAATAGCATCCCTCTTTTTTTCAGTTATGCCAATTAGCTCACAAATGGTGTTGTCAAACATTCTAATGGGTGTTCCTAGAAGGTAAGTGCTTAGGCTATTATTGTCCCTACATAGGTTGGCATAGAACAATCTAACTAATCATGATAGATTGGTTCATCTAGTTGCAGTAGTGGTAGAGCTTTTAAAAAATACCTAATGGGATCTAAGTCTTCCAGTTCATCCAAGTCAACATATTTTTCCTTATGGATACCTCTGCTCTTCAAATTTTGGAAAACTAAGGGCTACCTCTTTTTTGATCTAAAAAGATCATGGTCAAATGAATCTCCTTCAATCCTTTTTCCTTTTGACTCTTAGGAGCCATTATCTAGACAAGATGATGATGAAATTGGGAAAAAATAAGCAAAGGAAAGAGAAAAAAAAGAGGGAATGAGATATCAAAAAGAAGGATTTCAAGTGTTACCTTATGGAGATATACTGAGAGATGGAAGGTTTGGATCACCAAGAAACTCTTCTCTCCAAGGTTTCTAAGAGGCAGAAATGAGGGGTTAGGAGGAACGGGAGAGGGTTTGGAGAGCTTCGGGTTGGGGCTGTGGCCATCACGCACTCTGTCCCTAAGGAAACAAGTTGTTGGGTGCCACTGCTAAACTGGAATGTAGCTTGTCACTGGCTTCCGAGCCAAGTGAAGGTAACTCACAGATCACAAAAAAGCACTACTATATCCTTGGAGGAAAGAAAAAAATTTTTCTTCCTCTCCCCCTTTTGTTTGTTTCCCCAAGATACAATAAGTTGGTGATTCCTTTTAATGGATCATTTTGAAGGAAGAAGAAAGAAGAAATCAAATCTACAAAAGAAAGGAAAAGGACGAGCCATTTTTCAGTAGTTTCATTTTAGGACAATTAACATGCTCTAATTCCCTTCTAAATGAATCCAAATCTGGTCTTCATTCAAGGCTTTTGTGAATATGTTCGCTGAGGTCCATGAATTTCTAGAACAACATTAGAATATTTTTTAAAGTGAATTCCATAGTCTTCCAATGTATTTTTTTCATCCAAACAACTTGTGCATAAGATGCACTCAAGCAGTAATGTATTCAAGCTCACCAGAGAGATAGTGTTATTGAATTTTGTTTTGGAAGTCCAAGAAACAAGTGCATGTCCTAAAATTGGCATGTTCCGGATGTACTTTTTTCTATCTATCCTACATCCGGCCAAAATCGCATCCGCAGTAAGCTTTCATTAAATCAAATTTTTCAGATTTTGGATACCATAAACCTAAATTTGGAGTTCCTTTAAGATACCTAAATATTCTTTTAACACTTTTTAAGATGAGATAGTTTAGGATTTGATTGAAACCTAGCACAAAGTCCTACACCAAACATGATATCTGGTCTAGTAGCGGTAAGGTAGAGTAGACTACCTATCATTCCCCCTATATGTTTTTTTGATCAAAGTTTTCACTATTTTCATCCATATCTAACTTAGTCGAAGTACTCATAGGGGTGTTTATTGCTTTTGAATTATCCATGTTAAATCGTTTTAACAATTCTAATGTATATTTAGATTGGTTAAGAAATATACCATCCTTAAGTTGTTTGATTTGTAATCCCAAAAAAGAAAGTTAATTACCCCCCATTAAACTCATTTCAAATTCATGACTCATAGATTTGGCAAATGATTCACATAGTGATTCATCCTAAGAGCCAAAAAAATAATATCGCCAACATAAATTTGTACAATAAGAAAATTATTTTCAAAAAATGTTTAATAAACAATGTAGTATCAACCTTGCCTTTGGTAAAATTATTTAAAATAAGAAAGGAACTAAGCCTTTCATACCAAGCTCTAGGAGCTTGTTTCAAGCCATAGAGAGCCTTTTAGTCAATTTGAATACATGATTAGGAAGAAGAGAATTTTCAAACCGGGAGGTTGTTCGATATATACTTCTTCGAAATAAAACCATTCAAGAAGGCACTTTTGACATCCATTTGAAATAGTTTAAAATTATAACTACTAGCATAGGCAAGGAGCATCCTTATGGCTTTTAATCGAGCCAATGGGAGCTTAAGGTTTTTTTCTGAATCGATACCTTCTTCTTGGTTGAAACCTTTGGCCACTAATCTAGCCTTGTTTCTAACCACTATACCATTTTCGCCTTGTTTGTTTCTAAAGACCCACTTAGTACCAATGACTAAATGGTCACTAGGTCTAGGAACAAGCTCCCACACCTTGTTTCTCTCAAATTGATTCAGTTCCTCTTGCATTGCAATAATCCAAAAATCATCTTTTTATGGCCTCACAATGCACTTAGGTTCAATTTGAGAGAGGAAGGCTGCATTAGCAAAAAAAATTTTTGAAAGAGGAACGAGTTTGAACCCCTTTAGATGTATCCCCTATAATTAGCTCCTTTGGATGAGCATCTATATACTTCCATTCCTTAGGTAAGGAAATTTCTCGAAGAAGGTGCATCCAAGTTGCTATTTTGAGGAGGGGGGTTCATTTAAATTCAAATTATCAAAACCAAGATCATCATCAAAATCATTTTTCTTAAAAAATTTGAGACTTCATTAAAAACTACATGAATAGATTCCTTCAATTACTAAGGTTCTTTTATTAAAAACCCAAAAGCTTTTGAAACGGAAGAGTAACCAAGAAAGATGCCTTCATCGGATTTTGCATCAAATTTTCCTAAGGCATCCCTTTTCATTTAAAATAAAGCATTTACAACCTAAAAAACTTTAAAATAGGAAATATTTGGTTTTTTGTTATTCCACAATTCATAGGAGTTTTTGATAAGGAAGGTCTTATTAGGACTCTATTCATGATGTAGCAAGTCAGATTTATGCTTCGGCCAAAAAAATACTTTAGGTAAACTATGTTCATTTAACATAGTTCTTGCCATTTCTTGTAGGTTTCTCTTTTTTTTCTTTCAACTACTCCATTTTGTTGGGGATTTCTGAGAGGAGAAGTTATGATTGTATCCATTAACTTCACAAAAATTTTGAAAGTCATGGTTTTGAAATTCGCCACCATGATCAATTCAATTGATGAAATCATGAACCCTTTTTTTCGCTTTTGAGTGAGTTTACAAAATTTAGAGAAACACTTGAAACAATCACTTTTGTGAGCTAAGAAATAGGTCCAAGTGTATCTAGAGTAGTCATCCACAATCACAAAAGATATTTGTTTCCACCTAGACTTGTTGTATCAATTGGTCCAAATAAGTCCAAATGGATCAATTGTAACGGTCTAGTGGTGCTAATTTGATTTTTTTGGTTTGAAGCTTGTTTTTATTTGTTTCCCTAGTTGACATGCATCGAGATACCTTATCTTTAATAAACTTTATATTCGAATCCCTGCACTAATTTTTTTGAGATGAGATTTTAGATATTGTTTTCATGCTTGCATGGCCTAATCTCCTATGCCAAAGCCAAGCATCATCATTTATATGTGAGAAACACATTTCATTACTTAGTTCATCAAGATTGATGGTATAGACATTATTTTGTTTTTAAAGCAATCATAGTCATGTTATGATTTGGTTTTTCAATAATGCACATATTTGATTCAAATCTAACGATATAACCTTTATCGCATAATTGACTAATGCTCAATAGATTATGTTTTAATTCATCAACTAGTAACACATCATCAATGGAAAACTTGATTTGTTACCCATGGTTCCCTGCCAATGATTTTGCCTTTGTTGTTGTCTCCGAAGGTGACATAGCCTTCGTCCATGCTAGTGAGCTTGGTGAATTGGGATGGATCTCCGTCATATGCCTTTGAGCATCCACTATCAAGATACCATCTTTGCTCCTAGCATGTGATGGTGTATGTTTCTACAAGAAGGAATTATTTTTAGGTACCCATTTACTTTTGGGTGCCTCAAAAAAACTAATCTAACTTGTTTATCATGTTGTATAGATTCTGATCATGGTTCCTTTAGGAACCCAAATCAATTTGTTCTGGACTAATTTTTCTTGAATGGACATTGGTAAGTTATATGTCCATATTTTTGCAAACAAAAGTTGCAATTGTTTTTGATGTTGAACATGTAAGATAGACCTTTAACGAAGGTGGTTGGATTTGGTGAGTACTTCTCACAAACCGATTCCACTTTTTAGGAACGGACCCTTTATTTGTATGATCATGTTTAATGACTTGCTACCACCCTAATTTTTCAAGGTGTCCTAAGTACTAAGTTCTCATTTTGAGAGTTTTAAATCATGGCATTTGACACATGGAGCTAAACAATCATGATATTCAGTTTTAATTTATCAAAAGCACACGAAGACTATCATGTCTTTTTAGCAATTTGTATTTTCTACTAATTGTCTTTACATTCATCAAATAACTCATGGAAGGCATTTAATAAATCATGATAAGGTAAATCTGCATTAATTAAATCTGTTACTCTTCTTCAAGGCCATTAGGGCTTAGTGAGCAACTTGCTCGTGTTGACTCCCTCTTCTTGGATGTGCTTGAGTCATCCCATGTTGCCTTGAGCTTCTTTTGGTGTCTTTTTTTGGCTTGAGGGCAATCGTTCTTGTAGTGTCCTGGTTTTTTGCATTCATAGCAAATCACTTGGTCCTTCTTTGTTCAAATTTATTTTTTGTATTGTTTTTAAATTTGTTCTTCCTTAAATTTTTTTTGAATTTTTGAGTCAAAAGTGCAATGTCATTGTCACTGTCCTCATCACTTGATGTTCTTTCAAGTGGTCTTCTTGTGATTTGAGTGCCATATCCTTCCCCTCTTTTGAAGGGGGGGGTTCGAAGCCATCATGAGCTTGACATGTCATTTCAGAGGTCATTAGAGACCCAATGAGTTCTTCAAGAGGGAATGTTTTAAGGTCTTTGGCCTCTTGAATGGTCAGTAACTTTGGATCCCAACTTTTAGGGAGGGATCTTAAGATTTTAGTTACTAGTTCAAAGTTAGTAAAATCTTTACCAAGAGCTTTGAGTCCATTGATGACATCCAGAACTAGGGTGTACATGTCTCCCATGGACTCACTTGGTTTCATTCGAAAAGTTAAGTAAGAGTGCACAAGAATGTTGATTTTGGACTCTTTCACTTGGCTAGTGCCTTCATGAGTGACTTCAAGAGTTCTCCAAATATCAAAAAAAGCCAATCACAAATTGAAACACGATTAAATTTGTTTTTGTCTAGTACACAAAACAAGGCATTCATAGCCTTTGCATTTTAAAAGCAAAAAACCTTCTTCTCCATTCATTCCATTCTGCTCATCTAAGAGAAGATTTTTGAAACTGTTTTCAACAATAGTCCAAAGCTCTGAAATCCATGGAAATAAGGAAGATCCTCATCCGAAGTCTTCCAATACGTGTAATCCCACCCATTAAATATAGGTGGACGAAAGTGATAGAATGGCCCTCTTGCATGCCGGAGTAAGCCATCTCTTGGGTATTAAACCAAATATGAGAGATAACCTTGGCTCGATACCAATTGTTAGGATCTGAGCAGCACTAAGGGGGGGGTGAATTAGTGCAGCAGAGAAAAAACCGGTTTTAAAAAAAAAAATCTTTCAGATGAAGAGAGCGGAACTTGATAAGTTTAATCTTGAAAGCTTATTCTTAAATATGTGCAGCAAAAAAGTAATAAGGAACTAGAGCATAAAAGAAGATTTGCAATAATATAAATAACAATAATGAAACGCAAACCACAGATCACGCCGATTTTAGAGTGGTTTGGTCAAATGACCTACTCCACTTCATGGAGGCCCTCTTCGATGAGGCTCCCACCTTCCACTAGCAAGCTTCTTGAAAAGGAAGGGTAAATACCCCTCTTACAACTTCTTTACAAGCGGTTCACTCTCTTACAGATTTTCGAGAAGAGATGAGGTGAACACTAGCAAATTGAAAAGAAAGCAAGCTAACACTTTTTCTAAGATCTTTCTCTCAAACTCTTGCTGCTCAAAAGGTTGTTGTCTCAGCTGAGATTTGAGGGGTATTTATAGCCTCAAGAGGATTCAAATTTGGGCTCCAAAATTTGGGCTCCAAAATTCAAATCCTCTTAGGGTTCCGATGCCGGTGCCACCGCCAGTAAGCGGTGGGTAGCCAGCGTTCCGGTGCTGGGTGCCACCGCCGAGCTCAGAGGTGTCACCGCCAAAGCACTGGTGCGCTAACGGTGCCTTTCATCCCAAGGCTATTGCCCGTTTGGCTCTCCAGTTCACTTGGTTTGGCTTTCTTTTAGCCCAAACCAAATCTGACTTTATTTGCTTGGTCCCTAACCAGGATATAGGCTTATCTTCTTAATCCTAATCCTAATTACAAGTGAACTACATAACAAAACACATCTTAAGCAATTTATTAACCATGAACGTCAAGTTTTTTTCGACGACGTTTTTTCGGATTTAACTTCCTTCGACGGGTCCAAGCACGCCCCAACTTGTGATGACTTTAAAGAGTAGGCTGAGACTTCTCGGTGATCTCACCGAACCTCCGAAGCCATCTCTTCAAGCGTAACTTCCAACAGGTTCCCGATTTCTTCTCGGTTGGTTCCGCAGCATCTCCGACGATTCATCGAACTCTTAAAGGTTCATCGAACTCGACTCCGGTATTCTTGCTTTGTGTTTTCTGTTTATCGTAGTTAATCCTGCACACTTAACTCAATAATATGGATTAGATCAAATAACCCATCAATTGATTTTATCATCAAAATCCGAGATTCAACAAGTAGTTCTCACTGCTCGTAGGCGTTGGCATCGCCTAGTTGGTAGTAGCACCGCCAGGTGTCTCGAGAGTGGTGGTGGTAGCATCACCAATTGGCTGTAGCACTGCCAATTGTCTCGGGTGACAGGCGGTAGCACTACCTAGCTAGCGGTGCCATTGCTCGCAACCTCTGCCCTATAAAAAGGCACTTAGGGCTGTTAGGATCAAGAGCACTAAGAGGGGGGGGGGGGTGAATTAGTGCAGCGGAAAACTTTCAACGATTAACTGCGTTCATACATTGAAATCTGATTCCGATGTAAAAGTCATTTCATGCAGATAATAACTTTAAAAGCTTACGAAAATGTATTTGAAGTAAAGTAAGGAAGATAGTTTGTAATTAAGATAGAAATCAAAATGTAAGTGCAAACTGAAATATGATGTTCGTACGATAAAACCGATTTTCGTCTTAACACCGATTCAGAAAATACTTAACTATGAAACACGTTCATAAATGAGCAGAAGGCAGTAAGCTATTGAGGAGGTTTGTAGTAAAGATAAGATGCTCAAAGTAAATGCAAACCGAGATTTAGAGTGGTTCGGTCAATCTTGACCTACATCCACTTTTGGCTTCCTCCACCATTGACCTACATTCTATGATTGCATTAAAATAGAATAATATATACACCATTGACATCAATGATCTTTACAATGAAATGTGTTTCTCGGTTTTGAATGAGGATACTTGGTTTTGGCATAGGAGATTAGGTCATACTAGCATGAAACTAATCACTCAAATTGTTGGGAAATCACGGGGCGACATCATATCAATGGCGGAAGAACAAGAAAATAAAAATCCCGATTCCCAAAAAGATGTTCGTGTCAAATGCGAAGATTGGTGTAAAAATCCAGAAAAACACAAAACTGCAAGATAGAGATTGTGTTACCTAGGGAGATCAGATATCCCTGTTCCCTTGCAGATCCTTAGGAGAGGGTGAAGGAGGTCAAGCGTCCTCCTCTCTAGGTGATCCACACAGGGGTGGTGACGACCCTCCTCAAAACTCCAGATCTCTCGAGGTGGAGAGGGGGAGAGGAGAATAGGAAGGGCAAGCAAAGACTCTAGCCTATGAGGCTGTGAATCCCTCCTATTTATAGAGATCCCGTGTCAAACCCTAATGGGTCCTTCCCTAGTGGGTATTGGATCTGCATCCAATAAGACAAGGGCTCCGTCGGATATCTCATGTCCCAACCTCTACTCATCATAATGCCTACCATATGTGTGTGACCCTCTAGGCCCAATATCGAGCTGGCCCGTGAGTCATACCCGTCAGAACTCCTTCTAACTCGGTGAATTATTATCTTTGTAATAATTCACTTTCGACTCATCGACTATGGGACGTACTAGGCCACTACGCCAGTAGTCCCCGTGACGATACAAGGGAATCAATCCATTGGACCTGTCATCCTCGCCACCATGTACCTATAGTCCCTCATCCATCTAATATTCGAGAGACCGTAGATATCGAGCATGGTGTTGTTAGACCCATAAGGTTTTTACTCGAAGTCTCGCTCTTAATCGGATTCTCCCGGAGAACTCTTTTCTCTCAACCCGAATGACCCGGCCGGGGATTTATGCGAGCAAGAACACATGGGATATTCCTCTCATGACGCCGAGAGTAGATGATCCTCTATCGACACTCAATAGCCTCCTCGAAGGTCGACTACCACTCCCAATGACCCAGCTGTACTAGATCCTGGGACAGCCAAACCTATAAAGTCGGTATCAAAGAGTGGAGCACTCATACAGGACATCCTTGGTGTCTCAAGTCTAAGGACCAGATACACCACTAGGACTACTGGAATCATTGTCTAACAATAAGGCATCATCAACCATCCAAAGATTCCGTAAAGCGGATCAATCAATGAACTCATTCTCTAATGAGCACTGCATCAGATCCCTAGTGTCCCTACACGAGCAGCTATGAGAGACTAGCTGCATCCATCATATGGACGGGTATACAAGACACCATCTATCCGGTTATCACGATGTCCCTCTCGAAAACCTATGACCGGGATTATTTAGGATATGTGTTTAAAGGTGAATCGATCTTATTATCGTGATCTCCTCACGATCTGATTCCCATTGCACAAATCCAAGGACATCACAAATATATATATATATATATATATGCATTTATGCAATAGTTATAAAGTGATATACGCCAAAATATAATAAGCAAAAAGATTTCAGATCAAGTCACACGTGCCATCACCACGTGGATTGGCTTTGTCGGGCACCTATGACTAGCAATCTCCCACTTGACCTAAAGCCAATCACCTATGTGTCCGATCCCCATCGGATTCCTTTGTGACTTTTCAAAGACAAAATGAGACAATGGCTTTGTGAATGGATCTGCAATGTTATCTTCGGATGGAACTCTTTTCCACCTGCTACATCTCCTCGGTTACGATCTCTCTTATAATTTGGAACCTCCTCGTAACACTTCGATGAGACCCGGGTTCCCTTATTTGAGTAATCACCCATAGTTGTCATAATATAAGGAAGTCGACTTGTCGTTATCTCAGATCGACTCCCAAATCTGTGATGAACTTCTTCACCAGACTCCCTCTTTTGCTGATCGATGCAGCAATGTGCCCCGCCTCTATGGTCGAACTGCCAGTGGTATCTTGCTTGGAACTCTTCCAAAGACATCTGCTTCCTCCATTCAAGGGGTACACATACCCTGAATTCGACTTGCTATCATCGACATTAGACGAAAACTTGAGTCATTGTAGCCTTCAACCTTAAGGCTATTACCTCCATATACTAGTAAAAGATCCTTAGTCCTTCTCAAGTACTTAAGGATACACTTTTACTGCTTTTCAGTGCTCCAAGTTCGATCCGGCCGGATACCGCCAGACACTCGTGAGAGTATGCGCTATATCAGGCCTAGTACATAGCATGGCATACATGATAGACCCTATTGCTGAGGCATAAGGTATCATATCCATGTTCGCCCTTTCTTCTCGAGTCTTTGGGGACATACTGTAGAAAGCGATATCCTATATCTCATCGGTATGAGACCTCTCTTGGAATTTTCTATGCCAAACCTTTTGACAATAGTTTCTATGTACCGACTGGGGACAAGCCAAGCATCCTCTTGGATCTATCTCAATAGATTCTAATCCCCAAGATATAAGATGCTTCCCCTAAGTCCTTCATGGAGAAGTGTCTAGATAACCAAGCCTTTATCGTGGATAGCATTTTATGTCATTCCCAATGATGAGGATGTCATCCACATATAACACCAAAAGGTGATAGTGCCCTACTTACCTTTCAGATACACAAGGCTCATCTTCGTTTAATCTAAGTCATAAGATCCTGATTGCCTCATCAAATCTTATGTTCCAACTTCTTGGAAGCTTGCTTTTAGTCCATAAATGGATCTAAGCAACCTACACACCTTATCCGGGCAGTTCTTGGACACGAATCCCTCAGGGGTTGCATCATATACACTTCCTCCTCGAGGTTCCCGCTGAGGAATGCGGTTTTCACATCCATCCGCCAGATCTCATAATCATAGTGTGCTGCAATGGCTAATAGAATTGATGGATTTTAGCATTGCTCTGGGTGAGAAAGTTTCGTCAGTAGTCAACACCTTGCCTTTGACGATACCCCTTAGCCACTAGCCTTGCTTTTTTATAGGTCTCTACCTTTCCATCTACTCCCATCTTTTTTCAAAGATCCTTTTGCAACCGATGGGTACAATACCTTCAACATCAACTAGGTTCCAAACCTTATTGGAGTACATAGAATCCATCTCAGAATTCATGGCTTTTTCCACTTCCCGGAGTCTATACTCATAATAGCCTCCTCGTAGGTCCGAGGATCAATATCCTCTACATCCTCTGCTCTAATATGTCTCACATATCTCTCAGAGGATGGGATACTCTATCGACCTGCATAAAGTTGATACTTGTGTATTAGGTACCAAACGATTTCGGGCTATAGAGTGGGTGCTTGAGCTTGGTTCTCCAACCTCGCCAATTCTATCATTCTCCCACTATCTCGAGCAAAAATGTGTTCCTTCTCAAGGAACACTGCTCTCTTAGCTACAAAGACCCTTTGGTCCTCGAGATGATAGAAATAATACCCACAAGTTTCCTTGGGGTATCCCACAAATTTGCATCGCTCGTCCTTGATTCTAACTTATCGGGTTGTGTCTTCTAACATGGGTGGCAACCCCAGATCTTAACAACCTTAAGATCAGGCTTCTTCCCTTTCCATATCTCATATGGTGTAGACACTACCGACTTTAGTTGGAACTCGTTGAGAAGGTAAGTCGGTTTCTAGGGCATATCCCCAGAATGAGATGGGTAGGTCAATAAAACTCATCATGGACCGCACTATATCTAATAATGTACGATTTCTCCTTTCAGAGACACCATTGAGCTGAGGTGTATAAGGAGGTGTCCATTGGGATAATATCCCATGGTCCTTGAGGAAACTGAGTAAACTCTGCATTTAAGTATTCACCTCCTCGACCGATCAAGAGTTTTGATACTTTTTCCAACTGGTTCTCCACCTCATTCTTATACTCTGAATTTCTCAAAGGCCTCGGACTTGTACTTCATTAAGTACACATATCCATACCTTAAGAAATCATCAGTAAATGTAATGAAGTAGAGTAACCTCCAATGGCATGAGTTGACATGGGTCCACATACATCACTATGTATGAGTTCCAACAACTCATTGGCTCTCTCCGATTCTACTAAATGGAGATTTGGTCGGCTTTTTCCATTTAATGCAAGGCTCACAAGTTGCATATGACACATAGTCAAATGGATCTAGATATCCATCATTTAGCAACTTTTGAATCCTTCTTTCATGGATGTGACCTAGCCTACAATGCCACGTGTTTGTAATCGTTCAACTCATCTCGTTTTGCTTTTGGACACATTTACATTCATGATATGTGGAGTGGTGTCTAACATAAATAAACCATTATGCAATGTTCCTTTCGTGATGATCTTATCATCTAATAATATCGAACAACCATTGTTCAAAAAACAAATTTATATCCACTAACCGTTAAACCCTTAAATGGAGATAATGCTTTTGATAATAGAAGGAACAAAATAACATGCATCTAATGCAATAAAAGCTCCACTAGGCAGATGTAGGGCGACCTCGCCAACAGCTAATATAAGCTTTTTTGCTCCATTACCCATCTTGAGGTCCATCTCGCCTCTCAGAAGTCTCCTAGGCCTTGCCGTAACCTCGCAGAACGATTGCATATATGATAAGCACTACCGTATCCAATACCCATGTGTTATCATAAGAGTCCCACAAATGGAGACCGATCATGAATGTACCTGAAGCTTCATCAAGCTTTTGTTTAGCCTTTTCTCGCAAGGTACTCTTTTGCAGTTTCTCTTTTAATGCCCGCCTATCTTTACCTATTGGAAGCACCGGCCTTTGTCCTTTGTTTGGGTCTTTCTTAGCAACCTTTGTTTTACCTTTGTTTGACCTTGCCCTTTCCTTCTCAAGGGACCTTTCTGCTTTCCTTTTCTTTTCTGGTCTCACCAGTGTAGAGAACTGGCTTCTCTTTCTTAATAGTACTCTCGCCTCAACAACATATTGAGGAGTTCGGGAGAGTCACCTCAAGCTTGTTCATATTAAAATTCATTATGAACCGTGAAAAGGAATCTGGTAGGGATCAAGCACAATGTCCACACACAAGTTATCCTCTAGGACCATTCCTAGACCTCGTGGAGTTTCTCTATCCACTCAATCATCTTTAGGACATGGTTTCAACCGGTGTCCCCTAAGTCATCCTAGCTGAAAAGGCTCTTGGATATCTCATATCGTTGAGTCCTTCCCCGTTTCCTCAAACAATTTGCGGACATGTAGGAGAATGGATCGGCATCCATCCTTTCATGTTGTCTCTGTAACTCTGGAGTCATAGAGCCCAACATATAGCACTGAGCAAGAGTGGAGTCATCAATGTACTTCACGTGGCAGCGATCTCATCCACGCTTGCCCCTTCTTCTTAAAGGAGGGCATCATCAGATCAAGGACGTACACCATTTTCTCCGCTGTGAGAACAATTCTCAAGTTACGGAGCCAACCATAATTTGGACCAAGTAAGTCGGTTGACATCAAGTATGCCACGTAAAGGGATTTGAAAGTTTACATTTTCTGAAAATAAAGATGTAGCAGAAATGAATAACATGCAGATTTTGCAAGAAATAAACTATCAAAATAATAAAGCCGCTTCTTTGGCGGGCGGCATGCCGCTGCTTGCCCGGCGCAGGTTCGCGCTTCGCTTATGGCAGGCGCCGCTGCCCTGCAGCCTCTGCCCTGGGCTGCCAGCCAGCCCGGCAGCAAAGCTGCTGCAAGCAGACCGCCGACCGGCTGCTGCTGTAGCCACAACGCGCTATGCGATGCGCCGGGCCAGTGTGTTGCCTGGTTGCGGCTGCTGCTGCTGCTGCAGGTGGCTGCAGGCATGCAGATCGAGGGCAGCAACTGTTGCTGTTCTTCCTCGCTTTTGCGGCCAACGATTTTGACGCCAATATTCTTCCTAAACACAACACACGCGAAGTTCAAAACCAATCATTCGCGACGAACAACCTGGCTCGATACCATTGTTGGGAAATCATGGGGGCGACATCATATGCGCAGCGGAAGAACAAGAAAACAAAAATCGCGATTCCCAAAAAAGATGTTCGCCGTCGATGCGAAGATTGGTGCGCAAAAAATCCAAGAAAACACAAAACTGCGATAGAGATTGTGTTACCTAGGGAGATCAGATATCCCCCTGTTTCCTTGCAGATCCTTAGGAGAGGGTGAAGAAGGTCAAGTGTCCTCCTCTCTAGCGGTGATCCCACAGCAGGGTTAGTGACGACCCTCCTCAAAACCTGACCTCTGAGGTGGAGAGGGAGAGGAGAATAGGAAGGGCAAGCAAAGACTCTAGCCTATGAGGCTGTGAATCCCTCCTATTTATAGAGATCCCGTGTCAAACCCTAATGGGTCCTTCCTAGTGGGTATTGGATCTGCATCCAATAAGACAAGGGCTCCTGTCGGATATCTCATATCCCAACCTCTACTCATCGCAATGCCTACCATATGTGTGTGACCCTCTAGGCCCAATATCGAGCTGGGCGTGAGTCATAATTGTCGAACTCCTTTTAACTCAGTGAATTATTATCTCTGTAATAATTCACTGACTCATCGATTCTGGACGCATTAGGCCACTACGCCAGTAGTCCCCGTGACGATACAGGGGAATCCAATCCATTGGACCTGTCTGTCCTCAATTACCATGTACCTATAGTCCTCATCCATCTAGTATCCTGCAGACCGTGATATCGAAGCATGGTGTTGTCGGACCCATACGGTTTCTACTCGAAGTCTCGCTCTAATCGGATTCTCCTGGGAGAACTCTTTTCTCTCAACCCAATGACCCTCGCCAGGATTTGTGCGAGCAAGAACACATGGGATATTCCTCTCATGACGCCGAGTGGATGATCCTCTATCGACACTCAATAGCCCTCGTAAAGGTCGAAACTACCACTCCCAATGACCACTGGTATACTAGATCCGGGGACAGCCAAACCTATAAGTCCGTATCAAAGAGTGGAGCACTCATACAGACATCCTTGGTGTCTCAAGTCTAAGGACCAGATACACCACTAGGACTACGGAATCGTTTGTCTCAACAATAAGGCATCATCAACCATCCAAAGATTCCGTAAGCGGATCAATCAAAGGAACTCATTCTCTAATGAGCACACATGCATCAGATCCCTAGTGTCCCTACACGAGCAGCTATGAGACCAGCTGCATCCATCATATGGACGGTATACAAGACACCGCCTATCCGGTTATCACGATGTCCCTCTCGAGTAACCTTTGACCGGGATTATTTCGGATATGTGTTTAAAGGTGAATCGATCTCATTATCGTGATCTCCTCACGATCCGATTCCTATTGCACAAATCCAAGGACATCACAATATATATATATATATGCATTTATGCAATAGTTATAAAGTGATATACGCCAAAATATAATAAGCAAAAAGATTCTGTATCAAGTCACACGTGCCATCACTCACGTGATTGGCTTGCTGGGCACCTATGACTAGCACAAATATCATCCAAAGAACTTGTACGAGGAATTCCTCATCTCAAGTTCATCAAAGATAATGTGTGTAATGCTTGTCAATTAGGAAAATAAATTAAGGGTAGTTTTAAATCTAAAAATCAAATAAGCACATCTAGGCCCTTACAATTAATCCATATGGACTTGTTCGGACCAATCTATACATCAAGCCTAGGAGGTAGCAAATATGCCTTCGTCATTTCAGATGACTATTGTAGATACACATGGACTTATTTCTTGAAACATAAAAATGAATGCTTTAGATATTTCACCAAGTTTTGTAAACTTGTTCAAAACGAAAAGGGTTTTCTTATTTCATCAATTCAAGTGATCACAGTGGTGAATTTCAAAACCGTGATTTCCAAGAATTTTTGAATCTAATGGATACAACCACAACTTCTACTCCGAGAAATCCTCAACAAAATGGAGTAGTAGAAAGAAAGAATAGAAATTTATAAGAAATGACAAGAACCATGTTAAATGAACATAGCCTACCCAAATACTTTTGGGTCAAGCGCAAAACACTACATGCTATATTTTGAATAGAGTTCTAGTAAGAACCTTACTCACCAAAACTCCCTATGAGTTGTGGAATAATAAAAAACCCAATGTTTCATATTTTAAAGTTTTTGGGTGTAAGTGTTTTATCTTGAATGAGAAAGATGCCTTAGGAAAATTTGATGCTAAATCCGATGAAGGAATTTTTCTTGGTTATTCTTCGGTTTCTAAAGCTATTCGTATCTTCAATAAAAGAACTTTAATTATAGAAGAATCCATTCATGTTGTTTTCAATGAGATTTTCGAAATCAAGAAAAATGATTTTGATGATGATGTTAATTTTGCTTCCTTGAATTTAAATGAAACCCCTTCTCCAACTTGCAACTTTGATGCATCCACTTCCGAAACACCCTTACCCAAGGATTGGAAGTATGTAGATGCTCATCCTAAGGAGCTAATCCTAGGAGACACATCTAAGGGGGTTCAAACACGTTCTTCTCTTAAAAATTTTTGTGCCAACGCCGCCTTTCTCTCATAAATTGAACCTAAATATATTGACGAAGCCATGAAAGATGATTCATGGATTATCACAATGCAAGATGAGTTAAATCAATTTGAAAGAAATGAGGTGTGGAAGCTTATTCCTAGGCGACCATTTAGTTATTGGTACTAAATGAGTCTTTAGAAACAAGCAAGATGAATCTGGTATCGTAGTTAGAAACTGATAGAAGATAAGATTTCCCCAACTATACGAGGAAATCTCTCTATTCTGTTGAGAGAAATCCTCTATTCTGTTGAGGAAAATCCTCTTTCTTAATCTGTATAAATAGGAGAGGGATATGTTAATGTATTCAAGCTAAACTTATTTCAATAAAGCTTCTTCATTTCTTCTTCAATAAAGCTTTTACAATAATTGTTCTTAACTTCTATTATTTTCTTCATGGTATCAGAGCCACTTGCCTAGAGCAAGCTCTCTTCTCACTGTCGACTCATCTGTTGCTTCTTCACCTCCAGCGGTAAAAGAAAAAGCCTTGCTCTCTTCTCGCTGTAGACTAATCTTTTGCTTCTTCACCTCAAAGCGTAAAGAAAAACCTTTCTACTACTTTTCCATCGTCAGGCCATCGGTGCGATAAATCTTTCCTCCTCAGCGAACGACAACTATCTTCTCCACTACCACTCTGCACCAACATTCGTTCCCATCCACTGTGGCGTCTCTAGTGCTACACTTGTTAGGATCGTAGCGGCACTAAGAGGGGGGGGTGAATTAGTGCAGCGGTAAAATGACGTTGGTTTAAAAACTTTCGTACGATAAAAAACTAATATTGATGAAAATCGATATGGAAGCTTGATAACTTAGAAGCGTATGGAAGCATAGTGACTAAGTAAAGAAGTTTGCAGTATGTAAATGGCAAGATTATGATGCAAACCAAAGAACATAGTAGTTTTAAAGTGGTTCGGCCAAAATGACCTACATCCACTTGCGAAGCCTTCTTCGAAGAGGCTCCCAACTTCCACTAGCAAATCTCTTTTAGGGGGAAGGACTAATACCCCTCTTACAACCATTACAAGTGGTTCACACTCTTACAATTCTTTTCAACAAGAAGAAGGAGGTGAACACTCAAGCAATTTGAAAACTAGACTTGCTAAGACTTGGCTAAGGCTCTTTTCTCAATCTCTTGCTTCTCAAAGGTTGTGTTCTCGGTGAGAATAAAGGCATTTATAGGTTCTAAGAGGATTCAAATTTGGGCTCCAAAATTTGAATTCTCTTGGGTTTCCGAGGCTGGCGGTGCCACCGCTTGTCTGGCGGTGCCACTGACAAATCTGGCGGTGCCACTGCCTACACTATTTCAGCCCACTAGTTGGGCTCCAAACATAGCCCAAACCAGTCCGAACTCGGGCCCAATTGGCCCCTATTTGGGCTATAGGATTAACACCTAATCCTAACCCTAATTAATGTGCTAACTACGAATTTAAAGATATTTTATAAGCTATGACAAAGTCCGTAAGTCAAGACTTCTTTCATGAAGCTTCCGACTGAACTTAGGTGGTCTTAGATAAACTCTCTGAAACCATTCTCGCGAACTCCGGCAAGCTCCAAGACTTCACGATTTGATCTTGGTGAGTTCCAACATGCTTCTTTTGGTAAGCTCCGATCTTTCTTGACTAACTCGCGAACTTCCCACTAACCTTCCGGCCGAAGCTTAGAAAAACCCTTGACAAGCTCCCTACTCATTCTCGGCTAGTTCTATGCGTTCCCGATTTAACCTTAGGACTTCCGTCGAACTCTTGAACTCCCAACGAATCCTTCGTGCTTGACTCCGTACTTTGTTTCGCTTTATGTCTTCATCATTTTCGTAGTTAATCCTGCACATGCAAGCCAAAACTCTACTCTGATCTAGACAGTTATTACTACTAGTCATAGGTGCCCGACAAGCCAATCACGTGAGTGATGGCATGTATGACTTAATATAGAATCTTTTTGCTTATTATATTTTAGCATATATCACTTTATAATTATTGCATAAATGCATACATATATTGTGATGTCCTTGGATTTGTGCAATGGGAATCGGATCGTGATGAGATCACGATAATGAGATCGATTCACCTTTAAACACATATCCTAAATAATCTCGGTCATAGGTTACTCGAGAGGGATATCGTGATAACTGGACACACTGGTGTGCTGTATACCCGTCCATATGATGGATGCAGCTGGTCTCATAGCTGCTTGTGTAGGGACACTAGGGATATAGTACAGGTGCTCATTGAAGAATAAGTTCACTGATTGATCCGCTTACGGAATGCTGGAAGGTTGATGATGCCTTATTGTCAGACAGCAATTCCGTAGTCCTAGTGGTGTATCTGGTCCTTAGACTTGAGACACCAAGGATGTCCTGTATTAGTGCTCCACTCTTTGATACCAGACTTATAGGTTTGGCTGTCCCAGATTTAGTACAGCTGGTCATTGGGAGTGGTAGTCGACCTTACGAGGGCTGTTGAGTGTCGATAGAGGATCATCCAGTCTCAACGTCATGAGAGGAATATCCCATGTGTTCTTGCTCAGACAAATCCCTAGCCAGGGTCATTCGGGTTGAGAGAGAAAGAGTTCTCCGGGAGAATCCGATTAGAGCGAGACTCGAGTAGAAACCGTGTGGGTCTGACAACACCATGCTTGATATAAGGTCTCTGGTATATTAGATGGATGAGGGACTATAGGTACACGGTAACTAAGGACATACAGGTCCAATGGATTGGATTCCCCTATATCGTCCGGGGACTACGGCGTAGTGGCCTAGTACGTCCGTAGTCGATGAGTCGAGTGAATTATTACAGAGATAATAATTCACTGAGTTAGAAGGAGTTCTGACAGGTATGACGCACGGTCAGCTCGATATTGGGCCTAGAGGGTCACACACATATGGTAGGCATTGCGATGAATAGAGGTTCAGATATGAGATATCTTACGGAGCCCTTGTCTTATTGGATGCAGATCCAATACCCACTAGGGGAGGACCCATTAGGGTTTGATAGGGGACCTCTATAAATAGGAGGGATTCAGAGCCCCATGGGCTGGAGAGCTTTTGTTTGCCTTTTCCTATTCTCCTCTCCATCTCCACCTCAGAGTAGGTCTGGAGTTTTGAGGAGCGTCGTCGCAACCCTGCTGTGTGGATCACCGTTAGAGAGGAGGACGCTTGATCTCCTTCACCCTCTCCTAAGGATCTGCAAGGAAACATGGATATACGATCTCCCTAGGTAACACAATCTACTCTATACGTAGTTTCATGTTTACGTATTTTTGCGTACCAATCTTCGCACGACGTCGAACATCTCTTTGGGAATCAGGGATTTTGTTTTTCTTGTTCTTCCGCTGCGCATATGATGTCGCCCCAAGGATTTCCCTACAGTGGTAGCAGAGCCAGGTTGCTCGTGCGAATGATTGGTTTTGAACTGCAACAGTTTAGGAAGAATTTTAACGTCAAAATTGTTGACGCAAAAACAAGGAAGGGCAGCAACAGTTGCTGCCCTCGATTTGCGTGCGTGCAACGCAGTCGAAGGCAGGCAGCCCACGGGCAGAGGCGCCGTAGGGCAGCGGCGCCTGCTGTCGCTACTCCCGCGGGCGAAACGGGCGGTCGCCCGGTGGGACAGCACCGCCTGCGGAGGCGACGGCGCCCGAAGGGGGCGCCCACCCGCAGTGGCAACGCCGGCAGCGGGCGTGCCGCCTGCAGGCGAGGGTAGTGCCCTCGCCCCACCGCACAGGCCGCCGCCGGCAGGGTGGCGGCGGCAGCAACAGCGAGAAGGGGAAAGGGCAATAGGGTTTTCTGGGCAAAAGACAGTTTTGCCCCTCGGAATTGAGAAATTCCAGTTTCTGTCTTTTGTCCAAATTATGAAAATACCCCTATGAATTCAGAAATTTCCTATAATATCCCTGATTTCAAAAAATATTAATTAATTAAAAAGTTTAGTTGATTATTATTTTATTATTATTATTATCTAGTAGTCCTACATGATGATGATTATTTATACATGTGATGTATGATATGTGGACGGATGATTATGGACCGTGTGATGTGTGTACCTATGATTATTATTATTGAGGTCTGCGAACCTCCGTTATATTTCTCGTTTATTGTCGGGCCTACGCGCCTATGATTAAGTTGTAATCACATGAGGAGGCACAGCCGGAGAGTGGATGCGATAGCGGGACCCACGAGACGGACGATCGTGATGCATGAAGATGCATCGAGATGTCGACGGAACCGACAAGGACAAAATGGACGATCATAGGGCATGGAGATGCACCGTTGCACACATAGATCTTGATGTGAGTGATTAGGCCTACTAGCTCGGGGCCTAATCATATTAGGTTGTGGTCCATGATCATCTGGTGTAATTGCTTATACACATACTAGATATGTATATATATTTGCATGCGATGTAGATATATATTAAATATGTATATGTGTGACATGTCATATTAGGAGACCAAATCATAGAAACATCTCTCGATAATATTAAGTCGGTAAACGTGAGGCAATTAGATTGACCCACGTGGCCTTCCATTGTTATAAGTAGGAACCGATTCTCGATGTAGGTTGAGTTGGTCGAGTCCCTCGAGACTCGCCTATATCGCGATTCGCTATCTTGCTTACGACATAGAGATGTCACCGATGACCTAAGGGCATGGTATACTTGGTCGAGTCCCTCGAGGGTATATCATCAAATCAGACTCATCTTGTAACGAAGGTGTTGACTTAACCGAGCATCATGGTTGGTCGAGTCCCTCGAGGCCATGGTGATTCGGAGGCCGAACAGGACGGGAATCACAAGGAGTTGTGATCGACAAGAGTTGCCTACCTTTTAGGCTTAGTGTGATTGGTCGAGTCCCTCGAGGTTACACTAAGATGCTGATTGGATCCTGATCCCCACTAGAAGTCTGCCGGAGACTTCCGTTTCACGTGTTGAGGGTGTCGCGTGACTCGTTAGTAAAATAGTGGGAGCATATTAAGATAGAAGTTCATATCTTGATGGTTTATTTCTTGCAAAATCAGCATGTTATTCATTTCTGCTGCATCTTTATTTTCAGAAAATGTCGCTTTCAAATCCCTTATGTGGCATACTTGATGTCAACCACCTCACTGGTCCAAATTATACGGATTGGCTCCGTAACTTGAGAATTGTTCTCACAACGGAGAAAATCGTGTATGTCCTTGATACAGTGATGCTTGCGCCCGAAGAAGGGGCTAACGAGGATGAGATCGCCGCCACGCGGAAGTACAATGATGACTCCACTCTTGCTCAGTGCTATATGTTGGGCTCTATGACTCGAAGTTTTTGGAGACAACATGTAATGATGGATGCCGATCCATTTTCCTACATGTCCATAAATTGTTTGAGGAATAGGGAAGGACTCAAATGATATGAGATATCTAAGAGCCTCTTCCGAGCTAGGATGACTGTTGGGACACCGGTTCAAAACCATGTCCTAAAGATGATTGAGTGGATAGAGAAACTCACAGGTCTAGGAATGGTCCTAGAGGATAACTTGTGTGTGGAAATTGTGCTTCAGTCTCTACCAGATTCCTTTTCACAGTTCATAATGAATTTTAATATGAACAAACTTGAAGTGACTCTCCCAAAGCTTCTCAATATGTTGAGGGAGGCAGAGAGTACTATCAAGAAAGAGAAGCCAGTTCTCTACACTAGTGAGACTAAAAGGAAAAGGAAAGCAGAAAGGTTCCTTAAGAAGGGAAAGGGCAAGGTCAAACCAGGTAAAGCAAAGGTTGCTAAGAAAAACCCAGCAAAGGACAAAGTCCAGTACTTCCACTGTGGTAAAGATAGGCACTGGAAGATTAACTGCAAAGAGTACCTTGCAGAAAGGGCGAAACAAAAGCTTGATGAAGCTTCAGGTACATTCATGATCGGTCTCCATTTGTCAGACTCTTATGATAACATATGGGTATTGGATACCGGTAGTGCTTATCATATATGCAATTCGTTGTAGGTTCTGGCAAGGACTAGGAGACTAGAGATAGGCGAGATGGATCTCAAGATGGGTAATGGAGCAAAAGTTGCTGTAGTAGTTGTTGGCGAGGTCGCCCAACATCTGCCTAGTGGAGCTTTTATTGCATTAGATGCATGTTATTTTGTTCCTTCTATTATCAAAAACATTATCTCCATTTCATGTTTAACAGTTAGTGCATATAAATTTGTTTTTGAAAATAATGGTTGTTCGATATTATTAGATGATAAGATCATCAATGAAAGGAACATTGCATAATGGTTAATTTATGTTAGACACCACTCCACATATCATGAATGTAAATGTGTCCAAAAGGAAACGAGATGAGTTGAACAAAGGCATACCGTGGCATTATAGGCTAGGTCACATCCATGAAAGAAGGATTCAAAAGTTGCTAAATGATGGAAATCTAGATCCATTTGACTATGTGTCATATGCAACTTGTGAGCCTTGCATTCGTGGAAAATCGACTAACTCTCCATTTAGTGGAACGGAGAGAGAGCCATTGAGTTGTTGGAACTCATACATAGTGATATATGTGGACCCATGTCAACTCATGCCATTGGAGGTTACTCCTACTTCATTACATTTCTTGATGATTTCTCAAGGTATGGATATGTGTACTTAATGAAGTACAAGTCCAGAGGCCTTTGAAAAATTAGGAGAGTATAAGAATGAGGTGGAAAACCGACTAGAAAGAGTATCAAAAACTCTTCGATCGGATCGAGGAGGTGAGTACTTAAGTCAGAGTTCACTCGGTTCCTCAAGGACCATGGGATATTATCCCAATGGACACCTCCTTATACACCTTAGCTCAATGGTGTCTCGAAAGGAGAAATCGTACATTATTAGATATGGTGCGGTCCATGATGAGTTTCATTGACCTACCCATCTCATTCTGGGGATATGCCCTAGAAACCGCAGACTTACCTTCAAACAGAGTCCAACTAAGTCGGTAGTGTCTACACCATATGAGATATGGAAAGGGAAGAAGCCTGATCTTAAGGTTGTTAAGATCTGGGGCTGCCCTGCCCATGTTAGAAGACACAACCCCGATAAGTTAGAATCAAGGACAGAGCGATGCAAATTTATGGGATACCCTAAGGAAACTTGTGGGTATTATTTCTATCATCTCGAGGACCAAAAGGTCTTTGTAGCCAAGAGAGCAGTGTTCCTTGAGAAGGAATACATTCTTGACGGAGACAGTGGGAGAATGATAGAATTGAGCGAGGTTGGAGAACCAAGCTCAAGCACCACCTCTCTGACTCGAGTCTGTTCGGGTACCTAATACACAAGTATCAACTTTCACGCAGGTCCGATAGAGTATCCCATCCTCCTGAGAGATATGTGGGACATATTAGAGCAGAGGATGATAGAGGATATTGATCATCAGACCCTAATGATGAGGCTATTATGAGTATAGACTCGGGAAGTGGAAAGAAGCCATGAATTCGAGATGGATTCTATGTACTCCAATAAGGTTTGGAACCTAGTTGATGCGCTCAAGGTATTGTACCCATCGGTTGCAAGTGGATCTTTAAGAAAAAAAGATCGGAGTAGATGGAAAGGTAGAGACCTATAAAGCAAGGCTAGTGGCTAAGGGGTATCGTCAAAGGCAAGTTGTTGACTCACGACTAAACTTTCTAACCCATAGCAATGCTAAAATCCATCAGAATTCTATTGGCTATTGCAGCACACTATGATTATGAGATCCGCGATGGATGGATGTGAAAACCGTATTCCTCAAGCGGGAACCTCGAGGAGGAGGTGTATATGATGCAACTTTGAGGGATTCGTGTCCAAGAACTGCCCAGATAAGGTATGTAGGTTGCTTAAATCCATTTATGGACTAAAGCAAGCTTCCCGAAGTTGGAACATAAGATTTGATGAGGCAATCAGATCTTATGACTTCATTAAGAACGAAGATGAGCCTTGTGTATACAGAAAGGTAAGTGGGAGCGCTATCACCTTTTTGGTGTTATATGTGGATGACATCCTCATCATTGGGAATGACATAGGAATGCTATCAACAGTAAAGGCTTGGTTATCTAGACACTTTTCCATGAAGGACTTAGGGGAAGCATCTTATATCTTGGGGATTAGAATCTATAGAGATAGATCCAAGAGGATGCTTGGCTTGTCCCAGTCCAGGTACATAGAAACAATTGTCAAAAGGTTTGGCATGGAAAATTCCAAGAGAGGTCTCATACCGATGAGACATGGGATATCGCTTTCTACGAGTATGTCCCCAAAGACTCCAGAAGAAAGGGCGAACATGGATATGATACTTTATGCCTCAGTAATAGGGTCTATCATGTATGCCATGCTATGTACTGGGCCTGATATAGCGCATGCTTTGAGTGTCACGAGCAGGTATCAGGCGGATCCAGGCTTTAAGCACTGGAAAGCAGTAAAGTGTATCCTTAAGTACTTGAGAAGGACTAAGGATCTTTTACTAGTATATGGAGGTAATAGCCTTAAGGTTGAAGGCTACGCTTGACTCATGTTTTCACCCGATGTCGATGATAGCAAGTCGAATTCGGGGTATGTGTACACCTTGAATGGAGGAGCAAAGTGTCTTTGGAAGAGTCCCATGCAAGATACCACTATTGACTCGACCACAGGCGGAGTACATTGCTGCATCGAGATGCAGCAAAGGAGGGAGTCTGGGTGAAGAAGTTCATCACAGATTTGGGAGTCAATACAGATAGTGACAAGTCGACTTCCTTATATTGCGACAACTATGGGGTGATTACTCAAATAAGGGAACGGGTCTCATAAGAAGTGTTCGAGGAGGTTCCGACTTTATAAGAAAGATCGAACTTGAGGAGATGTAGCAAAGGGAAAGAGTTCCATCTGAAGATAACATTGCGTAAACACCGACAAAGCCGTTGTCTCAGATTGTCTTTGAAAGCATCACAGAGTCCATGGGGATCGGACATATAGGTGATTGCTTTTAGGTCAAGTGGGAGATTGCTAGTCATAGGTGCCCAAAGAAGCCAATCACGTGAGTGATGGCACGTGTGACTTGATACTGAGAATCTTTTTGCTTATTATATTTTGGCGTATATCACTTTTATAACTATTGCATAAATGCATATATATATTGTGATGTCCTTGGATTTGTGCAATGGGAATCGGATCGTGATGAGATCACGATAATGAGATCGATTCACCTTTAAACACATATCCTAAATAATCCCGGTCATAGGTTACTCGAGAGGGACATCGTGATAACCGGATAAACTGGTGTGTTATATACCCGTCCATATGATGGATGCGCTGGTCTCATAGCTACTCGTGTAGGGACACTAGGGATACAGTACAGGTGCTCATTGGAGAATGAGTTCATTGATTGATCCGCTTACGGAATGCTGGATGGTTGATGATGCCTTATTGTCAGACAGCGATTCCATAGTCCTAGTGGTGTATCTGGTCCTTAGACTTGAGACACCAAGGATGTCCTGTATGAGTGCTCCACTCTTTGATACCAGACTTATAGGTTTGGCTGTCCCAGATCTAGTACAGCTGGTCATTGGGAGTGGTAGTCGACCTTGCTCAGACAAATCCCTGGCCAGGGTCATTCGGGTTGAGAGAGAAAGAGTTCTCCGGGAGAATCTGATTAGAGCGAGACTCGAGTAGAAACCGTATGGGTCTGACAACACCATGCTCGATATACGGTCTCTGGGATATTAGATAGATAAGGGACTATAGGTACATGGTAACTGAGGACAGACAGGTCCAATGGATTGGATTCCCCTGTATCGTTTGGGGACTACGGCGTAGTGGCCTAGTACGTCCGTAGTCGATGAGTCGAGTGAATTATTACAGAGATAATAATTCACTGAGTTAGAAGGAGTTCTAATAGGTATGACTCACGGCCAGCTCGATATTGGGCCTAGAGGGTCACACACATATGGTAGGCATTGCGATGAGTAGAGGTTCGGATATGAGATATCCGACGGAGCCCTTGTCTTATTGGATGCAGATCCAATACCCACTAGGGAAGGACCCATTAGGGTTTGACACGGGATCTCTATAAATAGGAGGGATTCACAGCCTCATAGGCTAGAGTCTTTGCTTGCCTTTCCTATTCTCCTCTCCCTCTCCACCTCACAGGCCTGGAGTTTTGAGGAGGGTCGTCGCAACCCTGCTGTGTGGATCACCGCTAGAGAGGAGGACGCTTGACCTCCTTTACCCTCTCCTAAGGATCTGCAAGAAAACAGGGATATACGATCTCCCTATGTAACACAATCTCTATACGCAGTTTTGTGTTTTGCGGATTTTTGCGCACCAATCTTCCCACGACGACGAACATCTTTTTGGGAATCGGGGATTTTTATTTTCTTGTTCTTCCGCTGCGCATATGATGTCGCCCCCATGATTTCCCAACACAAAGTGCAAAATAAGGCATTCATAGCCTTTGCGTTTAAAGAAAACATCTTCTTCTCCAAATCATTCCAATAGTTCATTGAGAGAGAAGACATTTCAAATCTTTTTTCAACTATGTGCCATAAATTCAAATTCAAAGAAAGTAAGAAAACTCTCATTCGAGTTTTCCAACAAGTGTAGTCTGATCCATTAAACAATGGTTGACGAACAAACGATAAGCCCTCTTGAAAGCCATGAAGAGCCATTTCTCTTGGGTGTAAATCCGAAATGAGAAATACCGGGCTCTGATACCAATTGTTAGGATCGGAGCGGCACTAAGAGGGGGGGGGTGAATTAGTGTAGCAGTAAAATGACGTTGGTTTAAAAACTTTCGTATGATAAAAAACCAATATTGATGAAAACCGATATGGAAGCTTGATAACTTAGAAGCGTATGGAAGCGTAGTGACTAAGTAAAGAAGTTTGCAGTATGTAAATGGCAAGATTATGATGCAAACCAGAGAACACAGTAGTTTTAAAGTGGTTCGGTCAAAATGACCTACATCCACTTGCGAAGCCTTCTTCGAAGAGGCTCCCAACTTCCACTAGCAAATCTCTTTATAGGGGAAGGACTAATAACCCTCTTACAACCTTTACAAGTGGTTCACACTCTTACAATTCTTTTCAACAAGAAGAAGGGAGGTGAACACTCAAGCAATTTGAAAACTAGACTTGCTAAGACTTGGCTAAGGCTCTTTTCTCAATCTCTTGCTTCTCAAAGGTTGTGTTCTCAGCTGAAAATAGAGGGGTATTTATAGGCCCCAAGAGGATTCAAATTTGGGCTCCAAAATTTGAATTCTCTTGGGATTCCGAGGCTGGCGGTGCCACCGCCGGATCTCTCGGGTGCTGGGCGGTGCCACCGCTCAGTCCAGCAGTGCCACCGCTCAGATCTCGGGTTCTAGGCGGTGCCACCGCCTACACTATTTCAGCCCACTAGTTGGGCTCCAAACATGGCCCAAACCAGTCCGAATTCGGGCCCAATTGGCCCCTACTTGGGTTATAGGATTAACACCTAATCCTAACCCTAATTAACGTACTAACTATGAATTTAAAGACATTTTATAAGCTATTACAAAGTCCGTAAGTCAAGACTTCTTCCGGCGAGCTTCCGGCGAACTTCCGGCGGTCTTCCGATAAACTCTCGGAAACCATTCTGCGGACTCCCGGCAAGCTCCTAGACTTCACGATTTGATCTTGGTGAGTTCCTACGAGCTTCTTCGGCAAGCTCCGATCTTTCTTGGTGAACTCTGCGAACTTCGCATGAACCTTCCGGCGAGCTTCTGAAAAACCCTTCGGCAAGCTCCCTACTCATTCTTGGCTAGTTCCAGCAGTGTTCCCGACGAACCTTCGGACTTCTGTCGAACTCTTGAACTCCCGAAGAATCCTTTGTGCTTGACTCCGCACTTTGTTTTGCTTTATGTCTTCAACGTTATCGTAGTTAATCCTGCACAAGCAAGCTAAAACTCTACTCCGATCTAGACAGTTATTACAACGCGAATTGACATTCTGTTGCCCGGCACGTTATTGGTTGGCGCTTCATCCGATTCTTCAGCGCATCATCCTCTCTTGCGGCTTGTTGCCCAATCAGCGGTTGACCTCCGTAACCCCGATACCCTTGGCGCAATTTCGCTCTCCTTGGCTCGATGCCCGACGTCCGAAGCCTTCTGCCATCCAATATCCTGACGTGATCTCCTCCGACGCAACGTTAATTCCTCCTGCGTCAACTGTCTAATCCTGATCGAGTAGATCTACATCACTCAAAATGCAATTAAACATCTAAATACAATCAATTAGTTTCATCATCAAAATATGAGATTCAACAACACTCACCTGCATTGCCCCACCTTTCCTCCTTTGCTGTAGCCTTCTTCTCTATTGTTAGCATCGTTGCAGCTTCCTCCTCTTTTGTAGCTTCCTCCTCTACTGTACCTCTATTGCAACTTTCTTCTCTCTCCTCTGTTGCACCTCTACTGTAGCTTCCTCCTCTGCTATAGTATCGCTGCAACATCGCTGCAACTTCATCCTCTGCTGCAACTTCCTTTTCTACTGCAGCTTATTCCTCTACTACAACATTGCTATAACTTTTTCTATTACTGCAACTTTCTCCTCTACTGCAGCCGTCGCCGTCGCAGTCGTAACAACAACAACAACAACAGAAGCAGCGATCTGCTTTTGCCCTACATCCTCTGTTGCAACTTCATCCTCTGCTGCAACTTCCTCTTCTACTGCAGCTTATTTCTCTGCTACAGCATTGCTATAACTTTTTCTATTATTACAGCTTTCTCCTCTACTACAGCCGTCGTCGTCGCAGTCGCAACAACAACAACAGAAGCAACGATCTTCTTTTGCCCTACTCATGAAGCCTCTGACTCGTAAATCATTATTTGCATCGATCCAAGATTGGTATCCTTGACAGGAGCACCATCTTGCGGGGGCATGATAGAAGATAAGATTTCCCCAACTATATGAGGAAATCTCTTTATTCTGTTGAGAGAAATCCTCTATTCTGTTGAGGAAAATCCTCTTTCTTAATCTGTATAAATAGGAGAGGGATATGTTAATGTATTCAAGCTAAACTTATTTCAATAAAGCTTCTTCATTTCTTCTTCAATAAAGCTTTTACAATAATTGTTCTTATCTTCTATTATTTTCTTCAGAAATCTTATCTTCTATCAGAAACAAGGCTAGATTAGTGGCCAAAGGTTTCAACCAAGAAGAATGTATCGATTACGAAGAAACCTTCGCTCCTGTGGCTAGATTAGAAGCTATAAGGATGCTCCTTGCCTTTGCTAGTAATAATAATTTTAAGTTATTTCAAATGGATATTAAAAGCGCCTTTCTTAATGGCTTTATTTCTAAAGAAGTTTATGTTGAACAACCTTCTAGATTGGAAAATAATAGCATCCCTAATCATGTATTTAAATTAACTAAAGCTCAATGGTTTAAACAAGCCCCAAGAGCTTGGTATGATAGACTTAGTACTTTTCTTATTGAAAATAATTTCACAAAAGGCAAGGTCGATACTACATTATTTATCAAAAAATTTTGAAAATAATTTTCTCATTGTTCAGATTTATGTTGATGATATTAACTTCGGTTCTATGAATGAATCTCTTTGTGAATCTTTTGCTGAAACCATGAGTCTCGAATTTGAAATGAGTTTGATAGGAGAATTAACCTTTTTCTTAGGCTTACAAATTAAGCAATTAAGTAAAGGTATCTTTATTAGTCAAATTAAATATGCCTTAGATCTGCTAAAAAGATGTAATATGAATAGCTCAAAAGCTATTAACACTCCTTTGAGCACCTCCACTAAGTTAGAAGTTGATGAAAGTGGAGAAAGCTTCGATCAAAAAACTTATAGGGGTATGATAGGAAGTTTATTTTACCTCACTGCAACTAGACCAGATATCTTTTTTAGTGTAGGACTTTGTGCTAGGTTTTAATCGAACCCTAAGATATCTCATTTTAAAGCAGTTAAAAGAATACTTAGATATCTTAAAGGTACCACAAATCAAGGATTATGGTATCCAAAATTTGAGAATTTTGAGTTAATTGTATATGCCGATGCGGATTTTGCTAGGTGTAGATTAGATAGAAAAAGCACACTAGGATCATGTCAATTTTTGGGACATTCTCTTGTTTCCTGGTCATATAAGAAACAAAACTCGGTTGCACTATCAACAACCGAAGCTAAGTATATTGCAGCTAGTGCATGCTGTGCACAAGTTGTGTCGCTGAAAAGCATCTTAGAATATTATAAAGTTCATCTTAAAAACATTCCCATTAAATGTGATAACACAAGTGCAATATGTTTAACAAAGAATCTTATTCAACACTCAAGAACAAAACATATTGATATTAGACATCACTTCATATGATATCATGTCACTAATCATGATGTAATCATAGAGTTTATTGATACTAAGCATCAACTAGCTGATATTTTCACAAAACCTCTAAGCGAAGAACAATTTGATTTCATTAGAAGAGAATTAGGAATGTTAATGTGTCCGAATGCATAAACTTGTTAAAATCATTTTTCGGACTTTATTGATTGAATGATCAAATTACTTGATTGCCATTACATGTCTAAAATTACATGTTGGAAATTATATTTTTTTGATACAAAAATTTCCATAACAATGAGCATGTTTTGTCCTCATGATTGTATTTAAAAATCTATAGTATAGTCTTAAAGTGTTAATTTCATTTTCGGATTCTCTTAACTAGTGGTATCCTAACAATCAGATTTTCTCAATACATTATCCTTTTTCGAACTTAATAAGCATATGCTATATTGAGTTTGATTCTCATCATTGATTTTTGACAAATGGAATCAACTAGCAAAAACATCTCTCATGCACTTATCATGTGAAAAATATTTTTTTTGAGAAATGGATTTGATAAATTGATTCCTGCTTGTAAATTCCTTCTTGAAATATGGATGATAGTGTTTTTACTTACAAGGATTTTTTTCACATACATATCTTGATCCTTGTAAAAATGGAGTATGATTTAATCTCTCATCGATTTTAACTTTATTCAAAGTAAACTCACAAATAGTTGGTATCACAAATAGATTTCCTCTGCAAAAAGATAATAACAAATGAAAAGGAAGAAGTATTAAAAGCTATCTCCATGTCATGTTTTCCTTAAGATGTTTGCATAATTGGTATCCTATCACTCATTGTTGGAAAATGACATGAACCTAGTTATGGCATGAATAAATAACGCACTTATGCTTAAAATTTGCTTATATCGTTCTCCTTTTTGTTGATGACAAAGGGGGAGAGATATATGAATTGATGCTATGAGTATTGATGCTATGATTATGCCATGCTTGCATCATCGAAAATATATGAATTGATGATAACTATGATTTCCATATTTGCATTATGCTATGTTTGCATCATGTTAAGATATCAAGAACTTGCATCGTAATTTTACATGTTGATATCTTACCATGTGATGAAATGCTATGATTGCTAAACACTTGAAATATTTGGTTTACGTTAAGATATCAAAAGCTTAAATTATAAATTTATATGTTGATATCTTTTGTTGAACTGCTACCATCATTCATATTTGAAATGTAAAACTTAAGAATGGATGTCAAGTCTTGACATCATTTTCAGTAAGATACATCATGGTAGGAATCATGATGGGAGTAATTGATAAGGTTAAGAGTTCATAAATTATCGATAAATCTATTGAATTCAAAGGCCTTGAATTCAAGAATAACTTATCTCAAGTATAGCATATAGATAGGGGGAGTTAAGGTTAACTCCGTCATCAATTGATTGTCATCACCAAAAAGGGGGAGATTGTTGAATCTCGGATTTTGATGATGAAGTCAATTGTCATTTGTTACCTAATCCATATATTTCGATACATGTGCAGGATTAACTACGATGAAAGTAAGATATGCAGCAGGAGTTACGTCGGAGTCAAGACTATGATCAAATTGGGAGTTTGAGAGTTCGATGGAAGTCCGGACGGTCGTCGGAGGTTCTGCGGGAACAAATCCAAGAAGTCCCGGAGCTTGCCAAATGAAGCTTGTCGGAACTCGCCAAGTGGATCATCGCAAGTCCAGGAGTTTGCTAGAAGTTTGTCGGAGCATCGCCGAAGGTTCGTTGGATGTTCGCCGGAAGTTCGTCGAAAGCTCACTGGAAGAAGCGATTGACGCACCAGAACAAGCTATAGTAAATGTCTTAAGAAATGTCATAGTTTGCATATAGATTAAGTTAGGAATGGGAGGTGATCCCATTAACTTAATCTGGGGGCAATTGGGCCTTTGATAGACCCAAATTGGGCCGAATGGATCAACCCATTTGGACCAGAATTCCTGCTAGGTGGTGGCACCGCCATGGTCGGCGGTGGCACTGCCCAAGAGAGGGTCTCCCATAAAAGCTAGGCGGTGCAACCGCCCCAAGCAGGCAGTGGCACTACCTGGGCTCAGTCTCCGAGCGAGACTGGGCGGTGCAACCGCCCTTGATAGGCGGTGGAACCACGTGAGCTCAGACTCCGAGCTCTACCAAGCAGTGCAACTGCCCCAGTCAGGCGGGGGCACCGCCAGGGCTCAGTCTCCGAGTGAGACTAGGTGGTGCAACCACCCTTGTCTGGCGATGGCACCGCCCAGAGGCTTAGTCTCCGAGCTACCAGGCGGTTGTATTGCCCCAGTCAGGTAGTAGTATCGCCAGGACCCCGAAAATCTGGGAGATGACATTTTTTTGCTCCAAATTCAAACCAGTTTGGGGCCTATATATAACCCAACCTTTCCTGCGTAAAAGGGCACCGAAAATCCAATCTTACTCGGTGACTTTTAGAGCTCAATAGTGTTATAAAGGCTAGAAGTTCTCCTCCCTCTTTTTCCAAATTTTGATCTTTCAAGAGAGGAGAGAAAAGTTTGTAAGGGTTGCCTCCTAAGCCCATCAAAAGGAGTGAACTTATAAAAGGATGGTTGGCCTTCGCCTATTGAAGGAAGGCCTCTAGTAGACGTCGGTGACCTCGTTGGTGGAGGAAGCCAAAAGTGGATGTAGGTCAAGACTGACCGAACCACTCTAAATCTCGGTTTGCATTTACTTTGAGCATCTTATTTTTACTGCAAACCTCCTCAATAACTTACTGCCTTCTGCTTATTTATGAACATGTTTCATAGTTAAGTATTTTCTGAATCGGTGTTAAGACGAAAATCGGTTTTATCGTACGAACATCAAATTTCAGTTTGCGCTTACATTCTGATTTCTATCTTAACTGCAAACTGTCTTCCTTACTTTACTTCAAATATGTTTTCATAACCTTTCAAAGTTATTATCTGCATGAAACGTCTTTTACGTCGGAATCGGATTTCAACATACGAACGTAGTTTTAATCGTTGAAAGTTTTCCGCTGCACTAATTCACCCCCCCTCTTAGTGCTCTTGATCCTAACACCACCTAGCTTTCTTGGGAGACCCTCTCCTGGGCGGTGCCACCGCCTAGCAAGAATGTTTTTTTTTTTTTATAAGTCTAGCAAGAATTTTGGTCCGAATGGGTTGATTAATTTGGCCCAATTTGGGTCTGTCAAGGGCCCAATTGCCCCCAGATTAAGTTAATGGGATCATCTCCTATTCCTAACTTAATCAACATACTAACTATGATATTTTTTAAGACATTTACTACAACTTTCTCCGGTGTGTCAATCGCTTCTTTCGGCGAGCTTCCAGCGAACTTTTGGCGAACATACGATGAACCTTCGGTGATGCTCCGACGGACTTCCAGCAAACTCCTGGTCTTGCGACGATCCACATGGTGAGTTTCGATGAGCTTCTTTTGGTAAGCTCCTGGACTTCTCGGATTTGTTCCCGTAGAACCTCCGATGACAGTCCGGACTTCCGTCGAACACTCGAACTCCCAACGTGATCATAGTCTTGACTCCGACGGAACTTCTGCTGCATGTCTTACTTTCATCATAGTTAATCCTGCACACTTATCTCAACATATGGATTAGTTAATAAATGACAATTGACTTCATCATTAAATTTTGAGATTCAACAATCTCCCCCTTTTCGATGATGACAATCAATTGATAACGGAGTTAACCTTAACTCTCCCTATCTATATGTCATACTTGAGATAAGTCATTCTTGAATTCAAGGCCTTTGAATTCAAAAGACTTATTGATAAGTTAAGAACTCGTAACCTTATCAATTACTCCCATCATGATTCCTATCATGATATATCTTACTGAAAATGATGTCAAGACTTGACATCCATTCTCAAGTTTTACATTTCAAATATGAATGACGGTAGCAGTTCAACATAAGATATCAACATGTAAATTTGTAATTTAAGCTTTTGATATCTTAACGTAAAGCAAACATTTCAAGTGTTTAGCAATCGTAGCATTTCATCATATGGTAAGATATCAACACGTAAAATTATGATGCAAACATGGCATAATGCAAATATGGCAATCATAGTTATCACCAATTCATATATTTTCATTGATGCAAACATGGCATAATCATAGCATCACTACTCATAGCATCAATACTCATAGCATCAATTCATATATCTCTCCCCCTTTTTCATCAACAAAAAGGAGAACGATATAAGTAAATTTTAAGCATAAGTGCGGTATGTATTCATGCCATAACTAGGTTCATGTCATTTTCCAACTATGAGTGATAGGATACCAATTATGCAAACATCTCTAGGAAAACATGACATGGAGATAGCTTTTAATACTTCTTCCTTTTTATTTGTTATTATCTTTTTGCATGAAGGAGGAAGGCTATTTGTGATACTAGCTATTTTGTGAGTTTACTTTGAATGAAGTTAAAATCGATGAGAGATTAAATCATACTCCATTTTTACAAGGATCAAGATATGTATGTGAAACAAATCCTTGCAAGTAAAAACACTAACATCCATATTTCAAGAAGGGATTTACAAGCAGGAATCATTTTATCAAATCTTCTCAAAAAAATATTTTTCACATGATAATTGTTTGAGAGATGTTTTTACTAGTTGATTCTATATGTCAAAAATCAATGATGAGAATCAAACTCGATATAACATATGCTTATTAAGTTCGGAAAAGGATAATGTATCGAAAAATCTGATTGTTAGGATACCACTAGTTAAGAGAATCCGAAAATGAAATTAACACTTTCATGTATTCGGACTAAACTATACTATAGATTTTCAAATACAATCATGAAGACAAAACATGCTCATTGTTTTAGAAATTTTTGTATCCAAAAAACATAATTTCCAACATGTAATTTTAGGCATGTAATGGCAATCAAGTGATTTGATCATTCAATCAATAAAGTCCAAAAAATGATTTTAACAAGTTTATGCATTCGGATACATTAACATTCCTAATTCTCTTCTAATGAAATCAAATTATTCTTCACTTAGAAGTTTTATAAAAATATCAGCTAGTTGATGCTTAGTATCAATGAACTATATGATTACATCATGATTAGTGACATGATCTCGTATAAAGTGATGTCTAATATCAATATGTTTTGTTCTTGAGTGTTGAATGAGATTCTTTGTTAAACGTATTGCACTTGTGTTATCACATTTAATGGGAATATTTTTAAGATGGACTTTATAATCTTCTAAGGTATTTTTCATCCACACAACTTGTGCACAACATACACTAGCTGCAATATACTCGGCTTCGGTTGTTGATAGTGCAACCGAGTTTTGTTTCTTATATGACCAGGAAACAAGAGAATGTCCAAAAAAATTGATATTATCCTGATGTGCTTTTTCTATCTAATCTATACGCAGCAAAATCCGCATCAGCATACGCAATTAACTCAAAATTCTCGGATTTTGGATCCCATAATCCTAGATTTGTGGTACCTTTAAGATATCTAAATATTATTTTAACTGCTTTAAAATAAAATATCTTCGGGTTCGATTGAAACCTAGCATAAAGTCCTACATTGAACATGATATTTGGTCTAGTTATAGTGAGGTAAAGTAAACTTCCTATCATACCCCTATAAGTTTTTTTATCGAAGCTTTCTCCATTCTCATCAACTTCTAACTTAGTGGAGGTGCTCATAGGAGTGTTAATAGCTTTTGAGCTATTCATATTAAATCTTTTTAGCAGATATAAGGCATATTTAGTTTGATGAATAAAGATGTCATTGCTTAGTTGCTTAATTTGTAAGCCTAAGAAAAAGGTTAATTCTCCCATCAAACTCATTTTAAATTCGAGACTCATAGTTTTAGCAAAAGATTCACAAAGAGATTCATTGGTTGAACTGAAGATAATATCATCAACATAAATCTGAACAATGAGAAAATTATTTTCAAAATTTTTGAGAAACAATGTAGTATCAACCTTACCTTTTGTGAAATTATTTTCAATAAGAAAAGTACTAAGTCTATCATACCAAGCCCTTGGGGTTTGTTTTAAACCATAGATACCATTGTTCAACAACAACTTCTTCAGAAATAAAGCCATTAAGAAAAGTACTTTTAACATCCATTTGTAACAACTTAAAATTATTATTACTAGCATAGGCAAGGAGCATCCTTATGACTTCTAATCTAGCCAAAGGAGCGAAGGTTTCTTCGTAATTGATACCTTCTTCTTGGTTGAAACCTTTGGCCACTAATCAAGCCTTGTTTCAAACCATGATACCGGATTCATCTTGCTTGTTTCTAAAGGCTCATTTAGTACAAATAACTAAATAGTCATTTGGCCTAGGAACAAGCTTCCACACCTCATTTCTCTCAAATTGATTTAACTCATCTTGCATTGCGATAATCCATGAATCATCTTTCATGGCTTCGTCAATACATTTAGGTTCAATTTGGGAGAGAAAGGCAGCATTGACACAAAAAGTTTTAAGAGAAGAACGTGTTTGAACCCTCTTAGATGTGTCTCCTAGGATTAGCTCCTTAGGATGAGCATCTACATACTTCCAGTCCTTGGGTAAGGGTGTTTCAGAAGTGGATGCATCCAAGTTGCTAGTTGGAGAAGGGGTTTCATTTAAATTCAAGGAATCAAAATTAACATCATCATCAAAATTATTTTTCTTGATTTCAAAAATCTCATTGAAAACAACATAAATGGATTCTTCTATAATTAAAGTTATTTTATTGAATATATAAAAAGCTTTAGAAATCGAAGAATAACCAAGAAAAATTCCTTCATCGGATTTAGCATCAAATTTTCCTAAGGCATCTTTTTCATTCAAGATAAAACACTTACACCCAAAAACTTTAAAATATGAAACATTCGGTTTTTTATTATTCCACAACTCATAGGAAGTTTTGGTGAATGGAGTTTTGGTGAGTAAGGGTCTTACTATAACTCTATTCAAAATATAGCATGCAGTGTTTATGACTTCGGCCCAAAAGTATTTGGGTAGGTTATGTTCATTTAACATGGTTCTTACCATTTCTTGTAAATTTCTATTCTTTCTTTCTACTACTCCATTTTGTTGAGAATTTTTCGGAGTAGAGAAGTTGTGGTTGTATCCATTAGATTCACAAAATTCTTGAAAATCATGGTTTTGAAATTCACCACTGTGATCACTTCGAATTGATAAAATCATAAAACCATTTTCATTTTGAACAAGTTTACAAAACTTGGTGAAATATCTAAAACATTCATTTTTGTGTTTCAAGAAATAAGTCCATGTGTATCTAATATAGTCATCTAAAATGACGAAGGCGTATTTGCAATCTCCTAGGCTTGATGTAGACATTGGTTCAAACAAGTCCATATGGATTAATTGTAAGGGCCTAGAGGTGCTTATTTGATTCTTAGATTTGAAACTACCCTTAATTTATTTTCCTAATTGACAAGCATCACTTATATTATCTTTGATGAACTTGATATGAGGAATTCCTCGTACAAGTTCTTTGGATGATATTTGAGTGATTAGTTTCATGCTAGCATGACCTAATCTCCTATGCCAAAGCCAATCATCCTCATTCAAAATCGAGAAACACATTTTATTACAAAGATCATTGATGTCAATGGTGTATACGTTATTCTGTTTTAATGCAATCATAGATGTGTTTTTGTGTGGTTTTTCAATGATGCAAGCATTAGATTCGAATTTGACGATATATCTTTTATCACATAATTGACTAATGCTCAAGAGGTTATGTTTTAAACCATCAACTAACATAACATCTTCAATAAAGAAGTAGGATTTGTTACCTATGGTTCCTTTGCCATTGATTTTACCCTTGTTGTTGTCTCCGAAGGTGACATAGCCTTGGTCTATGCTAGTGAGCTTAGAGAATTAAGATGGATCTCTAGTCATATGCCTTGAGCATCCACTATCAAGGTACCATCTCTTGCTCCTAGCTTGTGATGGTGTATGTCTCTACAAGAAAGGATAATTTTTAGGTACCCATTTGCTTTTGGGTGCATCAAAAACTGATCTGCATTGTTTCTCATGTTGCATAGAGTTTATCATGGTTCCTTTAGGAACCCAAATTAATTTGTTCGGACTAATTTTCTTGAATGGACACTGATGCGTTTTGTGACCATATTTGTAACAAAAGTTGCATTTGCTTTGGTGTCGAACATGTAAGATGGGGCCTTTTATGAAGGTGGTTGGATTTTGGTGAGGACTTCTCACAAATCCGATTCCACTTCTTTTGGGAACGTGACTCTTGTTTGCAAGGATCATGTTCAAAGACTTGCTACCAACCTCGAATTTCTTCAAGGTGTCCTTAAGTAGCAAGTTTTCCTTTTGGAGAGTTTCTAGATCATGGCATTTTTCACATTTAGCTAAACTATCATGATATTCAGTTTTTAATTTATCAAAATTGCTAACAAGACTATCATGCTTATTTTTCAGCAATTTATATTTTCTACTAGTTGTTTTACATTCATCAAATAAGTCATGGAAGGCATTTAACAATTCATCAAATGATAAATCTGCATCAATTAAATTTGTTACCTCTTCTCCGATGGCCATTAAGGCATAATGAGCAACTTGCTCGGTGTTTGACTCCTCTTCTTCGGACGCGCTCGAGTCATCCCACATTGCTTTGAGCGCCTTCTTCTTTGATATTCTCTTCTTGGCTTGGGGACAATCACTTTTGTAGTGTCCCGGCTTTTTGTATTCGTAGCAAATAACTTGGTCCTTTTTGAGTTCAAGTTTAATTTTTGTGTCATTTTTAAACTTGTTTCTCTTAATGAATTTTTTGAATTTACTTGTTAGAAGTGCCAAGTCATCATCACAGTCTTCATCACTTGAGTATTCTCTCAAGTGGTCAACTAAAGTTCTAAGTGCTATATCCTTCCTGTTCTTTGGAAGGATGTCTTCTTGCTCTTCATGAGCCTTGCAAGTCATTTCATAGGTCATTAATGACCCGATTAATTCTTCAAGAGGAAAGTTATTTAAATATTTAGCCTCTTGAATAGCAGTGACTTTAGGGTCCCAACTCTTATGAAAGGATTTTAGAATTTTATTTACGAGCTCAAAATCCAAAAATTTTGCTGAGTCCTTTGAGACCATTAATGACATCCGTGAAACGGGTGTACATGTCGCCAATAGTCTCGCTCAGTTTTATTCGAAAAAGTTCAAAAGAATGTATCAAAAGATTGATTTTTGACTCTTTCACTCCACTTGTGCCTTCGTGAGTCACTTCCAATGTATGCCAAATATCAAACGCGATTTCGCAAACCAAAATACAATTGAACTCATTTTTATCAAGCGCACAAAATAAGGCATTCATAGCCTTTGCATTAAGAGTGAAAGTCTTCTTCTCCAATTCATTCCAATCGATCATTGGAAGAGAAGACTTCAAAAATCCATTTTCGATAAGATTCCAAAGTTCAAAATCCATTGAAATAAGGATGATCATCATTCGGGTCTTCCAATATGTGTAGTCCGTCCCATTGAACATGGGTGGAAATGTAATAGAGTGGCCCTCTTGGTTTCCAGTGTATGCCATCTCTCTTGAGTTGCCATCTCTCTTGAGTTTTAATCCGTTTGAGAGTTAACCCTGCTCTAATACCAATTGTTAGGATCAATAGCATTAAGAGGGGGGGGGGGGTGAATTAGTGCAGCGGAAAACTTTCGACGATTAAAACTACATTCGTATATTGAAATCCGATTCCAACGTAAAAGTCATTTCGTGCTAATAATAACTTTGAAAGCTTACGAAAACATATTTGAAGTAAAGTAAGGAAGGCATTTTGCAGTTAAGATAGAAATCAGAATGTAAGCGCAAACTGAAATATGATGTTCATACAATAAAACCGATTTTCATCATAACGCTGATTCGGAAAATACTTAACTATGAAACATGTTCGTAAATGAGTAGAAGGCAGTAAGTTATTGAGGAGGTTTGCAGTAAAGACAAGATGCTTAAAGTAAATGCAAACCGAGATTTAGAGTGGTTCGGTCGATCTTGACCTACATCCACTTTTGGCTTCCTCCACCGACGAGGTTACCGACGTCTACTAGAGGCCTTTCTTCAATAGGCGAAGGCCAACCACCCTTTTACAGTTTCACTCCTTTTGATGGGCTTAGGAGACAACCCTTACAAACTTTTCTCTCCTCTCTTGAAAGATCAAAACTTGGAAAAAGAGGAAGGAGAACTTCTAGCCTTTACAACACTATTGAGCTCTAAAAATCACAAAGTAAGATTGGATTTTTGGTGCCCTTTCATGCAGGAAAGGGTGGGGTATATATAGGCCCCAAACTAGTTTGAATTTGGAGCTCAAAAACATCTTTTCCCAGATTTTCGGGGTCCTGGCGGTACCACCTCCTGACTGGGCGTTACAACTGCCTGGTAGCTCGGAGACTAAGCCTCTGGGCGGTGCCACTGCTTGACAGGTGTGGTTGCACCGCCCAGTCTCACTCGGAGACTGAGCCTTGGCGGTGCTACCGCCTGGCAGAGCTCGGAGACCGAGCTCAGGCGGTTCCACCGCTTGTCAGGGGCAGTTGCACCGCCTAGTCTCGCTCGGAGACTAAGCCCAAGCGGTGCCACCGCCTGCCTGGGGCAATTTCATCGCCTAGCTTTCCTGGGAGACCCTCTCCAGGGCGGTGCCACCGCCGACCCTAGCGGTGCCATCGCCTAGCAGAAATTCTGGTCCGAATGGATTGATCCACTCAGCCCAATTTAGGTCTGTCAAGGGCCCAATTGCCCCAGATTAAGTTAATGGGATCACCTCCCATAATTAACTTAATCTACATGCTAACTACGACATTTCTTAAGACATTTACTACAGCTTGCTCTGATGCGTCAATCGTTTCTTCTGGCGAACATCCGGCGATGCTCCGACGGACTTCCGGCAAACTCCTGGACTTGCGACGATCCACTTAGCGAGTTTCAATGAGCTTCTTTTGGCAAGCTCCTGGACTTCTTGGATTTGTTCCCGTAGAACCTCCGACGACCGTCCGGGCTTCCGTCGAACTCTTGAACTCCCACCGTGATCATAGTTTTGACTCTGGCACAACTCCTACTGCATGTCTTACTTTCATCGTAGTTAATCCTGCACACTTATCTCAACATATGGATTAGATAACAAATGACAATTGACTTCATCATCAAAATCCGAGATTCAATAAGGGTCGACAGTAGAACCGACCCCAATCCCTCCTACATTCCTCCAAACACCTCTAAACACCTCTAAACACCTCTCCACCCCTCATTCTCCTTGATCCTCCTTTAGAAACTTAAGGAAATCCTCCTCTTCTTCAAATTCAAGGATCAATCTCAACCTTTCAAGAATATTACTGCAAGGGTAATTCTCAAACCTCTTCTCTTAATTTATTAATAGATCTTGCCTCTTATGTGTAGTTCTTGGTATTATTTGTGTTTAGACTCATGGCTTCTAGAAGATCCTCTAAGGACAAAGGGAAGAGGAGATTAGATGAAAATTATGACTCCCTACTTTTCGATTATGACTCCCTACTTTTCGATTCTAATCAATATACCCTAAAATTTCCTTCAATAGAGTCTAGACATATTCATAAGGATTAATATATTGATTTTGACGAATTAAGTGATTTAGAACCTATTCAATGGTTTGCTAATCTAGACATTCTCTCAATCCTTCAAATGAGTGAACCTATCTACCCTAGACTTGTTAGGCTATTTTACAATAATTTATATGTGGATGAAGATGAAAGGGTATCTACCTATCTATTAGGACATCATATACCCATTACAGATAGAACCATTTGTAACATCATAGGAATTCTGGTAAAAGAAAGAGGGTGTTATTTTAGAGGACAATGGGATGATGAAACAGTTGAGGCTACTTACATTGATGCCTTAGGAACAATTTTTGGCAATCCTAACTTAACGATTCTTCTAAAAAGCTGTGAACATTTACTACCTTTAAGCACCAAAATATTTCATCACATCCTGATAAGTATCATTCTCTCAAAGCAATATCATCATGATGAAGTAAGCCAAATGGAACTAGGTACCATGTATTGGATTATGAAGGGATATAATAATTGTTTTGGTTACCTAATCCAACAAAACATGATTGAAATATCAAAAAGGGACATGATGCTTCCATATAGTAGCTTAATCACAAGACTACTCCATGCCTATGATATTGTCATTCCACCCAACGAAGAAGTTATAAAATTAGACAGATTTAGTATCATAAATAAAAATATACTTCGACGGATGAGATGTACATTCAGAAATGGTATATGAACTAGACTGCCTAGAAGGACTAATCCCCTCCAACCAGAACCAGAACCTGAAACGCTAATATTTAGGGGTAATCTATCTCCTCTAACTGGTCCTTTTAAGGAATCACCTCTAGTAGAGCAAGCACCTCCCTCATCTATCGATGACATAGGGACTCGGATGGATCATTTTGAACAACGACAAGATTGACTTGAACAATGCCAAGATCAAATCTTAACTGAGTTACAGTAAATTCATCAATAGTTTAATATTTTGTTTAGACATTAGAACTTTTTACCACCTGAATAAGCTGTGTATGTATTTGAGGAGAAGTGGACACAATTCCTCTTTGTTATGTTGTAATCATATGTTGTTTTATAGATCAAAATCGATAGTCTCTGTTTTATAGATTTCATAGGATTAGTTGAAATAACATTTTTGGTAGGTAAGTAGACTTCGAATTTATCAATCTTGGTATCAAAAGAAATAGCTATGAGTTTATTTTGGATGAATTTAGTTTTTCCAAAATCATGAATCTGTGCAAAAAGTTATGGTTAGAAAAATACAGAAATGTCAAATCTTGAAAAATTTCAGATTCACCATTTTATACCCAAATGATAGAAATATCATGTATGAAGCCAAAATCTTCCATAGTTTTAATAATTAAGATGAAATTAGAGATCAAAATTTATGTAGGAAGGGGTTAGAATACTTGTTTTAGAAAAGTTTGATTCCTAAATGTGGGGAAATTGATGCAAAACCTCAAGCAAAGCAAATTCTTCCTCTTCTTCTTCTTCTTCTTCAATTCTTCTTCCCTTCTCTTCTCAAACCCATGCTAGTTGCAGCAAGTATCCCTTCTTATTTAAGTTTTTCTTTAATCTCTCATCTAATTACTTAGGTTTGGCTAATACAAGGGTTGCAAGATGGCAAGCAAAGGGGCTTATGTGCCATCCATATAATAAACTTAGATGGCACCATACTTAGGTTAGCTAGTGACACATGTCCTTTATTTTATTTTAACTTAATGTGAATCTTTAACAAATCATATCAATTTTTTAAGATTCACATTTAGGTCCTTAGCCATAAACTTTTATTATAAAATTATCTAATACAAAAGAATTATTAAATAATCCTCATATTTATAAACAAGCATTTATAAAATTTTCAAAAATGGCAGATGTTACATTCTCCCTTCATTCAAAGAAAAATGTAGTCCTCTAAATTTATCATACCTCCTTTGATGAAAAGATGAGGATAAACTTTCTTCATTTTTTTCTCAAGCTCCTATATTGTTTCCTCCCTAGAATGATAACTTCAAATCACTTTAACTAGAGGGATGACCTGATTTCTTAGGATCTTTTCCTTCTTATCAACAATATGAGTGGGCTCTTCCACATAAGATAAGTCATTATTGATCACCATCAGCTCATATTTAATGATATGAGAGGGTCCATGTATATACTTTCTGATCATTGAAATATGAAATATATCATGGATATGGCACAACGATGGTGGCAAGGCAATCCTATAAGCGACAGAACTAATCCTCTCTAGAACCTCAAAAGGTCCAATAAATCTTGGGCTTAACTTTCCTTTCTTCCCAAATCTTACAATGCCTTTAGAAGGGGAGACCTTTAGGAATACAAAATCCCCGACTTGAAACGACTTGAAACTTAATATCTCATCTTCTATTTTCAACATAACTCTTTTGATGACTTTGAGTAGTCTTTAACCTTTTCCTTATAACTTAAATTTTCTCGGTAGTCTCTTTACTTTGTCTGGTGCTAATAACTTTATGTCACCAACTTCTTCCCAACATATAGGCATTTTACACTTTCACCCATATAAAGTTTCATAAGGAGCCATCTGAATACTTGAATGATAACTACTATTATAAGTGAACTCAATAAGAAATATATCCTTATCACATTCACCTATCCAATCCATAACATAGGCTCCAAGCAAATCCTCAAGTGTTTGAATGGTTCTTTCTATTTGACCATAGATTCCTGTAACCTTCTCCATATTCTAGATAGAAATTTGGAATCTCTATCAGAGATGATCTCTTTTGGAACACCATGAAGTCTTACTATTTTATTGATATATAAATCTGTAAGCCTATCAAGAGAATAAGTCATATTGATCGGTAGGAAATGTGCAGATTTTGTTAACCTATCGATGATAACACAAATAGAATCATGCTTTCTAAAAGTTCAGGGTAGTCTTGAAACAAAGTCCATGGTAACACATTCCCATTTCCATTTAGGAATATCTAAAGGTTGCAATAAACCTCTAGGTCTCTGGTGTTCTGCTTTGATTTGCTGACAAGTCAAACACTTTAAAACATATATTGTAATCTCCTTCATGCCTTCCCACCAATAATGACTTTGGAGATCTCTATACATCTTAGTGCTACCAGGATGCATTGTGTACTTTGAATTATGACCTTCCCTCAGGATTTGGTTCTTGATATCTGGGTCATTTGGAACACATATTCTATCCTCATATCTCAATAGGCCATCATCTGAAACTTGAAAATTCAGTTTCAATCCCTTTTCTATTTCATTCCTTAAGTAGATTAAGCGTCAATCTCATAGTTTTTCTTCTTTAATTTGTTGAATAAGATCATATTACACTTGGATGGAGGCCATTAATATCATCGAGTCTTGCCCTTTTCTCATAATATTCAAATCAAAATTTTCTTCTAATAACTTACATTATTTCACAACCAATTTTACCATAAAACTTGTAGTTTTTCTATTAAGTGCATTTGCTATAACATTGGCTTTCTCCGGGTGATAACAAATAGTATAATCATAATCCTCTAGAAGTTCTATCTATCTCCAGTACCTCAGGTTTAACTCTTTCTGAGTAAAAATATAACTAAAACTCTTGTGATCAGTAAAGACTTCAAATGTCTGCTGATACAAGTAATGCCTCCAAATCTTTAGAGCAAAATAATTGCTACCAATTCCAAATCATGAGTTAGATAATTCAGTTCATAACTTTTTAGTTGTCTAGAAGTATAAGCAATCACTTTCCTTTCTTGCATCAAGACACGTCCATGGCTCTTTCTAGAGGCATCGGTATAAACTACAAATCCCTCGTAACCACTTGAAATAGTGATAATAGGGGCACTAGTCAATCCTTCTTTTTTTTTTTTTTGAACTTTCGAAAACTTCACTCACAATCATCACCCCATATAAATTTTGCATTCTATTGAGTGAGTTTTCCTTTTTCAAATATAGATGTCTTGACCCTCTTATAACTTGTTTTAGATTCTTTCCATCTCTTATTTTTTGTTGATAAACTTGTCCTTATCTTTCTTACCCCCAATTTCTTGAATTTTCTCTAAGTCTCTTTCAATTATCAAAGCCCTTTCTACCACATCTGCATATGCATGGAGTTTTGAGGCTGAAATCCAACTTCTTATTGTTGGCCTTAGACCCCTTTCAAATTTCTTTGCTTTTCTAGTTTCATCATCGATTATATGAGTAGTAAATCTAGAGATTCATACTTTACTACTGTCAAGTTTTCCTAGATGAGATTCAAAAACTCCAATTCTTTCTATTCTCTAATACAATCTGGGAAATATTTAACGTGGAACTTTTCTGCGAATACCTTCTATGTGATTCAGTCATGTTTGACTTCAGTAAACCTTTTAATCATTCTCCACTAGTGCTCAACCTCAGCCTCTCCTTCCAACATAAAGGAAGCAAGAGAAACCTTCTGATTATCAAGGTAATTTAAGACGTTAAATATTTTCTCTTTACGCATCATCCATCATTCTACTACCATTGGATCAGGCTCATGACTAAAACTATGAGGAATAAACACCTTAAATTATACCATTCCTAGTACATTCTAATTTGATGTCCCCGATCAATAATTTCATCTCACTCAATTACTCAAAAGAAGATGTAGCAAGAGGAATAGATATCCTTGACATCATAGATTCCTAAAAGCTATCAAAGGATTTTTTCACCGATCACTATAGTTTACTATACCTCAATATATTTTGTACATCAAACATATCAAATATCGCAGTGATCCTCAAATCATGCTCTGATACCATCTCTGTCATACCCCCCCGAATCGATAATATTATAATTCAACAATAATCCATTCCAGGATCCAAACACATATTTGCGGACACTGAGAAAACATTCAAGTTATTCACGTCCATAATTCTACAATTTATAAAACCTGTGTAGTTTAAATTCATATACCACATCACTCGATGAATCATAAAATCTGAAACCAACTTACCAAGATAATAACCACCTCATAAATCCACAAGTGTGGGATTCTACGTAATCACAAAACCAATATTTACCACATGTTTATATCATTACACAAATTAAACTTAACACCCCAAAATACTAAACGAGAGAGGTTCTTTATGTTAGGATCGAAGCGGCACTAAGAGGGGGGGGTGAATTAGTGCAGCAGATTAAAACTTCGATTTCAGAAAAATCTTTCGCATGATAACAAATAATATCAATGAGAACCGATTTGGAAGCTTGATAACTTAGAGACGTATGGAAGCGTAATGACTAAGTAAAGAAATTTACAGTATGTAAATGGCAAGATTAGGATGCAAACCAGATAACACAGTAGTTTTAAAGTGGTTCGGTCAAAATGACCTACATCCACTTGCGAAGCCTTCTTCGAAGAGGCTCCCAACTTCCACTAGCAAATCTCTTGTAGGGGAAGGACTAATACCCCTCTTACAACCTTTATAAGTGGTTCACACTCTTACAATTCTTTTCAACAAGATGGGAGGAGGTGAACACTTAAGCAATATGAAAAACAAGACTTGCTAAGACTATTCTAAGGCTCTTAACCCAAACTATTGCTCTTCAAAAGGTTGTGTTCTCAGCTGAGAATTGAGAGGTATTTATAGGCCCCAAGAGGATTCAAATTTGGGCTCCAAAATTTGAATTATCTTGGGTTTCCGAGGCTGGCGATGCCACCGCCTATCGGTGGCGGTGCCACCGCCCGATCTCTCAGGTGCTGGGCGGTGCCACCGCTCAGTCCAGCAGTGCCACCACCCAGTTCTTGGGTTCTGGGCGGTGCCACCGCCTATAGTGTTTCGGCTCACTAGTTGGGCTCCAAACTTAGCCCAAACCAGTCCGAACTCGAGCCCAATTGGCCCCTACTTGGGTTATAGGATTAACACCTAATCCTAACCCTAATTAACATGCTAACTACAAATTTAAAGACATTCCCTAAGCTATTACAAAGTCCGTAAGTCAAGACTTCTTTCGGCGAGCTTTTGGCGAACTTCTGGCGGTCTTCCGATAAACTCTCAGAAACCATTCTGCGGACTCCCGGCAAGCTCCTAGACTTCACGATTTGATCTTGGTAAGTTCCAACGAGCTTCTTCAGCAAGCTTTGATCTTTCTCGGCAAGCTCTGCGAACTTCCAACGAACCTTTCGGTGAGCTTCCGAAAAACCCTTCTACAAGCTCCCTACTCATTCTTGGCTAGTTCCGACAGCATTCCCGACGAACCTTCGAACTTCCGTCGAACTCTTGAACTCCCAACAAATCCTTCGCGCTTGACTCCGACACTTTGTTTCGCTTTATGTCTTTGTCGTTATCGTAGTTATTCCTACACACATAAACTAAAACTCTACTCCGATCTAGACAATTATTGTAGCATGAATTGAAATTATGTTGCCCGGCACATCATTGGTTGGCGCTTCGTCCGATTCTTCAGTGCATCGTCCTCTCTTGCGGCTTGTTGCCCAATCGGCGGTTGACCTCCGCAACCCCGATATCCTTAGCGCAATTCCGCTCTCCTTGGCCCGATGCCCGACGTCCGAAGCCTTCTACCATCCAATATCCTGACGTGATCTCCTCTAGTGCAACGTCAATTCCTCCTACGTCAATTGTCTAATCCTGATCGAGTAGACCTGCATCACTCAAAATGCAATTAAATATCTAAACACAATCAATTAGATTCATCATCAAAATCCGAGATTCAACAATCTCCCCCTTTTTAATGATGACAACCAATTGATGACTAAGGAGTTAACCTTAACTCCCCGGAGTTTAACCAAACTCCCCTTATCAATATGCCATTGATAGAACACTTGGATTATCCCAAATCCAAGTAACATTCATCACATGTTATGAAAAACATTTAAACAATCATGCAAATATAAAATATTCAATTCAATGCATGAAGTCATCAATATACTTCTCCCCCTATGTCATTAACAAAAATGAGAAGTAGCTCTAGCTATTTTAAAAGATATGCAAGTTTTTGCAACTTGAAGCTAGATTTTCATCACAACATATAAGCACAAAAGCATAGCAAAATTCTTAAGTTCAATCATGGCAATTCAACACTTGCTTCTTGTGCAAGATTGCACTTTGCTTTTCTTTGCATGTTCTAACTAGCAAAAGTTTTCTCCCCTTTGTTTTTGTCGAAAAGAAGGGAAGAGTACAAGCTAGCTAGCATTTTCCTTGAGCTAGCAATCTTTCTCCCCCTATGTCATTACCAAAAAGAAGGAGAGGAACCAATGATTTAGACTTTTACATAAACTATGAATTTGCATCAATCAATATTTCAATCATCACATGATACAAACAAGACAACAGTGCAAATAAATCATATCATGAAAGACATCAATTGTTAAACATGATATGATAATAGTCTCAAAAATTTCAATTTACAATACATGTGATACATTGCAATACACTAAAAAATTTAAGATAATAGTCTAAAAAATTTCAATTTGCGATACATGTGATACATTGCAATACACTATAAAATTTAATGTGATGCTTTTGAGGAAGATATCAATAGTATATGAAATATTTCGGAGCATATCAATAACGTATGAAATGTTACGGAGTAGATCAATGGCATATGGATCATTTCTGAGCATATCAAGAGCGTATGAAATGTTTCAGAGTATATCAACAACATATGAAACATTTCGGAGCATATCAAGGGCGCATGACGTGTTTTGGAGCATATCAATGACATATAAACATTTTGAAGCATATTAATATTGTATGAAATGTTTCAGAGTATATCAGTAGCATATGAAACATTTCAAAGCATATAAATGGTAAATTTGAAACATATCAATGGCATAGAAAGCATTTCATAGTGTATTAATGGTATATGAAGCATTTCAGAGCATATCAATGGCGTATGAAATGTTACGGAGCATATTAATGGCATATGAAGCATTTCAGAGCATATCAAGGGTGTATGAAATATTTCAGAGCATATCAACAACTAATGAAACATTTCAGAATATATCAAGGGTGTATGAAATGCTTCAGAGTATATCAAGGGCGTATGACATGTTTTGGAGCATGTAAATGACATATGAAACATTTTGAAGTATATCAATGGTGTATGAAATATTTTGGAGTATATCAATTGCATATGAAAATTTTTGAAGCATATCAAAGGCAAATTCGGAACATATCAATGGCATAAGAAGCATTTCGGAGTATATCAATGGCATATGAAACATTTCAGAGCATATCAATGGCGTATGAAATGTTTCGGAGCATATCAACGACATATGAAACATTTCGGAGTATATCAAGGGTGTATGAAATGTTTCAGAGCATATAAACGACATATGAAATATTTCGGAGTATATCAATGGTGTATGAAATGTTTCGGAGTATATCAATAGCATATGAAACATTTCGAAGCATAACAATGGCATATGAAATATTTCGAAACATATCAAAGAATAAATACAAAACAGAAGCTCAAACATCATATTTGACGTAGCATACATTTCATTTTTATCCAAAGCACATAACCAAAGCTTTGGATATTATATCAAACACATAGATGGTGAAGTGGGATTATAACATAATATGGTCCATCCATTTCTGAATGACCACCAAACATAAGTCAGAAATATTTCAAAGCATATCAATAGTATATGAAGCATTTTAGAACATATCAAAGAATAAATATGAAACAGAAGCTCAAACGTCGCATTTGACATAACATACATTTCGTTTTTATCCAAAGCACATAACCAAAGCTTTGGATATCATATCAAACACATAGATGGTGAAGTGGGATCATAACATAATATGGTCCATCCATTTTTGAATAACCACCAAACACAAGTCTCCCATGTTAGGGAGCTCCATCCACCTATGTCTGAGTGAAGTCATAGGAGGCCGGCAGAGCATCGCGGGCTCTAAGCATAACTCATTTTATCATATCTAGCAAATGTTCACATTTATCCCACAAACATCGGAGTACAAAGGGGTATTGTGAACAATAAAATTGGGACATATCGGAAACACATGCGAAATAATGGAATGCATGTGCCTATACGAAACATTACGATACAAATATGAACTTTATATAATAGATTCAGGTATACAAATAATTGAAGGACAAGAGTATACAAGAAATCAAAGCAATAATGTAAAGCTCAACTGAAGTAATGATGTTGGCTGAAATCAAATTTCCAAAGAGATGAAACAAGAATAGGCGAAATTGACCAAAGCTCGATTTTTGTAGAATTTGAGAGACACATTGAATGAATTATTAGGATAATCAATTATGCTTCAATTTGTACAAGATTGGCTTCATTTGAAAGATGTATCAATCTAGTTTTAGATAAATCATTTCTTATGAATAGGAGTTTCCAACAAGGAGTTATCAATAATTTAGTAACCAAAGGTCAGAGAATATTATCTCTATTTTGTGAATTCATAGAGTTAACTTGAACAAATGATTCAATAGGCATTTATGCTCCAAATCTTTCAAATTATATATGCACAAAAATGTTCCTGAGTCAATTTTCCAATAAATCATGTTTCACATAAATCGAAATTTTTGACAGAGAGTTACAAGCAAGAAAGTATTGAAAGGTCAAAACTAACAATTTGTGTTTTATAGATTTCATAGGGTCTGTTGAAATAATAATCCACTTCATTCTTATACTCTCTAAATTTCTCAAAGGCCTCGGACTTATACTTCATTAAGTACACATATTCATACCTTCAGAAATCATCAGTAAAGGTAATGAAGTAGGAGTAACCACTAATGGCATGAGTTGACATGGGTCCACATACATCACTATGTATGAGTTCCAACAGCTTAGTGGCTCTCTCTCCAGTTCTACTAAATAGAGAGTTGGTCAGTTTTCCACGAAGGTAAGGCTTGCAAGTTGCATATGACTCATAGTCGAATGAATCTAGATATCCATTCTTTAGCAACTTTTGAATCCTTCCCTCATAGATGTGACTGTTAAGACTCTAGCTAGGAGAGTCATAATTGAGAGGGGCATTCATGTAAAACCTACCTAAGCTGACCCCTATTAAAGAGGTGAAAAGCCAGCTAGGGCTTGGAGGTTATTTCTTAGAGAAGAATTAGGAGTTGTAAAGGAATAGAAATCTTGAGTAGGAGTCATATTAGGAGTCTTAATTAAGTAGGAGCCTTGAGAAGGAGTCCTATTAGGAGTTAGGGTTTAGAAACCCTATAAATAGCCATATATTCATACTCTTTTGATAAGCAATAGATGAATCTTTTTTGCAGTATTTGAACAGCAACTTGGAGGGAGGAACCTCTATAGAGTTCCAAGGAGTTCGATCCCCTAAAGAGATCAACCCCAAGTTAGAATCTGCAAAGGTTCTAACACCTGGTATCAAAGCAGCGTTCTTGGCATCTCGCTGCCCTTCCATAGCTATCCATCTATCCTCCACAGCTGCCCAAAGCAATTCCCACAATTGCTTAAAAAATCGTCACCGAATTCCGTCGTCATCTCCACCACCGCGGATCATCCTTTCATCTCCCCGTGAATTACAACAGGTTTTGGTTTCCTACATTACTACTACTGCAATTTAGTTATCCTTATTCGAAAATCTAAAAAAAAATTATTCCTATATCACTGCTTAAACTTTTCATCATAAAGTTTTCATCTCTACGACGAAACATACATTACAGAATTCCAGCCGCATATCACAATCTGTTTGATCTTGCTACTATTTTTTTTCTGTCCAAATCTCTACAAAATTTTTATGACAGCTTTGACACTTCCTAATAGCAGATTTCCCTATAGTTTCATTGAAAATTTTTGTGACAGCTTTCCCTATAAATGACTGTTCTTTTACATCCAATTTGCTATACTTGAAAATCTATGCTGTAGAAAATTACAGCCGCATATTGTTGTCATAACCGATCTATTTTCAATCCTTTTTTAATGAAATTTCTTATACACTTCATAGATCATCTTAGCTTCCATCTAAGATTGATCTATTGAGAAATTCACCTCTAGAAACATTCTTATGTTGCTGTAAATTTTTATCGCAAACTACTGAAATTTTTCGATGAGAATTCTGCTATCGCAATTTGCATCAATTTCCTTGCTGTTATACTACCGAAATTTTCTTGATTAAATTGGTCATACCTGCTGTAATATAAACTAAGATTTTTCTATCAATTCTCTCCTCAAATTTCTCAAGTTTTTTATGAAAATTTCATTGAGAAGCCGCTATTTCTTCGACGATAATTCTGTTCTTACAAGACAACACATACCTACAGCAACTTCCATTGATTTATATCAAACTTATGCTACCATCTACCACAAATCTAAAACTTTCATCCATAGCCCTAAAACTCCACCAAACCACACTCTCAAACTACACCCAAAACAGCCATAAAACAAGCCTAAACCGTAGCCTACATCCACCAATCCATCAACCCTTTCGACCATCACTTCTCTCAACCTATACATGCCTCTAACCCGACAACAAAAGAGAGATCTTAACATCACAGATTTGAAGGCATATACTATGGCATCTAAGAAGGCAATCAATTCTAAATTCGAAGCCTTAGAGGCATGAATGGAAGATAAGATTCGGACACTCTTTACCGAACTCAGTTTGGGCTGACCACCAAGCTCGAAGAAATCACATCAAGGGGAGAGCTCTAACCAATCACACCAAGCCCGAAGAGATGACTTCGAAGAGAGAGGAGGTTCTTGTCACGCCCCCCCCAAATTTAATTTTCATTCAGGAGGTGTGAACCTAACTCAAAATTGATAATATTATAATTCAACAAACAATCTAGGATCTAATCACACATTTGAGGTCACTAAGAAAAACATTCAAGTCATTCACCTCTACAATCCACAATTCACAAAACCTGTACAGTTTATAATCATACATTATGTCACTAGATGATTCTTAATATCCAAAGGCAACTTAACTAAACCATGACCACATCATAAATCCATAGTTGTGAGAATCTATACAATTACAAAACCAACATGAACCATATGTTTATATCATTCATTACATAATTTTAACTTAATATTCCCAAAATCATAACATGAGAGGTACTTTTCAAATATTTACAGGATACATTAATCTAGATTTATCATTGATACACACAAAAGGAACTTATACAATATCAACATATCAAGTACGAAAGATTTGCCCCAAAATCTTCTAGCTTCCCACTCCCTCAACCCAAACTACATATTCTAGTAAGCGATAAGCTATCCTGAAAAATTTATATATCAACGGGGTGAGCATATAAAGCTCAGCAAGCGATTAACATATCCATAGCAAAGAGGATAGTTTTTTTTTTCAAACAAATAAGGTATCAAAAATACAAAGCAAAGATACAAGATGAAACAGAAGCATGTGTTGTTTGAATGCAGAATTATGATGTCATTTCATTCGAAGCATGTTTGTTCATATAATCGACGAAGGGTAATTGGAGCATATCCATGGCATATGGTAATTTCAAAGTATAACAAAGACTTATAACATTTCGAAAACATATCAAAGAACAAAACATGAATAAAAGCTCAAATGTCATATGACGATGCATTCATTTCATTCTTATCCAAAGCATGCATAGAAAGATAGCTAAAGCTTTGGATATCATATCAAACACATAGAAGGTAAAGTGGGATCATAACATAATACGGTCCATCCATTTATGAATGACCACCAAACATAAGTCTCCCACGTCTACGAGCTCCATCCACCCACGTCTGAGTGAAGTCATAGGGGGCCGGCAGAGCATCGCGGGCTCTAAGCATAACTCCCTTTACCATTTCTAGCAAAGGTTCACATTTATCCCACAAACACCAGAGTACAAAGGGGCAGTATGAATAATGAAATTAGCATATATCGGAAGCACATGCGGAACAATGAAATGTACATATGCCTTTCGAGTCAATACGATACAAACATAATCTTTCACAAATGTATTCAGATTTAAAAGGAAACAAAAGCAAGAGCATACAAAGATTTTAAGAAATCACATATAGCTCAATTAAAATAAAAAAGTTAGATGAATTCAATGTCCAAAGAAATGAAACTGAAAAAGGCACATATCGAAAGCAAATACGAAATAATGGGATGCATGTGCCGAATCATTATGATGCAAACATGAACTTTATATGATAGCTGCAGATGTACAAATAAATAAAGAACAAAAGTGATGGAAATCTTCAACTTAGCAACCATATACCCCAATAGCTAAAGAGCTATGATACATATGAAATGCAAATTGACCCCCTCCAACGATTTGAAACAAGATGGATCGTTCAAGATTGAAGTTAGGAAAACTATTCTAATCACATAATCAATGAAAATTTGATGAAGTAATTAGAATAGTACTTTGATTCCCTTAAAATGCCACAAACTAAGAAGCTTGATAAGTTGAAAGGAAAAACAAAGATTTTTCTTGGGTTTTGAACGCCACAAACATAAATGCTTGATAAGTCCAAAGTTCATGCAAGAACTTAAAAACAAAACACTCACCGGTGTTGTAAGTCGAATATACTTCTCCAAAATGTCTCCTTACAAAGAGAGTTAGCCTTGTTTATATAGTACAAAGGCAAAGTATAAAGGGAATGAATATATTAAATGACATTTATATTCCTAATGCATGAATGTAGATTACTCATGAATCTACATTGAATTGTTTTGAATAATTATTCATGAATAAGCCCACAAATCCTGATATGGTCCAATATGGCTTAATGACCTTTATTCTTCAAAGATGGCTAAAAATTCATCCTTCTCTCAAGGTTGGAATTTCTCTTCATGATGTTGACTTATTTGAATCAGGTTGATTATTTTAGGCACTTCTTGTATCCATAGAACCTTGACCAAGTTTTGACTAGCTTGCTCCTTCCAAATGCCTTCTAATAAACAAGTTAAGGCTTCTTTCATCCCTTTAGTTTTCGCTCTTGTCATTGGTCCTTGATGAATAGTTAAAGGGTCTTTAGCAGAATTATAATCAACTTGCTCATTTATATCATTCCCCCTTTCCTTGAAAGGATTCGTCCTCGAATCAGTGTCTTCATCACCTGCATCAAACAAAGATAAATCAGAAACATTGAATGTTGCACTAACATTACCATACTCACCCGGTAGTTCCAACTTGTATGCATTGTCATTGATTTTTTGAGAGACTCGAAATGGACCATCTCCTCTTGGCATTAGTTTATACTTCCTTTGATTCGGAAATCTTTCCTTCCTCAAGTGTACCCAAACCCAATCACCAGGTTCAAATACGACTTGCTTTCGGCCTTTGTTGTGTTGTTTCTCATATTGTAGAGTTTTCTTTTGAATTTGTATCTGGACCCTTTCATGCAATGCTTTGACAAAATCAGCTTTTTGCTTACCATCCAAATTGGCCTTTTCCAAAGGTAAAGGTAGCAAATCCATAGGAGTTAATGGATTGAACCCGTACACAACTTCAAATGGGGAATGGTTTGTTGTAGCATGTATACTTCTGTTATAAGCAAACTCCATATGTGGCAAACATTCCTCCCAATTTTTCAAATTCTTTTGAATTATGGCTCTCAAAAGTGTTGATAAAGTTCGATTAACCACCTCTGTTTGTCCATCTGTTTGTGAGTGACAAGTGGTTGAATACAATAGCCTTGTACCCAACTTGCTCCAAAGTGTTTTCCAAAAGTGGCTAAGGAACTTCACATCTCTATCACTCACAATTGTCTTTGGAATGCCATGTAATCTTACAATTTCTTTGAAAAACAGCCCTGCAACATGTGTTGCATCATCTGTTTTTTGGCAAGGAATAAAATGTGCCATCTTGCTAAACCTGTCAACAACAACAAAAATAGAATCTCTCCCTCCTTTTGACCTTGGTAAACCCAAGACAAAGTTCATGGATATATCAACCCAAGGCTCACTAGTTATAGGAAGAGGAGTATACAATCCATGAGGCATTACTTTAGATTTAGCTTGTTTGCAAGTAATGCATTTCTTACATAATCTCTCAACATCTCTTTTCATGTGTGGCCAAAAGAAATGATCACTTAACACATCTAAAGTTTTTCTAATCCCGAAATGCCCCATTAAACCTCCACTATGTGCCTCTCTCACAAGTAATTCTCTCATTGAACATTGAGGAATACATAACTTATTTTCTTTGAAAAGAAAATCATCATGCTTGAAGAACTTATCAAAACCCCCTTCTCACATGCCCCAAAAATATTAGCAAAATCATGATCAGAATTATATAAATTTTTAATATACTCAAAACCCAATAATTTTGCATCAAGTTGAGAAATTAGAGCATACCTTCTAGAAAGAGTATCGGCAACCACATTTTCCTTACCTTGTTTATACTTGATGATGTATGGAAAGGATTCAATAAACTCCACCCATTTTGCATGCCTACGGTTTAGTTTTCCTTGTCCTTTGAGATATTTCAAGGACTCATGATCGGTGTGTATAATGAATTCCTTATACCAAAGATAGTGCTGCCATGTCTCTAACACTCTTACTAAAGCGTAAAACTCCTTGTCATATGTTGGGTAGTGAAGACTTGCTCCACTTAGCTTCTCACTAAAGAATGCAATGGGTCTGCCTTCTTGCATTAAGACTCCTCCAATTCCTATTCCACTCGCATCACACTCAATCTCAAAAGTTTTAGCAAAGTTCGGTAAAGCAAGCAAAGGTGCTGAACAGAGTTTGTCTTTAAGCAAATTAAAAGCATCATCTTGTTTTTCACCCCATCTAAATCCCATATTTTTTTTTATGCATTCAGTTATTGGTGCAGCAATTGTAGAAAAATCCTTAATGAATCTTCTATAAAAGCTAGCAAGACCATGAAAACTTCTAACATCACTAACACTAGTAGGTTTTGGCCACTCCCTAATAACTTTCACTTTTTCTTGATCAACATGTATTCCTTTATCATTAACAACATATCCAAGAAAAGTAATTTTATTAGTGCAAAAAGTACATTTCTTTATATTAGCATATAACTTTTCTTTTCTAAGCACATCAAAAATAGCTTTTAAATGTGTTACGTGCTCATCTAAACTTTTGCTATACACAAGTATATCATCAAAATAAACCACTACAAATTTTCCAATATAAGCACGTAAAATATGATTCATTAATCTCATGAAAGTACTAGGTGCATTAGTTAGACCAAAAGGCATAACCAACCATTCATATAAACCATGTTTAGTTTTAAAAGCGGTTTTCCATTCATCACCTTCATGCATTCTTATTTGATGATATCCAGATTTTAAATCAATTTTTGAAAACACACAAGAACCATGCAATTCATCCAACATATCATCTAGCCTAGGAATAGGATGTCTATACTTTACTGTGATTTTGTTGATGGCTCGGCAATCAATACACATTCTCCATGATCCATCCTTTTTAGGCACCAACAGAACAGGAACTGCACATGGACTCATGCTTTTCAAGACATATACCCTTTTTCATAAGCTCACTTACTTTGTTTTGGATTTCCTTGGTCTCTTGGGTTGCATCTATATGCTGGCTTATTTGGTATGCTTGCACCTGGAATGAAATCAATTTGATGCTCAATTCCTCTAACTGGTGGCAAACCATTAGGAACTTCTTCGAGAAAGAGATCCTCATTTTCTTGCAAAAGATCAACAATAACACTAGGCAAACTTTTGTCAATTTTGTTAGAAGTAATCAAAACATCCTTGTACATAAGTACAAGTAAGGGCTGCCTCATGGTTAAGGCTTTCTTCACATCACTCATTTTGGCATAAACACTCATTTTTCTTTCACTCAAACTTTCTTTGTTTTCTCTCCCCTTGTATTTCCCAATACTCTCATTTTTATTTTTTTTTATAAGTATACTCTCATTTTTATTACTCAACTCATCATTTTCTTTTTTCTCCCTTTCTTTTTCCCTCCCCAAATTTTTGGTTAATGAAGACTCAAGCTCCTCATATTGTTGTTTTATGCGCATTTGGTCCTCAAAAATTGTCTTTGGAGGCAAAGGTCCAAGCTGATATTTCTGTCCATCTATGATCAAAGAATAACGGTTCTTGAATCCATCATGTATTACCCTTCGATCGTATTGCCATGGTCTCCCCAATAACATATGACTAGCATACATAGGTACCACATCACACCAAACTTCATCCTTATATCTACCAATTGAAAAGGAAATTAACACTTGTCGATTTACCTTTACTACACCACTATCATTCAACCATTGTAACTTGTAAGGTTTTGAATGCTTGATAGTAGGTAATTTCAGTTTCTCCACGAGCAAGGTGCTTGCCACATTTGTGCAACTTCCACTATCAACAATCACATTACACAACTTGTTAGCAATCAAACAATGAGTATGAAACAGATTTTCACGTTGTTCACCATGTTCATCATTTTCATTTTGCAAACTAAGTATGCGTTGAACAACTAGATTTTCACCTTTAGCATACTCTATATCACTAGTATCCTCTAGAATGTCTTCATCATCCTCTTTCTCACTTTCAGATTCTACAATTCCATCCCTCATGATCATAACTCTTTTATTAGGACATTCACGTGCCACATGTCCATGCCCAAGGCACTTAAAACACTTAATACCTCTAGTTTGATTAGGTAGATTCTCACCTTTACCCTTGTTGCCTAATTCATTTCTACCTTTAGTCTCATCAATTTTAGGCTTAACAATGGGTTTATCATCCTTTTTACTCCAATTCGATTTCCAAGAAGAAGAAGAACCCGAATAAGATTTTGAATCATACCTTGTGCCTTTTCTTTTGAGTTGCCTCTCAATCTTCATGGCCACATTCACCATATCTTCAATCTCCACATAATGTTGCAATTCTACAAGATCAGCAATGTTCTTGTTTAATCCACTTAGGAATCGAGCCATGGTGGCCTCACGATCTTCATCCACATTAGCCCTTATCATGGTTATCTCCATTTCCTTGTGATACTCATCAACACTCATGGAACCTTGTGTCAAGGTTTGCAGTCGTTGATGCAAATCCCTATAGTAATAGCTAGGGACAAATCTCCTCCTCATGATTTGTTTCATCTCCAACCAAGTCTCCACTGTGCCTTTCACCATTTCTACTGTCTTTACACAATTGATCCCACCAAACAATAGCATAATCAAAAAAAAATTCAACAAATGGCTAATTTTACCTTTTTCTCTTCAGAGTAGTTGTGACATTCAAATATCATCTCCACTTTTCGTTCCCACTCCAAATAAGCATCTGGATTATTCTTCCCTTGAAAAGAAGGAATTTTCATTTTGATGCCTATGTTTCTGTCCACACCATCAAAACGTCCTCTCCTAGTTTGTCTTCTAGGATTAATATCTTGACCAATTAGAGTAACTTGGTCATCATCCACGTCATCGCCACCATCATATTCATCATTGACAAAGGTTGGTTGTCTCCCACGTCGTGGTTCACCTTGCAATCTATTAATTGCATCATCATGCCTTTCTAGATGATCTCTTACATCTCCCATCACTTTGAACATACGTTCAAATTGTTGCTGCATTGCTTGAACTAAAAGATCATTGGATGAAGAACTCGCTTCTTTATCTTTAGACATGTATACAACCTGAAAAACAAAGTTAGAACAACCTCACCAACACTCCCTCACGTTTTTTTTTTTTTTTTTTTTTTTTTCCACTCTAGATTTGATTCACTCCACTCATGTTTCACATAATTTTTTTTTTTTTGGCTTTTCTCTATATTGATCTTACCACTCTTGCCTTTTACCTCTCTTGTTTTGTTATTTGAGTTCTTAGATTAACTAAGGTACCTAAACAAACAATTCGGATTATGGCAATTCAAAAAAAAAAAATAGTGAAATTGGACAGCTTTAAAAGCAAATAAAAGATAGACCAATTTAAAGGTGTGTGTAATGCACTTTAATCATAAGCAAAGACTAGAATTTTTTTTTTTTTTTTTTTTTTTTTTTTTTAGAAATGAAGAAAGATTTCCAAATCGAAATAGAAATTCAAATGAACAAAGATCAAATTCTGTAACTTGCAAGTATTCTTTGAATCCGCAATTTTTTTTTTTTTCTAATTTTGATCTCTTTTTTTTTTTTTGACCTTTGATTTTTCTCTCTCTTTTTTTTTTTTTTTTAGCCTTTGATTTTCTCTCCTTTTTTTTTGACTTTTTTGATCTTTTTTTTTTTTTATACCATAAAGTCTTGGAATTACAAATAAGAATAGTAATAACACAAGAAGCACAATAATAAAGATGAAAGAAGAACAATAAATATAGATATTGGCCAAAAAGAAGAAGAAGAAGAGAAAAGAAAAGAAAATCTAAAAGATAGCAAATAAATAGATACGCAAACCTCAAACTTGAGCTGAGCTTTGATACCAAATGATGGAAATCTTCAACTTAGCAACCATATACCCCGATAGCTAAAGAGCTATGATACATATGGAATGCAAATTGACCCCCTCCAACGATTTGAAACAAGATGGATCGTTCAAGATTGAAGTTAGGAAAACTATTCTAATCACATAATCAATGAAAATTTGATGAAGTAATTAGAATAGTACTTTGATTCCCTTAAAACGCCACAAACTAAGAAGCTTGATAAGTTGAAAGGAAAAACAAAGATTTTTCTTGGGTTTTGAACGCCACAAACATAAATGCTTGATAAGTCCAAAGTTCATGCAAGAACTTAAAAACAAAACACTCACCGGTGTTGTAAGTCGAATATACTTCTCCAAAATGTCTCCTTACAAAGAGAGTTAGCCTTGTTTATATAGTACAAAGGCAAAGTATAAAGGGAATGAATATATTAAATGACATTTATATTCCTAATGCATGAATGTAGATTACTCATGAATCTACATTGAATTGTTTTGAATAATTATTCATGAATAAGCCCACAAATCCTGATATGGTCCAATATAGCTGAATGACCTTTATTCTTCAAAAATGGCTAAAAATTCATCCTTCTCTCAAGGTTGGAATTTCTCTTCATGATGTTGACTTATTTGAATCAGGTTGATTATTTTAGGCACTTCTTGTATCCATAGAACCTTGACCAAGTTTTGACTAGCTTGCTCCTTCCAAATGCCTTCTAATAAACAAGTTAAGGCTTCTTTCATCCCTTTAGTTTTCGCTCTTGTCATTGGTCCTTGATGAATAGTTAAAGGGTCTTTGGCAGAATTATAATCAACTTGCTCATTTATATCAAAAAGTATACAGGAATTTAAGGTAATAATGTAAAGCTTAACTGAAGTATGAGTTTTGGCCAAAATCAATTTCCAAAGAGAAGAAATAAGAAAAGCCAAAATCGACCAAAGCTTGATTCTAGCAGAATTTGATAGGAGCATTGTATGACCTATTGGATAACCAATTATGCTCCAATTTATACATAAATAGTGTCATTAGAAAGCATTGTCAATCTAGTTTTAGGCAAATCAAGTTTTACAAGAATTGGAATTTACAATAGGGAGTTACAAATAATTTTGTAGTAAAAGGTCTGAAAATATTAGCTCTGTTTTACTGAATCCATAGGGTCGATGAAAGCAGATGTTTCAGTTAGCAATTGTATTCCAAAAATTTCAAATCAGGTCTATACATAAAGAATTTGGAGTCTAGCTTCGAATAAATTATACGTTGTATGAATCTGAGTTCACAGCAGAAAGTTATAAGCAGTTAAGCAACAAGAGGTCAGAAATTTCAGTCCCTATTTTGCAGAATCTATAGGGTTAATTTAAATAGAAGTCTTAGTAGGCACTTAAACTCCAAATCATTCGATATTAGTATCAAAATAAAGATTTTTTCGTATACTTTCAAATGGAATAGGATTTTTCTAAATCAGAGTTTATTACAAAATGTTATGACTGAAACATTGCATAGAGGTCAGATTACCAAAAAATTACAGATTCATGGCTTTGTATCACAACGAAAGATCTGGTTCTCAGTTGAAATCTCTCAAATTTTATAAAATAAAAATAGAAACAGAGATTACGGTTACTGTGGGATGGGGTTAGAACACTTGCTTTAAAATTATTTGAATCCCAAATGTGGGAAAATTGATGAAAAACCTCAAGCTCTTCTTCTTCTTCTTCTTCTTCCCTTCTCTTCTCAAACTCACGTTGGCTGCAACTTTTCATGTTTGTTTTCTTTAACCTTTCATCTAGTTCTTTTTTTTTTTGGGTTTTGGCTAATGCAAAAGTTGCAAAGTATCATGCATGCATGAAAGGGGCTAGGTGTCATCTTTAGAGTAAACATAAGTGGCACCATTAGGTTAGCTAGTGACACATGTCCACTATTTTTTTTTAACTTAAATCTGAATCTTTCATAAATTATATCAAACTTCTAATATTTACTCTTAGGTCCCTAGCCATAAACTTTTAATATAATATCATTTAATATAAAATAATTATTAAATAATCCTTATTTTTACAAACAAACCTTTTACTAAATTTTCAAAAATGGGGGATGTTATAGTTCTATGATTGATCTCAATAATCCACGCATGAGGGTGGACTTCCCTAGATGGGATGAAGGAGACCTGATTGGTTGGATCTCGCGCGCAGGGCAATATTTTCGGGACTACAAAACCGTGGACGCATCTATGGTGAAAATTATGGTTATACATCTTAAAGAGGATGTCATACAGGGGTTTGACTTATTTGAATATACTCATAGAATCCTCTCATGGTGATAATTCAAAGAAGGACTGCTGATCCGCTTCAGACCAACCGATTACGAGAACATTGACGGACAACTAGCAAAGATCCGACAAACTTCCACCATTCAGGAGTACCAAACTAGGTTTGAAAGGTTATCTAATCAAGCTCATGATTGATATTAAAAATAGCTATTAGGGACCTTCATTGAGGGCTTGAAGCTGGAGATCCGGGGAGAAGTTAAAGCGTGACAATTGTACACGCTTATGGCAGCCATCTCTTTCGCACGACTTCAAGAGGAGCGATTGAACTATGAAGCCTGGAGGACTAGAGTCACTCCCCAACTGGCAATACTAAAGACCTCAGCCCCCTCTACTATCAACCAAGTCCCTGCACTAAAAAGGTTGACAAGAGAAGAGCTTTGGGAGCGATCGGCGAAGGGGTTATGTTGGCACTACAACGAGCCGTGGAGCTGTGAGCATTATTGTAGTAAAGGGAGACTTCTTATGATTGAACCAATAGAAGAAGAGGTCATTGAACATCCAGAAGAGACCCTTGAACATGAAGAAGAAGATGTGGAAGAAGAGCCACAATCGACCGACATTACGGTACACGCACTAGCTGTCTACTCAAACCCGCAAATGATGAAAGTTGGAGGCCTTCTCAAACAATAACCGATCACTATTCTCATCGACATGGGCAACACTAATAACTTCCTAAATAGAAAGGTTGCAGCTCGGATGGCACTCCATGTTGAAAGTTGCAGCAAGTCTGATGTAAAGGTCACCGACGGCAGAACCCTAAAGTGTGACCAAAGATGCCCGTGAGCGAAACTGTTGTTGCAGGACCAAGAGATAATTACATATTTCTTACTCCTCCCTCTTGATGATCATGAGGCCATGCTTAGAATTAAATGGTTGATGATATTAGGTGATGTTTCTTCAAATTTTATGAAACTAATTATGAAATTTTATAGTAAGGAGAAACAAGTGATACTGCATGGGAAACGTGGGGGCAACGTAACAACGATTTGCATATAACAAATAGAGAATTTTTTGCATAAAGTATGCAGTGGCTTTTTGGTACAACTTGAGCAGCAAACTAAGGGAGAGCCAACAGAATTTGAAGATCCAAATTTACTTCCTTTGCTTGCTGAATTTTGAGATATATTTGACGAACCGCGCAACCTACCTCTTACCTGTCGACATGATCATTGTATAATGATTCTTCTAGGCAAATCTTCAGAAAATACTCAGCCATATCAGTATCCACATCTCCAAAAGGATGAAATAGAAAGGATTATAAAATAGATGCTTGAAACATGAGTTATTTGGCCAAGTTGCAACCCCTACTCTTCACCGGTGCTCCTCGTATAAAAGGACGGAACACGGCGATTGTGTGTTGATTACCAAGCTCCCAACGATGTAACCATCAAGGACAAATACCCTATTCTAGTAGTAGATAAATTGCTAGATAAAAGGGAGCACAAATCTTCATAAAATTGGACCTTTGATCTGGGTATTATTAAATACGAGTGTGCGAAGAAGACATACCGAAAACCACCTTATAAACACACAACTACCACTACGAATTTTTGCTTTATTCAATAGAAGGTGAAATATCTTGGGCATATTGTTAGGATCAAGAGCACTAAGAGGGGGGCAGGGGTGAATTAGTGCAGCGGAAAAACTTTCGTCGATTTCAAACAACGTTTCTACGATGAAATTGTTTCTGATGTAAAACCGTTTTCAGAAACTTAACTTGAAAGCAAGTTCATAAAGGAGTGCAGCAAAAGTAATGAGGAAGTAAAGAACCTATGGTGGTTTGCAGTAAGGTAAATAGTAAGAATAAATGCAAACCAGAGAGCACCGCAATTTTAGAGTGGTTCGGTCAATCTTGACCTACATCCACTTTTGGCTTCCTCCTCCGATGAGGTCACCGACGTCCACTAGAGGCCTTCCTTTAATAGGTGAAGGCCAACCACCCTTTTATAGTTTCACTCCTTTTGACGGGCTTAGGAGACAATCCTTACAGAATTTTCACTCCTCACTCGAATGAACAAAACTTGGAAGAAAAGAGGGAGGAGAACTTTTAGTCTTTACAACACTTTTGAGCTCTAAAATCATAGAGTAAGATCAAGCTTTCGGTGCCCTTTCATGTAGAAAAGGGTGGGGTTTATATAGGCCCCAACTGATTTGAATTTGGAGCTGAAAAGTGTCATCTCCCGGTTTTTCGGGGTCCTAGCGGTACTACCGCCTGTCATCTGTCACTAAGTGGTACTACTACCTGACATCGCTCGGAGACTGAGCTCAGGCGGTACCACCGCCTGACAGGGGTGGTACCACCACTGGCAGTAATAACTATCGATGGTACCACCACCTAATAGGGGCAGTACTATCGCCCAAAATTCCTGGGAGACCAAGTCTCCTGGGCGGTGCCACCGTCGGCCCTGGTGGTGCCACCGCCTGGCAGGAATTCTGGTTCGAATGGGCTAATCCATTTGGCCCAATTGCCCCCAGATTAAGTTAATAGGATCACCTCTCATTCCTAACTTAATCTATATGCTAACTATAATATTTAAGATATTAATACTGCAACTTGCTCCAGTGCGTCAATCGCTTCTTCCGGCGAGCTTCCGGTGAACATCCGACGATCCCTCGGCGATGCTCCGGCGGACTTTCGGCAAACTCTTGGACTTGCGATGATCCACTTGGCTAGTTCCGACGAGCTTCTTTGGCAAGCTCCTGGACTTCTCGGATTTGTTCCTGCAGAACCTCCGATGACCGTCCGAACTTCCGTCGAACCCCCAACATGATCATGGTCTTGACTCCGGCGCAACTCCTGCTGCATATCTTACTGCCATCATAGTTAATCCTACACACTTATCTCAACATATGGATTAGATAACAAATGATAATTGACTTCATCATCAAAATTCGAGATTCAACAATCTCCCCCTTTTTTATGATGACAATCAATTGATAACGAAGTTAACCTTAACTTGCTTTATCTATATGTCATACTTGAGATAAGTCATTCTTGAATTCAAAGCCTTTGAATTCAAGAGACATATTGATAAGTTAAGATTATTTAACCTTATCAATACTCTCATCATGATTCCTATCATGATGTATCTCTCTGAAAATGATGTGAAAGCTTGACATCCATTTTCAAGTTTTACATTTCAAATGTGAAAGATTGCAATCGTAGCAATTCATCATATGTAAGATATCAGCATGTAAAACTGCCATGTAAGTTCTTGATATTTTAACATAATACAAACATTTCAAGTGTTTAGCAATCATAGCATTTCATCACATGACAAGATATCAATTTGTAGAATTGCGATGTAAGCTCTAGATATCTTAACATAGTGCAAATATGGCATAGTGCAAATATGGCAATCATAGCAATTCTATCACCAATTTTATCATATATTTCGATGCAAGCTTTTGATATCTTAACATAATTCAAATTCAAATATGGTACTCATATCATCAATTCATATAGCATTAAATTCAAATATGGCACTCATAGCATCAATTCATATATTTCTCATTCAAATATGGTACTTATAGTATCAATTCATATATTTCTCCCCCTTTGTCATCAACAAAAAGGAGAACGATATAAGCAAATTTTAACTAGGTTTATGTCATTTTTCAACAATGAGTGATAGGATACCAATTATATAAACATCTCAAGAAAAACATGACATGGAGATAACTTTCATTACTTCTTCCTCTTTATTTGTTATTATCTTTTTGTATGAAGGAGGAAAGTCATTTGTGAGCTTACTTGAATGGAGTTGAAATCGATAAGAGATTAAATCATGCTTAATTTTTGCAAGGATCAAGATATGTATATGAATCAAATCCTTGCAAATGTTAAAAACGATCTTCTTTTTTCAAGAAGGAATTCATAAGAAGGAATCATTTCATCAAATTCATTTCTTGAAAAAATATTTTTCACACGATAAGTCTATGAGAGATGCATTTGTTAGTTGATTCAATATGTCAAAAATTAATGATGTGAATCAAACTCGATATGACATATATTTATTAAGTCTGGAAGAGAATAATGTGACAAGAAAATCCGACTGTTAGGATCAAGAAAATCTGAAAATGAAATTTAACACTTTCATGCATTCGGACATGGTTTTGCTATAGATAAAACATGCACATCATCAAGAAAATTTTTGTATCCAAAACACATAATTTCCAACATGTTATTAAGGCATGTAATTGTATAAAATCATCATGGCAATTAAGTGATTTGATCATTAAATCAAGAAAGTCCGAAAAATAATCTTAACAAGTTCATGTATTCAGACACATTAACATTCCTAATTCTCTTCTAATAAAATCAAATTGTTCTTCACTTAGAGGTTTTGTAAAAATATCAACTAGTTGATACTTAGTATCATTGAACTCTATGATTACATCATGATTAGCAACATGATCTCATATAAAGTGATGTCTAATATCAATATGTTTTGTTCTTGAGTGTTGAATGAGATTCTTTATTAAACATATTGCACTTATGTTATCACATTTAATGAGAATGTTTTTAAGATGAATTTTATAATCTTCTAAGGTGTTTTTTATCCACACAACTTAGTACACAGCATGCACTAGCTACAATATACTCAACTTCGGTTGTTGATAGAACAACCGAGTTTTGTTTCTTAGATGACTAGGAAACAAGGGAATGTCCCAAAAATTGACGTGTTCCTAATGTGCATTTTCTATCTAGTCTACACCCAGCAAAATCCGCATCAACATAAGCAATTAACTCAAAATTCTCGATTTTTGGATACCATAATCCTAGATTTGTGGTATCTTTAAGATATCTAAGTATTCTTTTAACCACTTTGGGATGAGATATCTTTGGGTTCGATTGAAACCTAGCACAAAGTCCTACACTAAACATGATATCTGGTCTAGTTGCAGTGAGGTAAAGTAAACTTCCTATCATACCCCTATATCTTCACTTTCATCAACTTCTCACTTAGTGGAGGTGCTCGTAGGAGTGTTAATAACTTTTGAGCTATCCATATTAAATCTTTTCAGTAGATCTAAAGCATATTTAGTTTGACTAATAAAGATGTCATTGCTTAGTTGCTTAATTTGTAAGCCTAAGAAAAAGGTTAATTCTCCCATCAAACTTATTTTAAATTCGAGACTCATAGTTTTAGCAAAAGATTCACAAAGAGATTCATTCATAGAACTGAAGATAATATCATCAACATAGATCTGAACAATGAGAAAATTATTTTTAAAATTCTTGATAAACAATGTAGTATCGACCTTGCCTTTTGTGAAATTATTTTCAATAAAAAAATAACTAAGTCTCTCATACCAAGCCCTTGGGGCCTGTTTTAAACCATAGAGAGCTTTAGTTAATTTAAACAAATGATTAGGGAGGTTATTATTTTTAATCTGCGAGGTTGTTCAACATAAACTTCTCCGAAAATAAAGCCATTATGAAAAGCACTTTTAACATCCATTTGAAATAATTTAAAATTATTATTACTAGCATAGGCAATGAGCATCTTATGGCTTCTAATTGAGCCACAAAAGCGAAGGTGTCTTCGTAATCAATACCTTCTTCTTCGTTGAAACCTTTGGCCACTAAGCTAGCCTTGTTTCTAACCATGATGCCATATTCATCTTGCTTGTTTCTAAAGACTCATTTAGTACCAATAACTAAATGGTCATTTGGTCTAGGAACAAGCTTCCACACCTCATTTCTCTCAAATTGTTTTAACTCATCTTGCATTGCGATAATCCATGAATCATCTTTCATGGCTTCGTCAATACATTTAGGTTCAATTTCGGAGAGAAAAGCAGCGTTGGCATAAAAAATTTTAAGAGAAGAACGTGTTTGAACCTCCTTAGATGTGTCACCTAGGATTAGCTCCTTAGGATGAGCATCTATATACTTCCAATCCTTGGGTAAGAATGTTTTGGAAGTGGATGCATCCAAGTTGCTAGTTGGAGAAGGGGATTCATTTAAATTCAAAGAATCAAAATTAACATCGTCATCAAAATCATTTTTCTTGATTTCAGAAATCTCATTAAAAACAACATGAATGGATTCTTCTATAATTAAAGTTCTTTTATTGAAGATACGAAAAGCTTTAGAAACTAAAGAATAACCAAGAAAAATTCCTTTATTGAATTTAGCATCAAATTTTCCTAAGGCATCTTTTTCATTCAAGATAAAACACTTACACCCAAAAACTTTAAAATATGAAACATTGGGTTTTTTGTTGTTCCAGAACTCATAGGGAGTTTTGGTGAGTATGTGTCTTACTAGAACTCTATTCAAAATATAGCATACAGTGTTTACGGCTTTGGCCCAAAAATATTTGGGTAGGCTATGTTCATTCAACATGATTCTTGTCATTTCTTGTAAATTTCTATTCTTTCTTTCTACCACTCCATTTTGTTGAGGATTTCTTGGAGTAGAGAAGATGTGATTGTATCCATTAGAATCGTAAAATTCTTGGAAATCATGGTTTTGAAATTCACCACCGTAATCACTTCGAATTGATGAAATCATAAAACCCTTTTCATTTTGAACAAGTTTACAAAACTTGGTGAAATATCTAAAACATTCATTTTTGTGTTTCAAGAAATAAGTTCATATGTATCTACTATAGTCATCTACAATAACAAAGGCATATTTGCTACCTCCTAGGCTTGATGTAGAGATTAGTCCGAACAAGTCCATATGGATTAATTACAAGGGCCTAGAGGTGCTTATTTGATTCTTAGATTTGAAACTACCTTTAATTTGTTTTCCTAGTTGACAAGCATCACGCAAATTATCTTTGATAAACTTGATATGAAGAATTCCTCTTACAAGTTCTTTGGATGATATTTGAGTGATTAGTTTCATGCTAGCCTGACCTAATCTCCTATGCCAAAGCCAAGCATCCTCATTTAAAACCGAAAAACATATTTCATTACAAAGATCATTGATGTCAATGGTGTATATGTTATTTTGTTTTAATGCAATCATAGATGTGTTTTTGTGTGGTTTTTCAATGATACAAGCATTAGATTCGAATTTGACAATATATCCTTTATCACATAGTTAACTAATGCTCAAGAGGTTATGTTTTAAACAATCAACTAACAAAACATCTTCAATAAAGAAATTGGATTTTTTACCTATGGTTCCTTTGCCAATGATTTTACCCTTATTGTTATCTTTGAAGGTGACATAACCTTCGTCTATACTAGTGAGCTTAGAGAATTGAGATGGATCTCTGGTCATATGCCATGAGCATCCACTATCGAGGTACTATCTCTTGCTCCTAGCTTGTGTTGGTATATGTTTCTATAAGAAAGGATGATTTTTAGGTACCCATTTACTTTTGGATGCCTCAAAAACTGATCTAAATTGTTTATCATGTTACATAGATTTTATCATGGTTCCTTTAGGAACCCAAATCAGTTTGTTTGGACTAACATTCTTAAATGAACAATGATAAGTTCTATATCCATGTTTGCAACAAAAATTGCATTTGCTTTGGTGTCGAACATGTAAGATAAGGCCTTTAATGAAGGTGGTTGGATTTTGGTGAGGACTTCTCACAAATCCGATTCCACTTCTTTTTGGAATGTGACCCTTATTTGTAAGGATCATATTCAAAGACTTGCTACCAACCTCGAATTTCTTCAAGGTGTCCTTAAGTAGCAAGTTCTCCTTTTGGAGAGTTTCTAGATCATGGCATTTTATACATGGAGCTAAACTATCATGATATTCAGTTTTTAATTTATTGAAATTACTAATAAGACTATCATGCTCCTTTTTTTACAATTTATATTTTCTACTAATTATTTTATATTCATCAAATAAGTCATGGAAGGTATTTAACAATACATCAAATGATAAATCTGCATCAATTAAATTTGTTACCTCCTCTCCGATGGCCATTAGGGCGTAGTGAGCAACCTGCTCGGTATTGGACTCCTCTTCTTCGGATGCACTTGAGTCATCCCACGTTGCTTGAGCGCCTTCTTCTTTGATGTTCTCTTCTTGGCTTGGGGACAATCACCTTTGTAGTGTCCCAGTTTTTTGCACTCGTAGCAAATAACATGGTCCTTTTTGGGTTCAAATTTATTTTTTATGTCATTTTTAAACTTGTTTCTCTTAATGAATTTTTTGAATTTCTATGTTAGAAGTGTCAAGTCATCGTCATAGTCCTCATCACTTGAGTTTTCTCTCAAGTGGTCATCTAAAGTTCTAAGTGTCATATCCTTCCTGCTCTATAGAAGGATGTCTTCTTACTCTTCATGAGCCTTGCAAGTCATTTCATAGGTCATTAATGACCCGATTAACTCTTCAAGAGGGAAGTTGTTTAAATCTTTAGCCTCTTGAATAGCAGTGACTTTAGGGTCCCAATTCTTAGGAAGAGATCTTAGAATCTTATTTACGAGCTCAAAATCCAAAAAACTTTTGCCGAGTCCTTTTAGACCATTGACAACATCCGTGAAATAGGTGTATATGTCACTAATAGTCTCGCTCGGTTTCATTCAGAAAAGTTCAAAAGAATGTATCAAAAGATTGATTTTTGACTCTTTCACTCTACTTGTGCCTTCGTGAGTCACTTCGAATGTATGCAAAATATCAAACGCAGTTTCACAAACCGAAACATGATTGAACTCATTTTTATCAAGCGCACAAAATAAGGCATTCATAGCCTTTGCATTAAGAGCGAAAGTCTTCTTCTCCTATTCATTCCAATCGATCATTGGAAGATAAGACTTTGAAAATCCATTTTCGATAAGATTCCAAAGTTCAAAATCCATTGAAATAAGGAAGATCTTCATTCGGGTCTTCTAATAGTTGTAGTCCGTCTCATTAAACATGGGTGGACGTGGAATAGAGTTGCCCTCTTAGTTTCTGGCGTATGCCATCTCTCTTGGGTTTTAATCCATTTGAGAGTGAACCCCGCTCTGATACCAATTGTTAGGATCAAGAGCACTAAGAGGGGGGTGAATTAGTGCAACGGAAAAACTTTCGTCGATTTCAAACGACATTCGTATGATGAAATCATTTCCGACGTAAAACCGTTTTCGGAAACTTAACTTGAAAGCGAGTTCATAAAGGAGTGCAACAAAAGTAATGAGGAAGTAAAGCACATATGGAGGTTTGCATTAAGGTAAATAGCAAGAATAAATGCAAACCAGAGAGCACCATAATTTTAGAGTGGTTCGGTTAATCTTGACCTACATCTACTTTTGGCTTCCTCCTCCGACGAGGTCACCGACGTCCACTAGAGGCCTTCCTTAAATAGGCGAAGGCCAACCACCCTTTTACAGTTTTACTCCTTTTGACGGGCTTAGGAGACAACCCTTACAAAATTTTCACTCCTCTCTTGAATGATCAAAACTTGGAAGAAAAGAGGGAGGAGAACTTTTGGCCTTTATAACACTTTTGAGCTCTAAAAATCACAGAGTAAGATCAAGCTTTTGGTGCCCTTTCATGCAGGAAAGGGTGGGGTTTATATAGGCCCCAACTGGTTTGAATTTGGAGTTGAATGTTAGGATCAAGTGCACTAAGAGGGGGGGGGGTGAATTAATGTAGCGGAAAACTTTCGATGATTAAAATTGCGTTCGTACGATAAGAGCGATTTCGGTAGAAAAGTCGATTCGTAAATCACTTTAACTTGTGATCAAGCAAGATGTAGTTAAAGCAAGTCTATGAAGGCAGTTTGCAGTTATGATACAAATTAGAATGTAAGTGTAAATTGAAATATGATGTTCGTACGATAAAACTGATTTACCTCTAAACACCAATTCGGAAAATACTGAACTTTGAAACACGATCGTAAATGCACAGAAGGCAGTAAGCTATTGAGGAGGTTTGCAGTAAAGATAATATGCTCAAAGTAAATACAAACCGAGATTTAGAGTGGTTCGGTCAATCTTGACCTACATCCACTTTTGGCTTCCTCCACCGACGAGGTCACCGACGTCCACTAGAGGCCTTCCTTCAATAGGCGAAGGCCAACCACCTTTTTACAGTTTCACTCCTTTTGACGGGATTAGGAGACAACCCTTACAGAATTTTCTTTCCTCTCTTGACAGATCAAAACTTGGAAGAAAAGAGGAAGGAGAACTTTTAACTCATACAACACTTTTGAGCTCTAAAAATCATAGAGTAAGATCAGGATTTCGGTGGTTTTTGGTTGCTCTTTCATTACTGAAAGAGTGGGTTATTTATAGCCCCCAAACCAGTTTGAATTCCGAGTTTAAAACTGTCATCTCCCAGAATTCCAGGGTCTGGCGGTTGCACCGCCTAGCAGAGCTCGAAGACTGAGCCTCTGGGCGGTGCCACCGCTTGTCAGGGGTGGCTGCACCTCCTGCCAGAGCTCGGAGACCGAGCTCAGGCGGTTGCACCTCTGTCAGAGGCGGTTGCACCACCCAGCTAGAGTTCGGAGACTAAGTCCTCGGCGATGCCACCGCCAACCCAAGCGGTGCCACCTCTGGCCAAGTAATCTGGGTCCAAATGGGCTGATCCATTCGGCCCAATTTGGGTCTGTCAAGGGCCCAATTGCCCCAAGATTAAGTTAATGGGATCACCTCCCATTTCTAACTTAATCATCGTGCTAACTACGAATTTCTTAAGACATTTACTGCAACTTGCTCTGGTGCATCAATCGCTTCTTCCGGCGAGCTTCCATCGATCATCTGATGAACCCTCAGTGATGCTCTTGTGGACTTCCGGAAAACTCCTGGACTTGCGATGATCCACTTGGCGAGTTCCGACGAGCTTCTTTTGGTAAGCTCCTGGACTTCTCGGATTTGTTCCCGCAGAACCTCCAACGACCATCCGAACATCCGTCGAGCTCTCGAACCCCTAACGTGATCATAGTCTTGACTCTGGCACAACTCCTGCTACATGTCTTACTTTCATCGTAGTTAATCCTACACACTTATCTCAACATATGGATTAGATAACAAATAACAATTGACGTCATCATCAAAATCCGTGATTCAACAATCTCCCCCTTTTTGATGATGACAATCAATTGATAACGGAGTTAACCTTAACTCCCCCTATCTATGTGCCATAATTGAGATAAGTCATTCTTGAATTCAAAGCCTTTGAATTCAAGAGACATATTGATATGTTGAAATCATTTAACCTTATCAATACTCCCATCATGATTCTCATCATGATGTATCTCTCTAAAAATGATGTATGATGTCAAGGCTTGACATCCATTTTCAAATTTCAAATGTGAATGATGGTAATGATAGCAATTCATCATATGGTAAGATATCAACATGTAAAATTTTGAAGTAAGATTTTGATATCTTAACATGATGCACACATCTCAAGTATTTTAGCAATCATAGCATTTTATCACATTGTAAGATATCAACACGTAGGACTACGATGCAAGTTCTTGATATCTTATCATGATGCAAACATGGCATATTGCTAATATGGCAATCATAGTTATCATTAATTCATATATTTTCGATGATCATATATTTTCAATGATGCAAGCATGGCATAATCATAGCATCAATTCATATATCTGTTTTTTTCAACATAATATGGCATTTATAGCATCAATTCATATATTTCTCCCCCTTTGTCATCAACAAAAAGGAGAACGATATAAACAACTTTTAAATATATGTGCGATGCCATAAGTAGGTTCATGTCATTTATCTATATAGAGTGATAGGATATAAATTATACAAACATCTCAAGAAAAACATGACATGAAGATTATAGAGTGAAAACTTCTTCCTTTTTATTTATTATTATCTTTTTATATGAAGGAGGAAAGCCATTTGTGTAGTTCAAATTGATAGGATATTAAGACATGCTTTACAAGGATCAGGATATTTATGTGAATCAAATCCTTGCACATAAAAATATCTTCCTTTTATAAGAAGGAATCATCAAATATATTTCTCAAAGATAATATTTTTCACATAATTAGTCTAAAAGATATGCATTTGCTAGATGATTCTATTTATCAAAAATCAATTATGTGAATTAAACTATATGTGACATATGTTTATTAAGTCCGAAAGAGAATAATGTATTCATGAAATCCGATTGGAACTAAAAATTTAATTTAACACTTTTATGCAATCGGACAAAACTATACAATCATGAAAACATGCTCATTGTTATTTTAGGCATGTAATGGCAATTAAGTAATTTGATCATTCAATCAATAAAGTCCGAATAATAATTTTAACAAGTTTATACATTCGGACACATCAACATTCCTAATTCTCTTCTTATGAAATCAAATTGTTCTTCACTTAGAAGTTTTGTAAAAATATCAACTAGTTGATGCTTAGTATCTATGAACTCTATGATTATATCATGATTAGTAACATGATCTCATATAAAGTGATGTCTAATATTAATATGTTTTGTTCTTGAGTGTTGAATGGGATTCTTTGTTAAACATATTGCACTCGTGTTATCATATTTAATGGGAATGTTTTTAAGATAGACTTTATAATCTTCTAAGGTATTTTTCATCCACACAACTTGTGCACAGCATGCACTAGCTACAATATATTCAACTTCGGTTGTTGATAGTGCAACCGAGTTTTGTTTCTTAGATGACCAAGAAACAAGGGAATGTCCCAAAAATTGACATGTTCCTGATATGCTTGTCCCAGCAAAATCCGCATCAGCATAAGCAATTAACTAAATTTTTTTGGATTTTGGATACCATAATCCTAGATTTATGGTACCTTTAAGATATCTAAGTATTCTTTTAACCACTTTGAGATGAGATATCTTAGGGTTCGATTGAAACCTAGCACAAAGTCCTACACTGAACATGATATCTGGTCTAGTTGTAGTGAGGTAAAGTAAACTTCCTATCATACCCCTATAAGTTTTTTGACCGAAGTTTTCTCCACTCTCATCATTTTCATGGCTATGTTACTTTCTCATATCATATTTACCAAGACACAAGGTTTTCAAAGTAGGCATTATAGAAATATTTAATTTCACCGTGAAATCCGATAATGAGATTTAAACATCTCAAAGTAACCCTGCATATTCTCACCAATTAAGTAACCATATCAGGGATTAGTAGCTATCAAGGCATTGTGATCATAAAGAGTTTACAACAACGTAATTGTTACAACAAGAGATGATAGCGTCCACATGTACATATACAAGCTTATTCGGGAGGTGGAAAATTAAAATGCCTAAACAAGGAGTCAAATTATCAATGAATTTGTTGCAGCTCAGATAGGATTTGATCCTGCTGGTGTTCAAGCCGATCTTGTCTTTGTTCAAATCGGTCCATCCGAATCCCAATGTCTTCGATAGATGATGCAGAAGCTTGCTCAAATGGATGTGTTTTCTCAAAGGGACAGATCGGAGGAGATTGAGTGCCCCTAAAGACTGGTGTTTCGGGTTTTGGTTCAGGTTGAGGAGGATCAGTTCTTCTAGGCATTCTAACCCAATTACCATTTCTATAAACACATCTCAATCGGTGAAGTAGATTTTTGTTTATTATGCTAAACCTATCTACTTTCATCACTTCTTCGTCGGGTGGGATTGGAATATCGTAGGCTTTAAGTATTCTAGTGATTATACCACCATATGGAAGCATCATGTCTCTCTTAGATAGTTCTATCATGTTTTGTTGGATAAGGTATCCAAAACAGATGTTATGTCCTTTCATGATCCAATACATGGTTCCTAATTCCATATGACTTACTTCATCATGATGGTATTGTTTAGGGAGAATGATGCAAGTTAGGATATGATAAAGTACTTTAGTGTTTAGTGGTAGTAGATGTTCACAGCTTTTAGGAACTATCACTAAGTTGGGATTACCGAAAATTGTTCCTAAGGCTTCAACATATGTTGTCCCAACTGTTTCATTGTCCCACGATCCTCTAAAATAAAGTCCTTTATTTTTTACGGGAATGCCTATTATGTTGCAAATGAATTTATCCATAATAGAGATGTATTGTCCTAAGAGATAGGTAGACATTATTTCTTCTTCATCTACTTGTAGATTGTTGTAAAACAGTCTAACAAGTCTTGGATAGATGGGTTCACTAATTTGTAAAATAGGAAGTAGATCTAGGTTTGCAAACCATTGGATTGTCTCTAAGTCTCTTAGTTCATCTAAATCTACATGTTTTCCCTTATTGACACTTCTAAATTCGAAAGACGAAAATTTTTCAGCATGATATTTTGAATCAAAAAGGGTAAGATCAAAGTCTTCCACTAATCTCCTCTTCCCTTTATCTCTTGAGGATCTTCTAGAGCCCATAACTACTATTATTTAAGAGGATAGTAATGAGCAAGAGTAAATGAATCAAAAACAGAATTTAGAGGCTTTTTAGAGAATACCTTAAGTGAGATCTTCAAGAAAAGGAGAGATTGTTGATCTTTTGCTTCGAAATGAAGAGTATTTGGGATGCTGAGAGGGGAGAAATGGAGGTGGAGAAGCTTTGGAAGAGTAAAGAGGGGAAGGGAGTGAGTTGGGATCGGTTCCACCGCCGGCCCTAGCTTGGTTTAAAAGGGGGGCAGGATTGCGGGCGGTTGCACCGTTGGCTGGGCGGTGCAACCGTTTGCAATACGTGATAGCCGGAGGTGCTACCTCCAGCTGGGGTGGTGCCACCACCCGCAGGCAATGAGCACTCGTTTTGACTACTGTGTGGTCTGATTTAAATGTTTTTGACTTGAGAAGAATTTTTATTTGTGGAGCAGTCAACTTTACTTACGTAATTACGTAAGAATTTTTATTTTAAGATGAGAAATTTTGCATGATCAAGATAGATCTAGTGACACGCATACTCTACTTCAAATGTCGTATGCATGTTTATGACAGATTATCCAAGTTGGTAAGCTTTGCAAGTCCATGACAAACTTTGCTTACAAGACGTAAGTTCATGATATAGTTGGATTTGAAAGTAACGAACAAGTCAATTTGATGGATTCGGAAATCCAAAGGATATGTGAAGTTAGAATCATGGGTTTCCAATTCTAAGGGATCAAATAGGATTATATCTGTATTGCTCTTGTAATTTTAATTTTCTAATCCTTTTTTTGTTATTTAGGCTAGGGAGCATCACATGTTCTTTTTGGATCTCGAGTTATGAATATCGAGAATCCAAAGAGCAGGATATTATTTCTAGTGGACGTCGGTGACCTTGTCGGTGGAGGAAGCCAGAAGTGGATGTAGGTCAAGATTGACCAAACCACTCTAAAATCACGGTGCTCTCTGGTTTGTATTTACTTTAAGCATAATATCTTTACTGCAAACCTCCTCAATAGCTTAGTGCCTTCTACGAATTTACGATCGTGTTTCAAAGTTCAATATTTTCCGAATCGGTGTTTAGACGTAAATCAGTTTTATCATACGAACATCATATTTCAGTTTGCGCTTACATTCTAATTTCCATCATAACTCCAAACTGCCCTTATAGATTCGCTTTAACTGCATCTTGCTTGATCACAAGTTAAAGTGATTTACAAATCGACTTTTCTACCGAAATCGCTCTTATCATACGAACGCAGTTTTAATCATCAAAAGATTTCCACTGCACTAATTCACCCTCCCCCCACTCTTAGTGCTCTTGATCCTAACAATTGGTATTAGAGTTTTCTGCTGCACTAATTCACACAGTTTGAAGTAATACATAATGATGTAATGAAAATATCAAATGTTTTGATACAATGATTGATAATTTTATGCATGAGATTTTAAGTTATACAGCATGTGTTATTTTCATGAGTGTATTTGAAAAATATATGGCAAAACCATGTCCGAACGCATGAAAGTGTTAAATTTCATTTTTGGATTTTCTTGACCATAACAATTCATTTTTGAGAATCTATTGATCTTGATGGTTTTATGACGAAATTCATTTTTTGATCCTAAACGTTGATGCATGTTTTTATTTAACATAAATGAAAAAGCATGCTAACATGAAATCAAATACTTAAAAATGGAAAAATATATTATCAATGAAATCATGAATCTACCTATGTTATGAATTTTGTGAACCATAAAAGTGATTTTGATGATTTAAATTTGAAATGAGTTTTATCAAAATCATGATATTGATTTCTTGGAATAACATGAGATTACCTTTGATGATCATTTTGATTCATGGAATTTTGGATTCATGACTTGGTCTTACATTTGTTTATGAGATGGTTGAAATCTTCGTACCGTTGAATTCTTCCCTTCTCCTTTCAATTTTTGAATTTATGCATGTTATATGTTGAAGATTTAAAACCATGTTTTGGTATTATGCATATCTAAGAAATATTAATGTGACAAATTGAATGAGTTGAAAATGAATGATGATTTTTCTCTTGAATATAACTTGTGATATTTTTTATATAAATCATCATTTTGATTTCTCGACATTCGATACATAAGATTTTATTATAAATCAAAATTTCTCATTAATCGATCTTCTACGATTTTACTTGATATTCTTTTAAGAGGAGATTTTCTAAATGAATCATGATTTTTCCTTATGAGTTCTTGGAGTTATTACTTGATTTTCTTTTAAAACAAGATCTCTTTTGTGTACTCCTATGATTTTTCTTGATATTTTAAGAAGATATTTACTATATGAATCATGTCTTTTGGTATTCAAATGATTTTATCCTTCATGACATGATTTCTTTGTATTTATGGCTTGCATGGCTTGAAATGTTTTGGTATGATTCATGCAATGATGAAATATTCATGAAGTTAAGATGATGTATGCAATACTTATGATAATGATGTACATGATGTATTTATTGTATATGATGTGTATCATGAATGCTTTAAATGATCAACATGTTGATAAATGCATAAAAATTTTAATGTTTGAGTATCATGTATGATATGCCTATTAATGATGATTGATTTATTTTTCGGTATCGTGCATGAAAAATAAGGTTTTTGAAATTATGTATGTTTTAATTTGAATATATAATGATGCACAAATAAGATTGATACTTACCTTTGTCATAATATAAAAATTGATATAAGGGTTTTCCCTTCTTTTTGATAATGACAAAGGGGGAGCAAGAATTTCTAGCGTGGACATCATGAAAAGAAGCAAAACTTGCAACTTGCACATTGCAATAGGAAGCAAGAATCATGAGCTTACACAAGAAAGCTATCTTGCATTTACTTTCGAAATTTTTGCTAGCTTGTATATTGTGAAACTTACATATCGTAAAAATTGCTAGCTTGTAGTCTAAAGAGAAGCAAAAAGTTGCTATCTCAAAAGAAGCAAATGTGCTTCTTGCCTATCTCATGAGGCAAAAATACTAACTTGCACATCTAGCAAAACTTGACAAATTTGTATATTTCAAGAAGTAAGAGTTGCTTTCTTGAACATCTCAAAACTGCTAGCTTGCATGTTCTAAAATTTTATAATATTGCTAGCTTGCATGATGTAGAACTTGCTATCTTGAACATTACCAAAAGTGCTATCTTGTATGTTGTAAAACTTGCATATCTAAAACTTGATAGCTTGAATGTTCTAAGCATGATGTAATACTTGTTAAATTTTCTAGCATCAAAACTGCATGATGATAAAACTTGATATTATGTTTTTCAGGCAATGAGTTGAACTTATATTACAAACACAAAGAATAGTTGTACTTCTCCTTTTTGTTGATGACAAAGGGGGAGAAGTATGTTGATGACATGACATGTTAATGCATAAGTCTATGCATAAGATCATGATGACCTGTTGCATGAATATTGCAATGACTTGAATTCAGTTTGAATTCAAGGTTTTATAAATATGGCATATTGATAGGGGGAGTTTTTTTAAACTCCGGGAGTTAAGGTTAACTCCGTCATCAAGTGGTTATCATCATCAAAAAGGGGGAGATTGTTGAATCTCGTATTTTGATGATGAAACCACTTGATATGTGTTTATGTTTTAATCTGGGTTTTGAGTGACGTAGGATGCTTCGATCAGGATGAGATAATTAAAGCAGGAAAAATCATGTTGTGTTGGTGGAACATGTCAGATGATTGGACGTCGGGTCGATGGATCGGTCGATGTATCGATAGAAGGCTTCGGACCGTGGACTTGGGCATCGGACCAAGAAGAGCGGGTATTGCGCCATGGATATCAGAGTTGCGGAGTCAACTGGCCGATTGGGCAATAGGCCGCAGGAGAGGATGATACGCCGAAGAATCGGACGAAGCGTCAAGGGACCAATGACATGCCGGACAACTTGGTTAATTGCTTAGGATTAATTGTCTCGATCAAAGTTTTGTTTTAAGTGTGCAGGATTAACTACGATGAAAGTAAGACATTCAGCAGGAGTTGCGCCGAAGTCAAGACTATGATCACGTTGGGAGTTCGAGAGCTCGATGGAAGTTTGGACGGTCGTCGGAGGTTCTATAGGAACAAATCCGAGAAGTCTAGGAGCTTGCCAAAAGAAGCTCATCGGAACTCGCCAAGTGGATCGTCGCAAGTCCAGGAGTTTGTCGGAAGTTCGTCAGAGCATCGCCGGAGGATCGTCGGATGTTCACCGGAAGTTCGCCGGAAGCTCGCCGGAAGAAGCGATTGACGCACCAAAGCAAGTTGCAGTAAATGTCTTAAGAAATTCGTAGTTAGCACGATGATTAAGTTAGAAATGGGAGGTGATCCCATTAACTTAATCTTGGGGCAATTGGGCCCTTGAAAGACCCAAATTGGGCCGAATGGATCAGCCCATTCGGACCCAGATTACTTGGCCAAAGGTGGCACCGCCTGTGTCGGTGGTGGCACCGCCCAGGGCTCAGTCTCCGAGCTCTGGCTAGATGGTGCAACCGCCTCTGACAGAGGTACAACCACTTGAGCTCGGTCTTCGAGCTATGGCTGGGTGGTGCAATCGCACCAGTCAGGTGGTGCAACCGCCAGACTCCGGAATTCCGAGAATTGACAGTTTTAAGCTCGGAATTCAAACTGGTTTGGGGCCTATAAATACCCCACTCTTTCAGCAATGAAAGAGCAAACCAAAACCACTGAAATCCTGATCTTACTCTGTGATTTTAGAGCTCAAAAGTATTGTATGAGTTAAAAGTTCTTCTCCCTCTTTTCGTCCAAGTTATGATCTTTCAAGAGAGGAGAGAAAATTCTGTAAGGGTTGTCTCCTAAGCCCGTCAAAAGGAGTGAAACTGTAAAAGGGTGGTTGGCTTTCGCATATTGAAGGAACGCCTCTAGTGGACATCGGTGATCTCTGTTGGGAAATCCTTGGGGGTGACATCATATGCGCAGCGGAAGAACAAGAAAAATAAAATCCCCGATTCCCAAAGAGATGTTCGTCGACGTGCGAAGATTGGTATGCAAAAATTCACGAAACATGAAACTGCGTATAGAGTAGATTGTGTTACCTAGGGAGATTGTATATCCCTGTTTCCTTGCAGATCCTTAGAAGAGGGTGAAGGAGGTCAAGCGTCCTCTACTCTAGCGGTGATCCAAACAGCAAGGTTGCGACGACGCTTCTCAAAACTCCAGACCTACTCTGAGGTGGAGATGGAGAGGAGAATAGGAAAAGGCAAACAAAAGCTCTCTAGCCCATGGGGCTCTGAATCCCTCATATTTATACAGGTCCCCTGTCAAACCCAAATGGGTCCTCCCCTAGTGGGTATTGGATCTGCATCCAATAAGACAAGGGCTCCGTCGGATACCTCATATCCAAACCTCTATTCATCGCAATGCCTACCATATGTGTGTGACCCTCTAGGCCCAATATCGAGCTGGCCGTGAGTCATACCTGTCAGAACTCCTTCTAACTCAGTGAATTATTATCTCTGTAATAATTCACTCGACTCATCGACTACGGACGTACTAGGCCACTACGCCGTAGTCCCCAGACGATACAGGGGAATCCAATCTATTGGACCTGTCTATCCTCAGTTACCGTGTACCTATACTCCCTCATCCATCTAATATACCAGAGACCGTATATCGAGCATGGTGTTGTCAGACCCACACGGTTTCTTCTCGAGTCTCGCTCTAATCGGATTCTTCCGGAGAACTCTTTCTCTCTCAACCCGAATGACCCTGGCCAGGGATTTGTCTGAGCAAGAACACATGGGATATTCCTCTCATTACGCCGAGAGTGGATGATCCTCTATCGACACTCAATAGCCCTCGTAAGGTAGACTACCACTCCCAATGACCAGCTATACTAGATCTGGGATAGCCAAACCTATAAGTCTGGTCTCAAAGATTGGAGCACTCATACAGGACATCCTTGGTGTCTCAAGTCTAAGGACCAGATACACCACTAGGACTACAGAATCGCTGTTTGACAATAAGGCATCATTAACCATCCAGCATTCCGTAAGCGGATCAATCAGTGAACTCATTCTCCAATGAGCACCTGTACTATATCCCTAGTGTCCCTACACAAGCAGCTATGAGACCAGCTGCATCCAACAAATGGACGGGTATACAGCACACCAGTCTGTCCGGTTATCACGATATCCCTCTCGAGTAACCTAAGACCGGGATTATTTAGGATATGTGTTTAAAGGTGAATCGATCTCACTATCGTGATCTCATTACGATCCGATTCCCATTGCACAAATCCAAGGACATCACAATATCTGTATGCATTTATGCAATAGTTATAAAGTGATATATGCCAAAATATAATAAGCAAAAAGATTCTATATTAAGTCACACGTGCCATCACTCACGTGATTGGCTTGCTGGGCACCTATGACTAACAATCTCCCACTTGACCTAAAGCCAATCACCTATGTGTTTGATCCCCATCAGACCCCAGTGACGCTTAAAACAAATCTGAGACAACGGCTTTGTTAGTGTATCTGCAATGTTATCTTCAGATGGAACTCTTTCCACTACTACATCTCCTCGGGTCACGATCTCTCTGATAAGGCGGAACCTCCTCAGAACATACTTAGATTTCTGATGAGACCTAGGTTCCTTTGCTTGAGCAATCGCCCCTTTGTTGTCGCAATATAGGGAGATCGGCTTTTCACTACCCGACACGGCTCCCAAATCTGTAATGAACTTCTTTACCCAAACTCCCTCCTTTGCTGCATCTGATGCAGCAATGTCCGCACCCTCGTGGTCGAGTCGGTGGTGGTATCTTGCTTGGAACTCTTCCAAAGACATTGCTCCTCCATTCAAGGTGTACACATACCCTGAATTCGACTTGCTATCATCGACATCGACTGAAAACTTGAGTCGGTGTAGCCTTCAACCTTAAGGCTATTACCTCCATATACTAGTAAAAGATCCTTAGTCCTTCTCAAGTACTTAAGGATACACTTTCTTGCTTTTCGTGTCTCCAAGTTCGGATCCGCTTTGACACCGCCAGGACACACTCAGAGCATGCGCTATATCAGGCCTAGTACATAGCATGGCATACATGATAGACCCTATTCTTTGAGGCATAAGGTATCATATCCATGTTCGCCCTTTCTTTCGAGTCTTTGGGGACATACTCAGAAAGCGATATCCCATGTCTCATCCGGTATGAGACCTCTCTTGGAATTTTCCATTCCAAACCTTTTGACAATGGTTTCTATGTACCGGGTGGGACAAGCCAAGCATCCTCTTGGATCTATCTCTATAGATTCTAATCCCCAAAATATAGGATGCTTCCCCTAAGTCCTTCATGGAGAAGTGTCCAGATAACCAAGCCTTTACTGTGGATAGCATTCCTACGTCATTCCCAATGATCAGGATGTCATCCACATATAACACCAAAAAGGTGATAGCGCTCCCACTTACCTTTCTGTATACACAAGGCTCGTCTTCGTTCTTAACGAAGTCATAAGATCTGATTGCCTCATCAAATCTTATGTTCCAACTTTGCTTTAATCCATAAATGGATCTAAGTAACCTACACACCTTATCTGGACAGTTCTTGGACACGTATCCCTCAGGTTGTATCATATACACCTCCTCCTCGAGGTTCCTATTGAGGAATGCAGTTTTCACATCCATCTGCCAGATCTCATAATCATAGTGTGCTGCAATAGCCAATAGAATTCTGATGGATTTTAGCATTGCTACGGGTGAGAAGGTTTCGTCATAGTCAACGCCTTGCCTTTGACGATACCCCTTAGCCACTAGCCTTGCTTTATAGGTCTCTACCTTTCCATCTACTCCGATATTTTTCTTAAAGATCCACTTGCAACCGATGGGTACAATACCTTCGGGCGCATCAACTAAGTTCCAAACCTTATTGGAGTACATAGAATCCATCTCAGAATTCATGGCTTCTTGCCACTTCCCGGAGTCTATACTCATAATAGCCTCCTCGTAGGTTTGAGGATCAATATCCTCTGCATTCTCTCCTCTTATATGTCTCACATATCTCTCAGGAGGATGGGATACTCTATCAGATCTGCGTAAAGTTGAAACTTGTGTATTAGGTACCTGAACAGACTCGGGCTGTAGAGTGGTGCTTGAGCTTGGTTCTCCAACCTCGCTCAATTCTATCATTCTCCCACTATCTCCGTCAAGAATTTGTTCCTACTAAAGGAACACTACTCTCTTAGCTACAAAGACCTTTTGGTCCTCGAGATGATAGAAATAATACCCACAAGTTTCCTTGGGGTATCCCACAAATTTGCATCGCTCTGTCCTTGATTCTAACTTATCGGGGTTGTCTTTTAACATGTGCAGGGTAGCCCCAAATCTTAACAACCTTAAGATCAGACTTCTTCCCTTTCCATATCTCATATGGTGTAGACACTACCGACTTAGTTGGAACTCTATTCAGAAGGTAAGCTGTAGTTTCTAGGGCATATCCCTAGAATGAGATGGGTAGGTCAGCGAAACTCATCATGGACCGTACCATATCTAATAATGTATGATTTCTCCTTTCAGAGACACCATTGAGCTGAGGTGTATAAGGAGGTGTCCATTGGGATAATATCTCATGGTCCTTGAGGAACTGAGTGAACTCTATACTTAATTACTCACCTCCTCGATCTGATTGAAGAGTTTTGATACTCTTTCCAGTCTGGTTCTCCACCTCATTCTTATACTCTCTGAATTTCTCAAAGGCCTCCGACTTGTACTTTATTAAGTACACATATCCATACCTTGAGAAATCATCAGTAAATGTAATGAAGTAGGTGTAACCTCCAATGGCATGAGTTGACATGGGTCCACATACATCACTATGTATGAGTTCCAACAACTCAGTGGCTCTCTCTCCAGTTCCACTAAATGGAGAGTTGGTCAGTTTTCCATGAATGCAAGGCTCACAAGTTGCATATGACACATAGTCGAATGGATCTAGATATCCGTCATTTAGCAACTTTTGAATCCTTCTTTCATGGATGTGACCTAGCCTACAATGCCACTGGCATGCATTGTTCAACTCATTTAGTTTCCTTTTGGACACATTTACATTCATGATATGTGGAGTGGTGTCTAATATAAATAAACCATTATGCAATGTTCCTTTCATGATGATCTTATCATCTAATAATATCAAACAACCATTGTTCTCAAAAACAAATTTATATCCACTAACTGTTAAACATGAAATGGAGATAATGTTTTTGATAATAGAAGGAACAAAATAACATGCATCTAATGCAATAAAAGCTCCACTAGGCAGATGTAGGGCGACCTCGCCAACAGCTACTACAGCAACTTTTGCTCCATTACCCATCTTGAGGTCCATCTCGCATTGCTCTAGTCTCCTAGTCCTTGCCAGAACCTGCAACGAATTGCATATATGATAAGCACTTCCGATATCCAATACCCATATGTTATCATAAGAGTCTAACAAATGGAGACTGATCATGAATGTACCTGAAGCTTCATCAAGCTTTTGTTTCGCCCTTTCTGTAAGGTACTCTTTGTAGTTTCTCTTCCAGTGCCCATTTTTACCACAGTGGAAGCACTGGCCTTTGTCCTTTGCTGGGTCTTTCTTAGCAACCTTTGCTTTACCTGGTTTGACCTTTCCCTTTCCCTTCTTAAGGGACCTTTCTGCTTTCTTTTTCCTTTTGATTTCACTAGTGTAGAGAACTGGCTTCTCTTTCTTGATAGTACTCTCTGCCTCCCTCAACATATTGAGAAGCTCTGGGAGAGTCACTTCAAGCTTGTTCATATTAAAATTCATTATAAACTGGAAAAGGAATCTGGTAGGGACTAAAGCACAATGTCCATACACAAGTTATCCTCTAGGACCATTCCTAGACCTGTGAGTTTCTCTATTCACTCAATCATCTTTAGGACATGGTTCTGAACCGGTGTCCCCTCAGTCATCCTAGCATAGAAGAGGCTCTTAGATATCTCATATCGCTGAGTCCTTCCCTGTTCCTCAAACAATTTGCGGACATGTAGGAGAATGGATCTGGCATCCATCTTTTCATGTTGTCTCAGAACTCAGAGTCATAGTGCCCAACATATAGCATCGAAAGCAAGAGTGGAGTCATCAATGTGCTTCACGTGGCGAAAAGTGATCTCATCCTCGTTTGCCCTTCTTCAAAAAAGGCATCTTCGTATCTAGGACGTACATGATTTTCTCCGCTGTGAGAACAATTTCAAGTTACGGAGCCAATCAATTATAATTTGGACCGGTGAGGCGGTTGACATCAAGTATGCCACGTAAAGGGATTTGAAAGCGACATTTTCTGAAAATAAAGATGCAGTGAGAAATGAATAACATGCAGATTTTGCAAGAAATAAACAATCAAGATATGGACTTCTATCTTAATATGCTCCCACTATTTTACTAACGAGTCACATGACACCCTCAAAGACGTGAAGCGGAAGTCTCCTGAACTTCTAGTGGGGATCGGGATCCAATCAGCGTCTTAGTGTAACCCTCGAGGGACTCGACCAATCACACTAAGCCTAAAAGGTAGGCAACTCTTGTCGATCATAACTCCTTGTGATTCCCATCCTATTCGCCTCTCGAATCACCATGGCCTCGAGGGACTCGACCAACCATGATGCTTTCGGTTAAGTCAACACCTTCGTTACAAGATGAGTCCGATTTGATGATATACCCTCGAGGGACTCGACCAAGTATACCATGCCCTCGGGTCATCGGTGACATCTCTCTATAAGTAAGCAAGATAGCGAATCGCGATATAGGTGAGTCTCGAGGGACTCGACCAACTCGACCTACACCGGGAATCGGTTCCTACTTATAACGATGGAAGGCCACGTGGGTCAATCTAATTGCCTCACGTTTACCGACTTAATATTATCGAGAGACGTTTCTATGATTTGGTCTCCTAATATGACATGTCACACATATACATATTTAATATATATCTACATCGCATGCAAATATATATACATATCTAGTATGTGTATAAGCAATTACACCAGATGATCATGGACCACAACCTAATATGATTAGGCCCGAGCCAGTAGGCCAAATCACTCACATCAAGATCTATGTGTGCAACGGTGCATCTCCATGCCCTGTGATCATCCATTTCGTCCTTGCCCGGTTCAAAATTCGACATCTTGATGCATCTTCATGCATCACGATCGTCCGTCTCTCGTGGGTCCCGCTTATCGCATCCACGCCCCGCCTGTGCCTCCTCATGTGATTACAACTTAATCATAGGCACGCAGGCCCGACAATAAACAAGAAATATAATGGAGGTTCGCAGACCTCAATAATAATAATCACAGGTACACACATCACACGGTCCATGATCATTCGTCCACACATCATACATCACATGTATAAATAATCATCATCATGTAGGACTACTAGATAATAATAATAAAAAAATAATAATCAACTAAACCTTTTAATTAATTAATATTTTTTGAAATCAGGGACATTATAGGGAATTTCTGAATTCATAGGGGTATTTTTATAATTTGGACATAAGACAGAAACTGGAATTTCTCACATTCTGAGGGGCAAAATTATCTTTTGCCCAGAAAACCCTAATGCCCTTTCCCCTTCTCGTTGCTGCCGCCATCGCTACCCTAGAGTATAGAGTAAATTGTGTTACCTAGGGAGATCGTATATCCCTGTTTCCTTGCAGATCCTTAGGAGAGGGTGAAGGAGGTCAAGCGTCCTCCTCTCTAGCGGTGATCCACATAGCAGGGTTGCGACGACGCTCCTCAAAACTCCAGACCTACTCTAAGGTGGAGATGGAGAAGGGAATAGGAAAAGGCAAACAAAAGCTCTCTAGCACATGGGGCTCTGAATCCCTCCTATTTATAGAGGTCCCCTGTCAAACCCTAATGGGTCCTCCCCTAGTGGGTATTGGATCTGCATCCAATAAGACAAGGGCTCCGTCGGATATCTCATATCCGAACCTCTATTCATCGCAATGCCTACCATATGTGTGTGACCCTCTAGACCCAATATCGAGCTGGCCGTGAGTCATACTTGTCAGAACTCCTTCTAACTTAGAGAATTATTATCTCTGTAACAATTCGCTCGACTCATCGACTACGGACATACTAGGCCACTGCGCCGTAGTCCCCAGACGATATTGGGGAATCCAATCCATTGGACCTGTCTGTCCTCAGTTACCATGTACCTATAGTCCCTCATCCATTTAATATACCAGAGACCGTATATCGAGCATGATGTTGTCAGACCCACACGGTTTCTTCTCGAGTCTCCCTCTAATCGGATTCTCCCGGAGAACTCTTTCTCTCTCAACCCGAATGACCCTAACTAGTGATTTGTCGGAGCAAGAACACATGGGATATTCCTCTCATGACGCCGAGAGTGGATGATCCTCTATCGACACTCAATAGCCCTCGTAAGGTCAACTACCACTCCCAATGACCAGCTGTATTAGATCTGGGACAGCCAAACCTATAAGTCTGGTATCAAAGAGTGGATCGCTCATATAGGACATCCTTGGTGTCTCAAGTCTAAGGACCAGATACACCACTAAGACTACGAAATCACTGTCTGACAATAAGGCATCATCAACCATCCAGCATTCCGTAAGCGGATCAATCAGTGAACTCATTCTCCAATGAGCACCTGTACTGTATCCCTAGTGTCCCTACACAAGCAGCTATGAGACCAGCTGCATCCAACATATGGACGGGTATACAGCACACCAGTCTGTCCGGTTATCACGATATCCCTCTCGAGTAACCTATGACCGGGATTATTTAGGATATGTATTTAAAGGTGAATCAATCTCACTATCGTGATCTCATCACGATCCGATTCCCATTGTACAAATCCAAGGGCATCACAATATATGTATGCATTTATGCAATAGTTATAAAGTGATATATGCCAAAATATAATAAGCAAAAAGATTCTATATTAAGTTACACGTGCCGTCACTCACGTGATTGGCTTGCTAGGCACCTATGACTTGTAATCTCGTATGTGGAGGAAGCCAGAAGTGGATGTAGGTCAAGATTGACCAAACCACTCTAAAATTGCGGTGCTCTTTGGTTTACATTTACTTTGAGCATATTATCTTTACTGCAAACCTCCTCAATAGCTTAGTGCCTTCTGCGAATTTATGATCGTGTTTCAAAGTTCAGTATTTTTCGAATCAATGTTTAGACGTAAATCAGTTTTATCGTACAAACATCATATTTCAGTTTGCGCTTACATTCTGATTTCCATCATAACTGCAAACTACCCTTATAGATTCACTTTAACTACATCTTGGTTGATCACAAGTTAAAGTGATTTACGAATCGGCTTTTCTACCGAAATCGCTCTTATCGTACGAATGCAGTTTTAATCGTCGAAAGTTTTTCGCTGTACTAATTCACCCCCCCCCCTCTTAGTGCTCTTGATCCTAACAAGGACATCCTTGGTGTCTCAAGTCTAAGGACTAGATATATCACTAGGATCACGAAATTGTTGTTTGACAATAAGGCATCATCAACCATCGAGTATTTCGTAAGTAGATTAATCAGTGAACTCATTCTCCAATGAGCACCTGTACTGTATTGCTAGTGTCCCCACATGAGCAAGTATGAGACCAGTTGCATCTATCATATGGACAGATATACAGCACACTAGTCTGTTTTGTTATCTTAATGTCTTTCTCGAGTAGCCTATGATCGGGATTATTTAAGATCTGTGTTTAAAGGTGAATCGGTCTCATTATTAAGATTTCATCACGATCCGATTCTCATTACATAGATCGAAGGACATCACAATATATATATATATATATATATATATATATATATATATATATATATATATATATATATATATATATATGTAATAGTCAATATAAAGTGATAAAATACTAAAATATAATAAGCAAAAAGACTGCATGTCAAATCACACATGTCATCACTCATGTGATTAGCTTGCAAGGCATATATGACTAGCACAATCATGTTTTGTTGTATTAGGTAACCAAAATAATTGTCATGTCTAACTTAGTAGAGGTACTTATAGGAGTATTGATAGCCTTTAAACTATCTATTTTAAACCATTTTAGCAAGTCTAATACATATTTTATTTGACTAAGAAAAATAACGTCATTAAGTTATTTGATTCGTAAGCCTAAAAAGAAAGTTAGTTTTCCCATTAAACTCATTTTAAACTCTAGGCTCATATTCTTGGCAAACGATTCACACAAAGATTCATTTGTAGAACCAAAAATAATATCATGCACATAAATTTGAACAATAAGAAAATTATTCTTAAAATTTTCAATAAACAATGTAGTATCGACCTTGCCTTTAGAAAAATTATTTTGGATAAGAAATGAGCTAAATCTCTCATACCGAGCCCTCAGGACTTGTTTTAATCCATAGAGAGCTTTAGTTAATTTAAACATATGATTCAAAAAATTATCATTCTTAAATCTGGGAGGTTATTCAACATAAACTTCTTTGGAAATAAAGTCATTAAGAAAAGTACTTTTAACATCTATTTGAAATAACTTAAAATTATTACTACTAATCATACTATAGAAGCAAAGGTTTCTTCATAATCGATACCTTCTACTTGGTTGAAACCCTTGGTCACTAATCTAGCCTTATTTCTAACCATGATACCAAATTCATCTTGCTTGTTTCTAAAGACCCATAGTACTAATAACTAAATGGTCATTTGACCACGGAATAAGTTTTCATACCTCATTTATCTCAAATTGGTTCAACTCTTCTTGGATTGCGATAACTCATAAATCATCTTTTAAGTTCTCGTCAATGCATTTAGGTTCAATTTGAGAAAGAAAAATGAAGTTGGCACAAAAGTTCTTAAGAAAAGAATGAGTTTGAACCTCTTTTGATGTGTCTTTGATAATTAGCTCCTTAGGATGAGAATCTATGTACTTCTATTCCTTGGGTAAGGATCTATCGGAAGAAGATATATCCAAGTTGCTAGTTGAAGGATGAGGTTCATTTAAATTCAAAGCATCAAAATTAAGATCATTATCAAACTCATTTTTCTTTAATTTGGAAACTTCATTAAAGACAACATAAATAGACTCTTCTATAACCAAAGTTATTTTGTTAAAGATATGAAAGGCTATAGAAATAGAAGAATAGCCAAGAAAAATTCCTTCATCGGATTTTGCATCAAACTTTCCCAAGGTATCATTTTCATTCAAGATAAAACATTTATAATCAAAAACTTTAAAATATAAAATATTAGGTTTTTTGTTGTTCCATAATTCATAAGGAGTTTTAGAAAGTAATGGTCTTACTAGAACCCTATTCATGGCATAGCATATTGTATTAACAGCTTCGCCCCAAAAATATTTGGGTAGACTATGTTCGTTCAACATGGTTCTTGTCATTTCTTATAAGTTTCTATTTTTTCTTTCTACTACACCATTTTGTTGAGGATTTCTCGAAGTAGAAAAATTATGATTATATCCATTAGATTCACAAAAATTTTAGAAATCATGGTTTTGAAATTCGCCACCATGATCACTTTGAATTGATGAAATCATAAAGCCTTTTTCATTTTGAACAAGTTTACAAAACTTTAAAAAATATCTAAAGTAATCACTTTTGTGTGCCAAGAAGTATGTCCAAGTGTATCTACTATAATCGTCCATAATTACAAAGGCGTATTTGCTACCTCCTAGGCTTGATGTATCAATTGGTTCAAACAAATCCATATTAATCAATTGCAATGGTTTATATGTGCTGATTTGATTCTTTGATTTGAAGCTACCTTTTATTTGTTTTTCTAGTTGACATGCATCACACACATTGTCTTAAACAAACTTAATATGAGGAATACCTCTTACAAGTTCTTTAGATGAGATTTGAGAGATTAGTTTTATGCTAGCATGACCTAATCTCCTATGCCAAAGCTAAGTATCGTCAATCAAAACTGAAAAACACATTTCATTATAAAGATCATCAATGTCGATAGTATATATATTATTTTATTTTAGGGCAATAGTAGATGTGTTTTTGTGTGGTTTTTCAATAATGCAAGCATTGGATTCAAATCTAATGATGTATCCTTTATCACACAATTGACTAATGCTCAAAAGATTATGCTTTAATCCATCAACCCATAACACATCTTCAATCGAAAAGTTGGATTTGTTACCTATGGTTCCTTTGCTAATGATTTTACCCTTATTGTTATCTCTGAATGTGACATATCCTTCGTCTAGGCTAGTGAGTTTAGAGAATTAAGATGGATCCCCGGTCATGTGCCTTGAGCATCCACTATCAAGGTACTCTCTTGTTCCTAGATTGTGATGGTAAATATTTCTACAAAAGAGGGTGATTTTTAGGTACTCATTTGACCTTGGGTACCTTAAAAATGGATCTACTCAACTTATCGTTTTACATAGAATTCTTTATGGTTCCTTTAGGAACCCAAATCAATTTGTATGAACTATATCTCTTAAGTGGACATTTATAGGCAACATATCCAAGTTTGCAACAAAAATTGCATTTGGTGTGGGGTGATACATGCAAGGTAGGGCCTTTAACAAAGGTGGTTAGATTTTAGTGAGAGCTACTCACAAATCTGGTTCTACCTCTTCTATGAACATGACCCTTATTGGTAAGGATCATGTTCAAGGACTTGCTACCAACCTCAAACTTTTCTAAGGTTTCTTTGAGTAGTAAGTTTTTCTTCTTAAGTGCCTCTAAGTGTTCACACTTAGTACATGGAGGCAAAGAAGGATTATCATGATTAAGTTTTTCAAATTCAACATTTAAAATGGTATGATCCTTTTTCAAAGAGTTATACTTTTTAATCAAAGATTTACATTCATCAAACAATTAATGAAAAGCACTTAAAAGCTTGTCGAAAGATAAATTTGTATCTAATGAAGTACTTACCTCATCTCCGATAGCCATTAGTGCATAGTGAGCAACTTGCTCTATGTTGGTTGGCTCCTCTTCTTCCGATGCACTTGAGTCATCCCATGTTGCCTTAAGAGCCTTTTTCTTTTTTGGTTGCTTCTTCTTTGCTTGGGGACATTCGCTTTTGAAATGTCCTAGCTTCCTGCATTCGTAGCATATTACTTGTTCTTTCTTGGGTTTGATTTTATTTTTAGTGTCATTTTTAAATTTATTTATTTTTATGAATTTTTTAAACTTTCTTATCAAAAGTGCCAAGTCATCATCAAAGTCCTCATCACTTGAATTTTCTTTCAAGTGGTCTTCATGAGTTCTTAGTGTTATAACCTTCCTATTCTTTGGACGGTTGTTCTCAAGCTCTTCATAAGCGTTGTAAGTTATTTCGTAGGTCATTAGTGACTCGATAAGTTCTTCGAGAGGAAAATTATTTAAATCCTTGGCCTCTTGAATGACCGTTACTTTAGAGTCCCAACTCTTTTGAAGGGATCTCAAGATTTTATTAACAAGTTCAAAGTTTGAAAAATATTTGCCAAGAGCTTTTAAACTATTAACGACATTCGTAAAATGGGTGTACATGTCGACAATAGTTTCGCTTGGCTTCATCTGAAACAATTCATAAGTATGAACTAAAAGATTTATTTTTGACTCCTTTACTCTACTAGTGTCTTCGTGAGTGATTTTGAGTATATGCCAAATATCAAAAGTTGTTTCACAAATAGACATTCGATTGAACTCGTTTTTATCTAAAGCACAAAACAAGGCATTCATAGCCTTGACGTTTAAAGCGAAAGTCTTCTTCTCCAACTCATTCCAATCGTTCATTGGAAGAGAAGACTTTTGAAAGTCATTTTCCACAAGGTTCCATAACTCAAAATCTATTGAAATTAGAAAGATCCTCATTCTAGTCTTCCAATATGTGTAATCTGTCCCATTGAACATGAGAGGATGTATAATTGAATGACCCTCTTGATTGCCGACAAATGCCATCTCTCTTGGGTTTCAAACCAAACGAGAATGACCAAGCTCTAATATCAATTGTTAAGATTAAGAGCGACACTAAGGGGGGGGGGTGAATTAGTGCAGTGGAGAAAATCGTCAATTTGTAAAATATTTAGAATGAAAGAACTAGCAATTATCTAAGAAATGACAATAATGAAAAGGAGAATGAAAATGAGCACACCGGAATTTATAGTGGTTTGGTCATTGTGATCTACATCCACTTCTGATTTCTCCTCCGTCGAGGTCACTAGTGTCCACTAATGGTCTTCCTTCAATAGGCAAAGACCAACCACCTCTTTGCAATGCTTTCTCCTTTTCACAAGTTTAGGAGACAACCCTTATAAGCCTCACACCTTTCTTGAATGATCTCAATACTTAGAAAGGGAGGAGGACTCTTTTATACTTTTACAATACTTTTAGCACCCCAAGAATTCAATATTATGTTCACACTTTTGTACCCTTTCATGCAGAAAAGGGTGGAGTATTTATAGGCCCCAATGGCTTTAGAATTTGAGCTAAAAAGTGTCACATCCCCGGATTTTGGGGTACTGGTGATACCATCGCCTAGTCTAGGCGATACCACCACCTGATAGAGCTCGGAGACTAAGCTCTGACGGTACCATTGCTTGATAAGGGTGGTACCACCGCCTGACAGCATTAATTGTCGATGGTACCACTACCCAAAGCACTGGGAGACCGAGTCCCAAGCGGTGCCACCGTCGGCTATGACTTTAGGTGTTAAATGGGCTGTTCAATCGGCCCAATTCAGTCTTGTTAAGGGCCTAGTTGGCCCCTAACCGAGTTAGTGAGATTACCTCCCAATCCTAACTCAGCTAATGTACTAACTACGATTAAGGCAAGCAATCTCTATTCGATATGTCGAGTTTTCTCTCGACGATCCTTTGGCCGAGCTTTCGGCGAACTCCTAACGAACCCTCAACGAACTCCCAACAAACTCTTAGCGATCTTCCGACGAACTCTCGGCGAGCTCCCGACAGACTTCTGGTACATCATCCGAACCTTCAACTCCGGCTCATCATATGCTTTATGTCTTACCGCTATCGTAGTTAATCATGCAGACTTATCTCAACACATAGATTATATCAAATAACTTATCAATTGATTTCATAATCAAAATCCGAGATTCAACACTAGTACCCAATATGGTAGGATTCATTAGGGTAAGTTGACAAATAGGAGGGAATCAAAGGGTCATGGGCTAGGTTCTTTTTTATTGCCACCTTCTATTCTCCACTCTCCCTCTCCTCAACCTATAGCCCTTTCTTGATTGCATGGTGCACATAGTGAGGAGGATTGTATAGTGATTTAAGGAGCGTATTCACAGTCTCTACCATATGGATCACCGTTAGAGAGGAGGGCAATTGATATTCTTTATCCTCTCTCATAGATTTGTAGGATCTCCCTAGGTAACACAATCTCCCTTATACATATATTTTTCGGCTTTATAAGTTTTTACGCATCAATCCTTACACGATGATGAAATCTTATTTTTCTATGGGAATTCTAGGAGTTTGTTTTTGTTCTTTCACTGTCCATGTAATGTCGCATCAGATTTCCCTACAAGGATGTAATGTCGCATCACCCCAACTCTAAGGAGTCCAAATTTCCCTATATCATGACTCCTTGAATCATAGCTACTTAACGAAGGGAATTGCAACCTTGAAGACACGAAAGAAAAACCCAACCCCATGAAATGCCAAATCACAGTTGAAACCAACCTTCTACCTCCCATCGACGCCTTGCAGTAGAAAAATCCTACTACATGGAGAGATACTTTCCATCGACGGCCACCAAGGGTCATTCCTCAGGTTGTTCCAGTAAGATCCCCCGACAACTAGAGCCTACTCTAGTCAAGAGAACTATAGGAGAAAGCAGAGGAAGAGTTACTGCTCGGAATCAAGCTGCTAACGTCCCTCTTTTGGGCTACCAACCAATGCGAGTAGATGTGTTCGACCCTTCTAGCAAGACAAAGGCCTCAAGGTCTTTCTAACCCTCTATAGTAGCCTGAAGAGGAGGTCTCGACAACAAAGAACTCAACAAAGTAGCCCCTAAGCCGACAGCAACATTTTCTATCTAGAGATACTCTTTCAACATGCAATAGAATTCTATGGCAGAGAACCATCGTAGAACACTATATTTATCTTTGTCCTCGCTGTCCAAAGACATAGCAACAAACTCGGCATATTCAACCCCTTCCACAATGCCAAACAAAGGTGTTGTGTTGTCGAATTGGTGAGAAGAGGAAAGAAAGAAAAAACCGACAGCAAGTGATCTACCTGTGCTTCTCGCATGAGAACTTTTAAGCAATTATAGATAAAGAACTCTTTACTTTAGTTCTCTATTTTAGACACTTTAAATTTACAGTAAAAGTAGATTAATTTCTCCTTTCTAAGTTATATTTATTACAGCAAAAACATAATTCCTCCATCAATCGACAGATCAGATCGTTGAACCCAAACCCCATATAGATCAACAACAGGAGTTTGGAAGTCTAAGGTTCAGACGGTGAGAGGTTTTCCCCTCACGAGAGAAGAGGATATGGGAGTTCAGAACCAAAGCTGAGGATTACTTATTCCCGCTCGCGAGTGTCAAAATCGATCAGCTGAGTGGCGTGTAGGCTTCCTGGTGACCTTAGCGCATGCTGTGGCTATGAAAAGTTCTCTCAAAAAATCTAAACCTTCGACTAAAAATAATTAAATTTTGATAGCTTATTAGACACGTGCCACGGTAAGCTGCCCTTAATATCATTAACAAAGAACAAAGAGCCTTGTAATGTTCGAGAAATTTCATTATTATAACCAACATAAAGCTCACATAAATGACCTCTTTATGTTATCAAATGTGAAGAATAAAGCTTCATATGCCATGATTTCAAATCCCACGATTACACAAGAAAATTTTCAAATGGTTGATTCAGGGAGTGGAGATAGCTCATCGAAAGCGCCTTCATTTTTTTCGACTCTTCCATTTCTTGACAGGGAAAAGAGTGAGCTTGGTGCTTGAAATATAAGCAGCAGCTTCTGCAGGCCGCAATCTGGAAATAGCAACTTGCTTCGCTTCACTTGCCTTGTCATCTGCAAATGGTTTCACCTCAAATGTTCCTCGAGGAAATCCTCTGGCCACCTGCAAGTGATATTACAACTCATTGATCATGCTTGCTATACCACCATCTACAATGATTATATAACCTTTTGTTCCACGAATTCTCTAGCATTCTTAGCAGAAGCAAGAGCGCTTACGAGTGACTCAACAGCCATTGGTTACTAAAGAAAAACTACGATTTCCGCATAACCATAAATCTTGACTTGGATGAAATGACTGTCATTGTATACCTTCAATAAAATCCACACTTTTAGACAACTGCTTAAGACTGCAAGCTTTGTTCGCTTTCCTGATGTTAAGTAGTTGCACATGTAACGGTCCACCCTTAGCACAAACCGTGGCCAACACTTCGCGTTATCAGGGTCTGGCTTCTGATTAGAGACAGCCTGAAACATCAAAGAAAGATAAGGACCACAAAGAATAAGTAATAAAAAAGACTGCAAGAAAGAAGATGAACTTCGAGGCCGAGTTGGTACATGGAGAAAGTCAGTTAAAGGTTACATGAGAGTCACCAAAGAACAGCCAAGAGTAGTTTGTTTTGAAGGAGCAAATCAAAGATAGCAAGCACCTCATAATTTAAAACAATTATATATGATGATATAGTTCAACCACATAACACATATAAACAGTAAATATAGGACAACGGAAGTGTACGATGTTGGGAAGGAATCCTCTTTCTGGGTTTTTTCCTTTAGGTATAAGGAATCAACACAAAACCTTTATCCTTCATTTCTTAAGGAAGCACAAGAAGTTGAAGCATTAGAACATCAGAGAGAAATGAAAAGATTTATCTTACAAGCAAGCGGCATATTTCGTGTTCAATCTTTGAGAATGATGTTTCTAAAGCTTCCACACGACCAGTAGCATGACAGCAAGTGCATGGTTCACTGATCATGAATGTCACACTCGGGCGGACCTGCAACATGCATTAATTAATTCATGTTTCCTGGTGAAATCCAAGTTGTACAGAAATCATTACCAACACTCTAGCCACCCTCACAATTTACAACTGCTGTTGCCTCTGTTTCAAAACAACCTTTTGTTGACTAATATCATGGCTAATAACTATACAAATGTAAAGAAATAAAACCATTAAGGATCTACAGAACTGGATATAGAATGTTTAGCTATAATTTATTCTAATTAATTCTACACAATATAGAATCCAACTCATAGCTATAATTTATACAATGTTTAGCTAATCAAAGTACTGGATATACAATTCAGTTACCATAATTAATAAAAAAGTAAATTTCATCAATATTATTAATGAAATCCTGGGTCACATAAATTATTTATCATTTGAGAGTTCACATAAAAATAAGCTTGCTTTACATCTTGTTACAAAAGATTATCTGTAATTCTGCATGTGTTTGGTTGTAATTCTACTTAACAAGTTTATACTTATGAAACCATCACTTCTCAGTTAATGTGGTTCATCAGAGAATATTGTAACCATCTCCTCACATACCCTCTTCCTGGTGATTTCCATCAATCCAAGCTTAGATAGCTCAGAAACTCTCACTGTTGACCGATCCCTTTCAACTGCCTTCTTCATTTCTTCATAGACTAGCCTTCTATTTGCTGGAAAGAAAATAAATAAACACATAACAAGAATTTTACAAAAAACATATTATTCTCAATCTCAAAAAGCATTATTGCTAAAAAAAATCTACTACTATGTGGGTGGATAGCCAAACAAAACTTCTGAAAATACATGAAACAGGGAGAACAAAATAACCAATCAAATGAAATAAAAACCCTCAGTCACAAAGCAATGGAGTTCTATTACAAAAACGGGTTATATTTGAACAGAAACATCTGATCCAAATATTCTAGTGTACTCTATTATACTGGCACAAAGTACTTCAATTTTCCAGTAATCATATGCAAGAAATATTGTGAAGCTAAAACATCAAAATGTAAAGAGACAAGGAACCATAGCGTATGAAGAAAAAAAAGGTGCAATTATGATGCAACAAAAACAATAGCAAATTCATAAAGTTCCAACTATTTAGAATCGGTTACATGAATCTTTTGCCATTATTGAGATATATAAAGAGCCATATCTTTAAATTTTTAAATTATTATTTATAATTACTATTAGAATCTTTTTAAGTCTCCCTCTACCTATCCTCATGTCACTAATAGTAACTATTTCACCAAGTCTAATTACCATATCTATATGTTTCTGAGCACATGTCCTTACTACCTTAAACGATACTCTTTCATTTTATTCTCTATCAAACCGACACCAAATTGCACACAAATAAAAACATTTCTTTTCTTATCTTTTCTAATAACTCCACACATCGACGTTAACATTCTCATCTCAACTATATAATTTGTTTATATATTATTTCTTAACTATTCGACACTCAACCTAACACTCAGTCCATAATAGTGTATTCAAAAACGCTTGGTGTCAAAAGGCACCACAGTCCCAAAATGCCCAAGGCGCTCCCCCGTGCGAAACGTGATCCCGAATATTATAATTTAAAAATTATATAACATAATTAACACAAATAAACAACTGTGGTTAATTAATATAAATAGGGCTGCTCAAGCCCCACTAGAGAGCTCCCAGGTCAACTTAACCTAGAAGGCAGTTGCTGTTTTCACAAACTTAGACAGAAATAATCAACTTTGATTTATCTAAAACTTGAAACACCTATAAAAATAAAACAACAAAGAAGGCAGTGGTGAACGTGCAAGAAGGCAGTGGTGAGGTGGTGACGAAGGAGAAAGAGAGAGATACACTAGGAGGGAGGGAAAGAAGACGCCGTTGCTGCCGCTACCATCGAAGGAAGACATCGCCGCTGCCACTACTGCCAAAGGAAGACATCACTGCTACCATTGGAGGAAGACGCTGCCGTCATTCGCCGAAGGGAGGAACTCCACCACCATGCAGAAAGTGGGAAAGAGGGATTTCTATGTTAGGGCACAGTTCGTGTGTGGGAAAGAAGGATTTTTGCATCAAAGAACTAGTTCAATCGAACCATATAGGACTATTTTGGTTCAACTCAGGCTCAACTTGACCTGAGTTGAACTAGGCAGGCACCTGGCCTACCCAATGCTTGGGTCCAAACGAATGCCTAGGCTGTGCCTAAGTAAAGTTGCCTGCTGAACCCAACAGGCGAGCACTTGAGCCACGCCTGGGCACCTAGGCGAGCATCTAGGTGCCCGATGACTTCACTAGTCAATAAAGGAGTCCATAAAGCATTGCTGGTTTAACAACTATTTGTAAAATTTTTTGTTTAATCTCAAAGGTACCCGATCATAAACTCCTGATGCCTCATGACGTTTCAACCATCCCATTTTTATTCTATGAATAATATTTTCATCAATTGCTTTATCTTGTTGAATAATTGATCTAAGATCCTAAAACTTAATAAAACTTCTTACGTATCTAACTTAACTATATATCCTCATGTCTATTCCTTATATTACCAAAATTACATCTCATTTAATTCGTCTTAGTCTTACTTAATCTAAAACATTTAGTTTCTAAGGATTGTCTCCAACTCAAGTTTAGAATTAATTATACTTAAACTCTCATCACTTAAGATTACTCCAAGGTCTACCCAAGCAAGCAATGTAAAAAAGTAAAGACTTAATATGGATTCTTGATACAGCCTTATACTAATAGGAACTCACTAGACAAACTCCTTTTAATTGTAACACTAGTGGATACATTATCATGTATACCCTTAATAACATCATTATAACTAGTGAATACACATTATTTTTGAAACTCGTCATAATGAATTTCTAGGAGCTATATCATAGGCCTTCTCTAAATTAATAAAAATCATAAGCAAATCTTTCTTTTTCTCTTAAACATTTTCATTAATTATCTTAATAAGTAAATAGCTTCTATTTTTATCTTCTAGACATAAAACCATATTGATTTTAGGAGATACTTATTTTAAGTTTTATCATACTTTCAATTACTCTTTTCCAATGTTTAAATTTTATAATGTGACTCATGCTTTTAATTCCTCAATAACTAGAATAATTTTGGATATCACCCTTATTCTTATAAATTAGCCACTCTTCTTCTATTTATTAGGCATCTTTTAAATCTCAAAATTTTGCTAAATAAACTAGTTAACTAAACTATGCCTTGGTCATTTAAATTTTTTCAAACCTTAAAAGAGCTATCATTAGGTCTCTCACTCTTTATCTATTTTAAGACTTCTTTTACCTCACTAGCTCTAATTTTACGAACAAATCTATAATTACTAGATCTATCATTATTATCTATCTTTGAATCCAAGTCATTTGTGGAACATTCATTAAATAATTTATAAAAATATTTTTCTATCTTTTCTTAATTTCACTATCATTAATAAGGATTCTTTCATCTTCATCTTTAATGCATCTAATCACCTAAATACTTACACTTTATTTCTCTATTTTTTTTCCCATCCTTGGTACCTATTATAAAAATTATCATAAGTCTTATATCTCATCATACAAACAACTCTCTTAGCCTCTATTTTAGATTTTTTATTTTCTTAATTTTTTTCTTATTTTTATAATTTTATTAATCTTTAATAATTACTTTTTGAACTTTCTCACAAAGATAGCAATTTTGGTCCGTACCAATATACCGAGCCCTGCTCGGTACGGTACGTACCAAGGAGTACTGACAGTACACAGGGGTGTAACAACGGTACATCCAAAATCATAAAAACACCTCCAAAAATACTTGAAAATAGAAAAAAAAAATTAGATTAGGGTTTTTAAGTTAGAAATAAATATGAATTTAGTATAATTTTAACAAAAATAATGTAAATTAAGAAAGAATAATGCCACATATTTTTTTTGGGCTTTGAGGAGTAGCTTTGTGGTACGTTTTGAATCGTCTTTTCGTTAATATTAAATTATCAACAAAGAAATTATTTGAATTGTTAGATTATTTTTTTATACAACTTAAACTTTGATATACTTGGTTCTATCACCAAAAAGATCGACGGGACTCAAGGGTGATGGATTGGGTCCTCAATCCTATGTATTTGTATATCAATATGATATATTTATCGAACCCAATCTTAAAATTGATCTAACGACATAGTGTACTGATACACTGTATGTCATTGGTGCATCAATGTGGTCATGGTCGTAGTCTAATCGTCATGAACCACATGTGTTCGAGGCGACTCCTGAGACAATAACGAATATGGCATGTATTGGTGTAGAGCATAAAGAATATCATAACTTCTACTTTCGCTACTGATCTGCTACTCCGTATCATAAGATTGATCATCGTATTGTTGCTCCGAGAAGTATGACCAACAAAATATGATAATAAGAGAGAGATGTGAATGAAAAAAAAGTTTAAGAGAGTTTAAGATATTGAGAGAATAAAATGAGTCGAAAACCCTTTTCTAAGCCTCAAATGGTCAAATTGACCGTTTAAAATATGGCAATCTTAAACCTTGATCGATAATGATCGAAATCCAACTGTTATCAATTGGTACAAATCGATAACAGTTGGATTTCAACCATTACTGCCCAGTACAAACCTCGTATCAACCAAAACGGGTCAAGTGACTGGTACTACCCAGTAGAAGGAAGTCCATATACCAGTATCCTATCGGACCAGTACGTAGCACTCGTACCGGGTGGTACGTACCGATACAACAAATCCTGCTTTCTCATGCCACCAACAACCCTCTTAGAACTAGACTATCTTTAATTTCTCCAAGAATCTCATTTATTAAGATTCTAATCCTATTGATCATTATAGTCTAAATAATATTAATATTATCCTCATCTAAATTCCAAACTACCTCTTTTTGTATCTAGCTCTACTAAATTTTTTTCGTACCTTTTTCTTCTTCCATTTTCAACAACAAATATCTAATATCATAATAACAAAAATCTAATACCATCAACCAACAACAAATATATTTTTCTATTCAAAACTTCACCATCTAGTCTAGTAAGCTTTTTCCTTCTTTCTCTTCTTCCATTTTCGATGACAAATATCTAATACCATTACCATCAACAAAAAATTCATCAACCTATGTTTGATTCATCAAGCTTTCACTTATAACATTATAATTCTTATATATAACCTTATCAAACTTTCTAGTAAGAAATAAGTATGAGTTTTATAAAATGTACCAATTATTAGATTAGGTCTTGTGGCTGCTGGTGTCAAGTCTTGTATAAGAAGATAAAAACAAGCTCAACGGATAGGTGAGATAGGTTGAGGCTGAGGGATTTGCCTGATAACAAATTGAAACAGAAAAAGGTGATGTTCATAACTATGTTTAATTTTGAAAAAACAATGATGAACTGATTGGTCAGTAACCAGATCCCATTATATTGACAAGTTACAGGCAGCATAAAAATACTCGATTGAAGGCTTAAAGAAGCAGTAGCATCCTCCTTAATATGGCTTTATCTCTATTGTTGAGAAAAAAAACTTGAATCAGCTAATAAGAGAATCCAAATGATATAACATCTACAGCAAGTGAATTCACAATTTACTAATCAGTTGGACAACAACCTTCTGTATTTAGTTCAAGCATCAGGCCAGAGCATTATAAAGAAGGTACAGGTTTTTAACAGCCCTTGTTCTATATTGATTCTTAGAGGTAAATTTATACAAGAGCCTCTTGTTGGAAATCGAAAGATGAATAATAGATAAATTGTTCGAGAGCATCCTTTCACTTTCAGATTCTAAAACCATTTAGACTTCAAAGAACAAGTGCCTACTCTCGAAGAAACCTATATAATCAGAAAAGATTTTTCTATGCAAGAAAGCAGAAAAGAATTTTTTTTAGGGTCAGGACAAGCTATACATTGTTTAGGATCATTCTTTGTTGTTAGGTTAAAGATTTATGCTCTCCAGGAAGTTGTTTATAGTATTATATTCCCTTTTCTCTCATAATTCCCCCTATCATCTTCTGGACACACATTCTCCTTCTGGTCAACCAGTTAATTTAGAACATTGGCATCTAAAAGAACTTAATGTTTGTTTCACCAATCTCTACAGAGATACGTATGGAATTAGATCTAACAAAATAAATATTTTAGTATTTATGTCAAAACAATAGTGATTAACAAATTCATGAACCAGACCCCTTTCCAATCCGTTTCCATAATCAGATCATACTTCTAGACCAGCCTGGACCATTCAACATGGCTAGTTTTTCATTAACCATTAAAAATGACCAATACCATGTGAATGACCGGATTTTATCATATCAACTAAAAGACCAAAAGGCCCATGATTCAACTTTCACAAGGCCAAAGGGAAACATTGCCAAAATGCCTCAATGCCCCTCAATACCATGCCTTGTTCTTCTCATTAACTGTGACCCCAGCATCTACCCTCTCATTATCATAGAGATGTCAAACTTCTGTTTTATCAAGTTCTGTGAGCAAGACCACCTCACTGTACCTTTTTGATCTGTCAATAATACTCTTTGCCAACTGCCAAGTTATGTGGGTTGTATGTTTATTTATCCCCAGAACAAGTGGCCTCTAACATAACTGATGCCTTCTACATCACATATGACTGCAAGAAATAGTTTATGGACGTACATAATAAGTCTAGAGGTGTGGGGCCACCAAGCAATAGGTGATAAGATGATGCATCCAAGACCCAGCCTCGTTTCATAATCATGTTGATAGGTTTCAGTCTTTTAATCACCGCTGCTTCTACAGTGCTGCTTTAGCAGAGGCCATCATTCGAATATTTATAAAATATAAACAATAAATAATTACTTGAAAAAATTTGATCGTTCTTGAGAAACACTTAATTTCTTAAATACGAAACAGAAAAATTGGTTTATTTATTAAGCATTGACAGCAGTCTACTTCAGTTTTAACAACTTTATTTTATGTAAGTGATTAATGTAAGAGTAGAACTTGTAAAATAATATAGCATAATCCTGAATTGTTTGTTACTCCTAAATAGGTGATTACAAACTCCTAAATAGGTGATTAATGCTTCGGTAATGCCTAAGATCTCAATAGCCCCACTATGATTTTTTTTGTTTTTATTAGTACAAATTTATCAATTTTAATGTATTTTAAGTACTTATAATGAACTTAAGATGTCCCCAGTTTACCAATGTCCAACTAGAAAACTGTTAACCCAAGGCTTGGCTGGATTGTTTTGATAACTACAATTTAAAATCTAAAGCAATAAAACCATGTTAATATCTAATAGAGCTCTACATTCAGCTATTTAGATCAGAGGCCTAATTAAACAACCTTTTGAGGGTGAACCATTCATAAGGCTCCCACTAATGTGAGGTTTGGAAAGGATCAATATATACAGCCTTACCCGGATAACCAGAGAGCTATTTCTATTGATTTTTAACATGGTCACCCTGCTCACAAGGGGAGCAACCAATGTTAAAATCATGATACATAATAAGAAGAGACTGCAGAAAATGGTACTCAAGGGTATTTACTTACATTCATCAACCATATCAATAAAATCGACCACAATGATGCCACCAATATCTCTTAGACGTAGCTCCCTTGCAATCTACAGCAAAATAAAATGATTTAAGTTTTAGCAACTTTTTCCAACGTGGCAAAATAGGCTTTAAATTAAGGTTGGTATTTTGATTGTGTTAACTATTTACATCAAACAAACACAAGAGAAGAAGAAATGGAAAGAGAGTCCTTGAGACTCGCTCTTGACTTTCAGCCCATCCAGCGCAATTTTATGAATGAAACATTTGCCATGGTTAAGATCAACCACTGGGCAACTTAGATCAAGGAGCTTTCATTTTTAGTGCTGCTACAAATAAAATGGAAACAACAATGTTGTCATGATGAAGACTGGTCATAAATAGTTGAAGGGTGAGACTGGACAGGAATTCAGCATCACAAGAATCTTTCAAATTAATGATTTAACATGATTCCTAAAGTGGTGACAAAGATTTGGATTTAACATACTTGTTTCACAGCTGCAAGATTGACATCTAGAACAGCTTTCTCCTGAGATGTCCCTTCTCCTAGCATGCACTGGCCCCCATTAACATCGACTGAAACCAAAGCTTCAGTCTGTTCAATCACCAGATAACCTCCATTAGACAGAGGGACCCTACAAGAAAAGCAGAACATTAGCATTAAACTATAGTGCAACTATTTCAGGCACTTACAGAAAAAAAACCACCAAAGTATGCTGTAAGAGGAGAAAACCAGCCACACAAGTATTTATATCCCCTTGAGCCAAACAGAACAGCGTCCAATCAACAAAGGTACCATGTCGGAATCATCAGATTAGCATCATAAGAATCCACCAATCTAATGGGGCAGAAACTAACGGAATCAACGTTTACCCTTAAATTTTCCAGGGACCCTTTGAATGAAGTTTATCTTCATTGGTCTTTGCATTATCTAATCCTGCTTCCACTTAGCATCTTCAAAAAATGCAGGTGGATAAATTTTGGATCTCTCATATGATGTGTATAATAATAATTTACTATATCAAAATATCTATATGATATTATTACTATTTATTTTTCCACTAAATATGTAATAATTATTTTAAAAAAGCTTTTTATTTATTGCATTTTAATTCATGACTTAATAAAAGTAGATAACTCATGAAATATATGAATAAAGTAATTTTTAACAATATGATATTTATATTTCTCTCAAGTTATTTTTATTTTTCAAATATTTTTATGATTTATTTTTTTAAAAATTATCTTTTTGGCGCATTCCAATCTCACCTATCACAACCAATCAATTCTGATGTTATTGCCCTTAGACCAATATGAATTTGCAAACTATGGTAAAAAGGCCTTCAAATGCTTCACCATGAGATTCTTCGTTATTCTTCGTTAAGTGCCTTTATCTTTTTGGCGCATTCCAATGCTTCACCATGATAGAACAACCAGGCAGTAACTTTATCATATTCTTCGTTAAGTGAGCAGATATTTACAAGTCAAATGCAAACTAGAAACACAGAGTTCTATAGCCAATACTTATAAAAATTTGTTCCATTCATGATTTAGCTAAATAATCACCAACTTTGAACCCAGCAAAAGTTTTGAAGGCATACATTATGTCCAAAGGGACGATGACTGCAGCAAGTATGCATCAAGATCATGCCCTATATTAAAACTCTAATCAAGACGCAAGGATGCATGCAGAAATAATGTTGTACATGTACTCTATTTACAACTGATACAGTAAGCCAATTACTGTCTTCGATCAAATATCTCCAATCTCAAGTCTGTGAACTACAGAACCCATGAGAGTCAAATCTGTTTGGACAGATAAAATTAGACTGCTTGTACTTACCTTTTACTAAGAATGCTGTTGATCTCTTCTTCGATGTTGTACTCATCAAAAATAGGAATTCTTTTATCATAGAGCTCAACCCGGTTACACAAGTCTGGTGCAATTTCCTGGAGATAGCTGGTAACCTGAAGATCAAAAGCACTGGTGACAAGTGGTTGATGTTCCAAAAAAAAAGAAGTTCTACATTGGTCAATATTTTTTTCTCGAATTTCAACAACTTTTATCTACTGAATGAGAATTAGCCATGTGAAAAATCACACAATTCACTAACCAGCAGTCTAAAACAAATAGCTACTTGTATTTCAAGGCAAAATATACACTAAGGCAACAGTTTTAGTTTTATGCATCTGAATGATTAAACTTGCAAAATCAAAATCAATGTTCGCTTTTAGTGAATATTATACCTCATGATAAGTTCGAGGAGAATCGACAGCCATGCTCTTAACCTGAAGATTAAGGTCACAGGTAGACAAGTGAGATTATGACATTCAAAGTCAACAGAACTGTTAGAGAGAGAAAGAGAGGGAAAGAGAAAATAATTCAAAAAACATACACATAACAGAAAATTGGGCAACCTTCTCATTGAAATAGTCTTGAACAACAGACAAGGTCTGACCCATAGCCCTGTGCAACATTACAGGAACTGCATCTTCTACACCCTCTTCAGCAGCTAAAGCAGCAGATTTTGCATGTTCAATTATGCCTTTCCATGTTGAAATTAAACCATCAAGATCTTTTTTCAGTTCATCCAAAGAATGACCAGCAGCAACTGTTCGTACTGTTAAACCAAAACCTGGGGGTTGCAATGTTTTTGCAATAACTTTTAAGCGAGTGCGTTCTGCCCCTGTGATCTTCTTTGAGACTCCTATCCTATCACATCGAGTGATTAATATCTGCAAGAAGCAGAGACAACTTCCTCACGACTGACAATTGTATTGTCAACAAAAAATAGATTTTCTTACATGTTCAGCAACTTAAAAGTGGCCTATCGAGACTGAAGCAAAACATGTGGTTCAATGAGCTCTTGCTAGAGACACAACAATTCAATTTACATTTATACCTGAAGCTATGAACTGAATCAATGCAATCAATGAATGCAGCCAAACATTGCCTCTGTATCTGAAACTTATCTCTAGGATCAATAGACTTAAATGTTCATCTGGCATAACATCTTTCAAGTAAATAAATTAGGTTTTATGTAAAAATACTGGAATTGAAATTGAAAAATTACACTCACTAAACATTTAGCTACTAATACACGAAAGAAGCATTAGAACTTTGATCTTGATCTTGACCTCATTTTGATATGTAATGATAGTTTCTTACTAGTTTCGATGATTTATCGGACCAATAACTACCAACCTATATCATCCAATATACTTAAAAACAACAAAGTGATAATACCAAGTGATAGCAAGGTGTATGGTCCATTGTTATCCATGGTCAAACTAGTAAATATCGATCAGTAGTACTGAACCAATATTTTAAAGCATGATTGGAATAATTTCTATTTCACTGCAGTCATTAGGGAGTTCTACTTTTATGATTTGTTGATGTCAGTATATATGGCAATGTCTGAACTATACGTCTCCCCTTACAATGTTAAATGCAACCATTAATATTCAAGGAAATATACTATAAACTATTGGGCCTAGAAATTAATGATTAGAACTCCTTGACTATTATAGCTTCAGAATAACAAACTTATATCAGAGATGAACAACCATACACCATGCTTGCACTCAAGTGTTTGCAAACATGCCAACATGCATGCTGAATATGTCATAGCCACATGTACTCCAAGACATCTGCAATGCATCATTTTGTATTTTGTAGGCATGCCATCCCACGGACACAACTGTAAGAATTTGAATTAAATAATATGACAATAATAAAAAGAAGAAACAACATTGTGTACATGGGTCCTGATCAGCAATTTAATTCTGCAAAAAGCAACAAGCAAATAATCTGTCACATCCTATCTTATTGCTCTCATTTCACTTTATTTCCTGGCACAGATCTTATGAATCAGTTCATCTCACCTTGCCCACATAATTAGAGGAAGGTTCTCCTCAATAAGTACTGCTCATAACTTTCAGGACACAATTATTCTTTATTAAATCTTTTCTAATATCACTGAACACCCACCTCAATAATTTAATTTTCTGCGACACCAACTTATTGTTTGTAATGCCACCTTGCCACCTATCATCCTAACCTAGAACAAATATTAACATGGACTGAATAATTATATGACAGGTCATAATACCAAAAACAATTAGGCATGTTATTGTTTATTAGCAGTGAAGTATAACCATATAGTGTGATCATCTTTTCCTTGTCACCATATGCTAGTGGCTCCAAGGATCAAGTTTTTTAGTTGCATCCAAAGGCAATTACTATTTTGAATGAAATCATTAGGTACAAAAAATGTAAGAGAACCAAGCATTACCAGAAAAATATATTGCAAGTTATTATGCAGTCCTACCATGTAAGAAAGGAAAGGAAACATAGCTGCTGGTATGTTGCTAAACAAAAAGAGATTTACAAAGTTGATAAATAACAAAATAAAACTAAAATACAACTAGATTATACTACATACATACCCAGAATCTGCTTCTTAGATTAGGATAAGCAGATAGAGCAGGACCTTTTGTCCCTAGTCCCTCTTTAACCACTTGCACGATTACTTTTGTTCCTTCACGAACATGACCCCATTTATTTTTGTCCTTACCAATGACATCAGAATTCCTCAAGCTCTGTCGTATTAGAAGTGGGAGACCAGAACTGTTTGAGCTTGTTGTTGCTAGTGGGAGGAAATCATCCATATACTCGTCTTCAATGTGAATCCCATGTTCCTCACTATTTTCTTCAGAATCAACTACACCATTGTACTCAATTATATCATCGTTCATGTTCATCTCATTAGCATCAGAGACATCCAGTTCATCTGCTACTTCATGTTCATCAAGATGGTCTACGTCTAATAACTCATCGGACATATCATCTTCATCATAAGAAGGCTGGTCATGCCCATGGTTTTCAGTATTAACTTTTGGTTCAAGCCTATTAGAATTGTTAGCAGACTCTCTCTCAATCTCATTATGGAATGGAGGATACACAAATGGTTCTCTATTCCGCTTAACATCCATAAAGGAAGGCCGAGATATCCCAATATCTACAAATGCCCCACCCATATGGGGAACAAGCTTTGTGAGCACACCTAAATATATACTATCACACTGTACATTATTTTTCACCGGTTCCAATAGTAGCTCAACAAGCTTATCATCTTCCAATACAGCAATTCTTTGCATGGTGCATCCGGATGAATTTATAAGTATTACTGTTGAAGCAGGTTCCTCAATGTGGACTAGCTTGTGATCATCCTTGGGTGACATTTTTTCAATCTCATGCAACTTTCCCAGTCCCTTTTCTGGTTGTTGTTCTTCTTGACTGATTGCATCACCATGTTCACCAGAATCACTAAAAGATAGAAGAGAAGATCGAAGGAGCCATGGTTCCTCAACAGGTTGTTCTTGTTCGGAAAGTTTCTCCTCAGAACCTTCAGAATTCTTTTTGGTATCCATATCTAACAATTTACGGTCTTCGTTAGGCATACAATCATCTGACGAATGTTCATCCAGCAAAGAAGCACCATTAAGACTTCCCAATATCTCAAGCTCACCTGTCAATCCACTGGAAGCATTTAAGTGTTCAGTGCCATGAAAGGAGTCTCAAGCAACGAATTGTTGCGCCAAGTGAAATTACCTGCAGAGGAAGCTCGATAACTTTCATGCATGATGTGATTGTCAGGAAACTCTACATCCAGCATCCATGATCCCCATGAGGGAACTGGTGGTCCTTGTATTCTAGTCCTCATCCAACAATCTCTCACCACGATCACTTCATTTTCTCCACCACGAGAAGGTATGGATAGAGAGAACTCAGGCCCCAGTCTCCAAACAGGGTCCCTAGAACGCTGTTTCTTGTCTTTTATGAAATAATTGTATTTGAAATGAATCCCACAAGGTACCTAAAGATACATGGTAGCTTGAGAACTTACAAGAACTTATTTCTCCAAATATATTGAAAGAACTCAACAAAGTATTCAATATCAAGGTCAAGGTTGCTTTACCAGATGTCATTAGACAATGTCTCAATATTTTCAGTAGTCAAAATATGACTGTCACAAATAGATTATTAGTACCAAATTGCAGAAAATATGAAAACATTAAATCAACAATGTGTTAAAGCCTGAGGAGGGGGCAGGGGGAGGTATTTTCTTTTGAAGAGGAATATCCAAAAACAACTTCTCAGGTACTTTGGGAATTCGTCTCTGTTAGCTATTTGTTTAGAAACTCCTGGTGCATTTGGACAACAGAAATATAGTGACATTTGTTTGGAGGTGCTTGAAAACAGTTAAATTGAGATTCACAAGCCATTGCTTTTAACTTGGAACTTCTGACAGAAACAGGAACAGTAGAGATGTGCTCAAAAATGGACTAGGACCCACTGGATGGTAATAGAAATTCACATAATTGAGCAAAATAAATATTAAAGTTGAAGCAAATAAACAACATTGAAAACAGTGGAAGCACCCACCTAATGTCCAATCTTCCAGTTACCCATTAATCAACACTTAACATATATGATAAGTTTTATAAAGTATTGCTTAATATTTTCAGTTCCAATCTCATGTTGAAGAATAAAGTCAACACTAATTTGCATGCACAGAGAAGTCATTTTTGACATAATATTTCAGATAAAGAGACATATAGATATAATCAATTGCTACAATATTAATGCATTATACAGCAAATAATAACAATCAAAAGTCCAGGAAGGTAAATCAGTTGAGAACAAATCGAAATCCAATCTAAGCACCAAAAAGGAGTCACAATTGCTTAAGTTCACAATTCATCATGCTCAAACTCAACTTAGTGAAGTATTAGAAAAGGTTATCTATGGTGAACAAGTACTAAAGATAAAAAGAAGAAGGGTAAAAAGTAAATCTTGCCACTGAGCACATAAGACTACCTTTATTTCAGATGTCCATAAGTTAGCATGTCCTCTACAGCGAGATAAGCGAATAGCCATATCTGGCTCCCAACAGCCTAGGGAAACAGGATCGCCTGTTATAAATAACAAATAGCCATCTTCTATATCAGCTTTGACACTCCAAAGTACCTTCTGCACCCCTTTGCATGTTATGGCTGAGTCACCTGAAAGATACATGGCCTTGAAAAGCTATAATTTGAGGCCAGTCCTCGACCATTAAAATGTTGTGAAGATTGGAAAATATCATATAAGAAATGTCAAGACAAATGAAAAAAAATCATTAGTTTTATAACTAATGAAAAGAACACGAGGGGTTTGTACTATGAAAAGAACATGAGGATTTTTTACTATGAAAATAATATCAAAGTGTAATAAAAGTTGACGTTCTGTTCCAGCTACTATCACTTTGCTAGTCTACATTTCGTCATCTAAACTAGCAACAACAACAAAGTGAAAACCAACTGCAGGATCAAGGAGAAGATTACAAGAGAAGAAAGGAATGCTCTACAAATTGACCATTAGAAATTTTGGCAAATGCTATTAGCCTTTCAAGATATTCAGGGCTGACTGAAAGAAGCTGAGCCACAAATGAGAAAAGTTTGCCGAACTAGACTTAATTTAATAAAAATGTATAACATAAGAGCTTTGTATTACATGGCAGAACAGAAGCATACGAAAGTTACTGACAAGACAGAGAAAGGTATAAAAATTGATGCAACAGCTTATTGAAAAGTTTCTGAAAGTAAATTTTGTAGTATATTTTTTACCACATAAGAACTTTAAAGAAAAACACCAATACCATCCATCGGGGAGATCAATGTTCCTGAAAGATGGGAAGAAATTCCAGGGCAAAAAATGGCCTTCATTTCATTCTGCTGTAGCATCCATTGCCAATTATATCTGCCAAACAACGAAGTGTTTGAAATGCTTGGCCTCTACAGGCAATTGCATCAGACTTTGAAATAGAGTGCATCCAGATGTAAAAAATGAGTACATGTAAATTTGCATACCTTCAAAAATCAACAAAGCTAAAGACTAGAGTATCGTGATGGCACAAAAAGACCTTCAGATATCATAATTCTAGTAATTAAAGTTTTCATGTGAATACAGAGAGGGCAAAACCACTTTAAAGCAAGCATTTTGATTTATAATTTCTCGGCAGTCTCTGTGTCGCATAACCTCTCACTTATGGGTGGCATTAATTTCTTCTCAGGAAATGAGATACTTGAATAAATTTCCATGTAATCAAGGGTTGACAAATTTCAGGGGAAAATGTCCCAAATACCCTAGTTATCTCAAGAAAACTCACAAAGGGAATGTTATTGAGACTGCAGATTTCTGACCATATGTGCTAATACTGATTTTAATGCTAGTGGCAACAACAAAGTAACCGAGTATCTCAATAATTCGTATAGAGCAGAACCTGTTGACATGGCTCCAACTTTTTAGCAGTAGACCATTCAGTTTTATATCCAAAGTCCAAACCTACACTTTCTAGTTTTCCAAACGTGGAACTATTTAGGAACCATGACAAAAACCCTCTCACAAACTCAAATCTATAAAGTCCTTATGAATACACCACAACTCAACATTGTCCCCCATTCCATGGCATCCTCAATTTTTAACTAAGCACATTGCAAGACTAAAGAGTAATCACATCTTCTCACTATGAAATATTTCGGCTCCAGACACACAAAAAGAAATTAAGAAAAAAAGAAAAAAATAAGCACATTAAAAGAAGAAATTGAGTATCTTTTGGATATATCTTACTTTAGACTAGGCTAGGCAGCTGGCGAGAAAGAAATAACTAAAAAGCATTTGGCTGAGGAACTGCATGAATTTGAGGTGCAACTTGCGGCCAACCAAGACATTAACCAAAAATTCCATTTTCAGCCAGGAAATATAGGTGACACTTAAGCAGAAATTTATCAATCTATGATTTGATCCAAATGAAGGATTTAGGGTACGTTATAACTATTAAAGAATGCTTTAGAAATTGACAAAAAATGAGGATTAAACCTCACAGGGAGAGTAACCTTCTAGCAAGCCTGCATTGAGAGTCTTGAAGGGCCATCTATTGCAATAAATGGGTGAAAGCTGGTGGACATCACAGAGCCCGAAAACAGGCGAAAATCAAAGAAAAGGGAGAGTAATTCGCCACCCAATTTTGAAAAACCCTTTTTTCCATAAACAAAGCAATACTTTCCCTTAGAATATACAGGAGAGTTCCTCGGTGCAACATGCAATTTCAATAAATAAAGAAAAAACAAAATTTTCCTACTGTTTATCAATAAGAGACATCAGCAAACGTATTTATGAGGTACAAACTAGGATTCACTGAGCACAAATTACCGTCGCAAATGTAAGCAATTACCTAGTTGAAAATGAAACAAAAACCATGCTTGAACCAATCACAACGTAAGTCCCACAGAAATCGTCAAAGGAATAGGAGACGGAATTATTGACTCCAACTAAAGCAGAACACAGAACAATATAATAAAAGAAGGTACTCGAGGAACAATCACCCAGAAAGCATGTGAGACAGAGAGAGAACGTACGGCGGGAGCAACCTTCCCGGGGAACCAAACCGCAAATAGTGGTCGACCCCGCGGCGGCGCCCGAGGGGTAAGAGATGGCAAGCTTCCCAGAGCTCCATGGAGCTCCGCGTTTGAATCCCACCTGGGTTACGAAGACAGAGAGGAGGCGCGATTGGCGTCGCCATCGAAAGTGGCGCAAGGTGACAGGACAGGGAAGAGGAGCATTCCCGGAGTTGCAATTGTGGATTGAAAGACAGAGAGAGGAGGAAACGGCGACGGAGTGGGTTTTGGCTCGAGGTTTTTGGGTGGAGCGAAGGCCGAGGCGAGGGATGGGGATAAGAAGAGATTTAATTTCTGGCAACTTTTACATATAAATAAATAAATAGATAAATAATCTGTGTTACAAATCCTGGCCCTGTATTTGGAGAGTCGCAGGATCGACGGCTGAGATTAAATCTGTCCATGCCCTGGGTATCTGTTTCGTGTTTTCAGAAACAAAAACAGAAACTTGCTTCGGGCTTTCATAAAGGTAAAAACAAAATACAAACAAAAGCAATAGGTTTAAGCTTAAGGAAGATAGATTATGTTGGAAGAAGAAACAAAATCAAAATAGAATATGAGCAAACAATATTTAACTAGAACGTTGATGATTAAAAATCAACTAAAATAATGACACAAAAATAAACGTGATAAAATGGTTGATGGAAATATTCACGAACAAACTTATTGTGATTCTTTATGTTATGGCTCAAGAAGGGATACGACTTGGTTCAGTTCTGATTGTGTAAGGTCATCCACATTGTCACGAATGTTCATCTCGCACCCGTAATAATTTTGTTCAACGAACCGTTTGTCACTTTTGTAAGCTTGTACCGAGACATAAAAGCATGTTTTGTCTTAGTTTTGTGTGTTTTTACTTGTAAAAATACATGTTTGAATAGGTTATAGCGTTGCAATGCGACCGCTCATCGCGCCAGGTTGAACTGCCTAAAACAGCTCAGTTTTTACATGTCACGGCTTGTTTTTTGCAAGTTGTAACTGCACACAAAACGTAAGTCATCTCAGCACCTTGGAAACCCCTTGGTGGCACAGGGCTAGATAGGGCTTCGGTATATTATCGGGCGTTAAAAAATCTTCATACGTTCGCACGTTAACTTGACGGGAACTTGCCTTCACGCTCAGCACCCGGTGAGCAATTATTTGTGGACTTGCAACTGTTTGTTCTACCTTCTAAATTCCTTGTTTTCTCCTTCCTCTCTTTTCTCTCTTGCACTCAAGGTGCTTGCTGAATTGCTTGTAAAGCTTCCCTCTTCATGAGACATCGGGATTTGTCCGTCGCTCGTTTTCAATCTAATCAACTTTCTATTTTATAGGTCCTTCGGGACCTGTACAAGGTTGCAACTAGGCTAAACCATTTGCGGATGCATATGTCACAAGGGCACCTCATGACTTAGGCAATCTCAGCTAAGTTTGAGGTATTGGCGCAAGGGTGCTTCACGACTTAGGCAACTTCAACTAAATTCATGACTTTGCCACAAGGGGGCCTCACGACGTAGGCAATTCTAGCTAAGTCTATGACATTATGGTATCAGAGCGAGCAAGCAATTCGAGCAAGCAGCGAAGCAACTTCATAATCTCGCCATGGCTAAGCATCGTGGCAAATTGAGCAAGGTTGGACAAGCCGAACCTTTGCCCCAAATAGCTGCAGGTAGGTGCAAACTCGCTCTCATGTCATTAGAGCCGCTTTGGAGGATCGTGGCAACAAACATGATGAGCGAGAAATTGGCTACTCTCTGCGAGCGGAGGAGACACAATTTGGAGTACCAACCGGGAAGAAGAGTCATAAAGAGAGACTCATAGTAGCGGAAACCCACTTGGATGTTCTTGAAGCGAGTATGGAGGAACTCTACCAAGACCAACGAAGGCTTCTTGGGGTAGAGAGCTTGCAAGAAGAAGCTGAATCCCGAATCAACAAGGTTGAGGCCTTAGTCGATCGATTGACAGATGATACTAAAGACTCCATGTAACATTTGCACGAAGTCATGGATGAACTCACTTCCAGAGTGATAGCACTCACAAGGGCACTAAATGCGGGAGGGAGCAACACCCGCATATCACCACCACAAAACTTGAGGGCACCCGAGCCGCATTGTTATGGAGGTGCCAGAGATGCTAAAGAGCTCGAGAATTTCCTGTTCGATATGAAACAATACTTTCGAGCTACAAGACTTGATTCTAAAGAAACTAAAGTTTCGATAGCTACCATGTATTTGAATAGGGATGCACAACTTTGGTGGCGAACCCATTGGGAGGAGATCCAACAAGGTTGGTGTCGGGTGGACATATGGGAGGACTTAAAGCGGGAATTGAGAACTCAGTTTCCACCTGAGAACACAAAGTTCATCGCTAGGAGGAAACTAAGACAACTCCGCCAAAGTACTTCCATTCAAGACTACGTGAAACAATTTTCTGCACTAATACTAGACATATATGACATGTCCGAAAAGGATAAGCTATTTAGCTTCTTCGATGGTTTGAAACCTTGGGCTCAACAAGAACTGCATCGAAGGAATGTCACCAATGTGATCGGAGCAATTGCTACCGCAAAAAGGCTCAGTGACGTTATTACCTCTAAGGACCTAGGAAAAATGAAACAATCTTCAGGAAATCGCCCCCCAAAATATTCTTGAGGGAAGGAGCCCAGGGACGAACAAAGGAAGAAGAGTTCCCACAAAGGGCCAAGCTCAAAGGGCAAGGCCCCAAAACCTAACGGATGCTTCTTGTGCGGAGGGCCGCACATGGTGAGAGAGTGCCCACAGAAGCAAGCACTCAATGCCTTCACAACTTCTATCCATCCCCCCAAATCGAATAAGGGCAAGGCTGTCGCTCTTAGTTCAAGTAGTTCAAAATCTAGCAGCGACGATGAGGAGTCACAAGGACCCTGGATGGGAGCAATGCGTCCGTTGAACGCTATACGGGGTCAAGTGAGGGAGAACATGAAGACAAAGCCACCAAAAGTAGGAAGCAACAAGCTTATGTACGTAGACATTAAGCTCAATGGCCAAATTACCCGTGCGATAGTGGACACAAGTGCTACCCACAACTTTATTGCCGATCGAGAAGCAAAGCGACTTGGGCTGATCTTAGAGAAGAACTTAAGTCGAATGAAGGCAGTGAACTCGAAGGCCAAGTGAATCTTTGTGTTGGCAAAGAGAGTTCCTATCAAGATCGGAACATGGAGCGGGAGCACAAATATAATGGTGGTGCCATTGGATGACTTCTAAGTGATTCTTGGAATGCAGTTCATGCTAGTCATAGGTGCCCAGCAAGCCAATCATGTGAGTGATGACATGTGTGACTTGACACAGAATCGTTTTGCTTATTATATTTTGGCATTTATCACTTTATATTGACTATTGCATATATGCATGTATATATTGTGATATTCTTTGATCTGTGCGATAGGAATCGGATTGTAATGAGATCACGATAATGAGACTGATTCACCTTTAAACACAAATCGTAAATAATCCCGGTCATAGGTTACTCGAGAGAGACATCGAGATAACCAGACAGACTAGTGTGTTATATACCCGTCTATATGATGGATACAGTTGGTCTCATAGCTGCTTGTGTGGGGACACTAGGGATACAGTACAGGTGCTCATTGGAGAATGAGTTCACTGATTGATCCACTTACAAAATGTTGGATGGTTGATGATACCTTATTGTCAGACAGCGATTCTATAGTCCCAATGGTGTATCTGATCCTTAGATTTAAGACACCAAGGATATCCTGTATGAATGCTCTATTCTTTGATACCGGACTTATAGGTTTAGATGTCCTAGATCTAGTATAACCGATCATCGGGAGTGACAGTCAACCTTACGATGGCTATTAAGTGTCTTTAGAGGATCATCCACTCTCACTGTCATGAGAAGAATATCTCATGTGTTCTTCGTCAAACAAATCCCTGGCCAAGGTTATTCGGATTGAGAGAGAAAGAGTTCTCCGAGAGAATCCGATTAAAGCAAGACTCGAATAGAATTTGTATGGGTCTGACAGCACCATACTCGGTATACGGTCTTTGGGATATTAGATGGATGAGGGACTATAGGTACATAGTAACTAAAGACAGACAAGTCCAATAGATTGGATTCTCCTGTATCATTTGGGGACTACGGCATAGTAGCCTAGTACATCCATAGTCGATGAGTCGAGTGAATTATTATGGAGATAATAATTCACTGAACCAAAAGGAGTTCTGATAGGTATGACTCACGACCAGCTCGATATTGGGCCTAGAGGGTCACACACATATGGTAGGTGTTGCGATGAGTAGAGGTTCGGATATGAGATATCCGTCGGACCCCCTATCTTATTGATTATCTAATAAGCCCCTGAATTATTGGATCCCATGGATAAGATCCAATAAAAGCCCATGAGAGATTATTGGATAGAGATCCATTAATCTAAGAGGCTTGGGTAGTTGGATGAAGATCCAATACCCAATAGGGGAGGATCCATAAGGGTTAAGTTGACATGAGACCTCTATAAATATGAGGGATTCAATGGTTCATAGGCTAGAGCCTTAGCTTGCCTCTCATATTCTCCCCCCCCTCTCCACCTAAGAGCAGGCCTAGAGTTTGGAGGAGCGTCGTTGCAACTCTGCTGTGTTGATCACTACTAGAGAAGAGGGCGCATGACCTCCTTCACCCTTTCCTAGAGATCTGTAAGGATTCAGGGATATACGATCACCCTAGGTTACACAATCTATTCAATACACAGTTTTAAGTTTTGAGGATTTTTGTGCATCAATCTTCGCACGACGACGAACATCTCTTTGGGAATAGGTGATTTTATTTTGTATTCTTCTGTTGCGCATGTGATGTCACCCCCAAGATATCCCAACAGTGGTATCAGAGCCAGGTTGTTCATGTGAAAATTGGTTTTGAACTACGTGTGTTGTGTTTTGGAGAAGCTTTTGGCGTCAAAATCGTTGAAACAAGTGAGAAAGGGTAGCAACTATTTCTGCCCTTACTACTATCGTAAATGGCAGCGCTGCCATCTGCGTGTAGGCAGGCCACTTGCAGCGGCAGCCACAAGACCGACCATGTGTAGGCAGGCCCCCTGTAGCGGTGCTCGCAGGTAGGGCCGCAGGCACAACGACCGTTGCCCTACGTGCAAGGGCGGCGCTGCTAGTGCTAGACATGCGGGCAAAGGCACCGCACGGCAGCGGTGCCTGCGGGCACTGCGACCACAAGCACAGCCACTTGCAGGTGCTGCGTGGGGCAGCTTCACCTACAGGGGCAACCGCCCACATAGGCGGTGGCTACGAGAGCAACCCCGGTGGGCAGAGGCTCCCACAAGTGCGGTGGCACCCACAAGGGCATCCTCCCACGAGCAGAGCCGCCCGCAGGAAAGGGTGATTCACCCACCCCCCGTCGCAGAGAGCTATCGGTGGTAGGGTGGCGGCGCTCGCAGCAAGCAAGGAGAAGAGAGGGCTTAGGGTTTTTGGGCAAAAGATAGTTTTGCCGCTCGAAATTTCAAAAATTCCAGATTATATCCTTTTGTCTAAATTATAAAAATACCCCTCAAAATTTAAAAAATTCCCTATATATCCATAATTTCAGAAAATATTAATTAATTAAAAATTTTAATTGATTATTATTTTATTATTACCTAGTAGTCCTACATGATAATGATTTATACATGTGATGTATGATGTGTGGACGGATGATCATGAATCGTGTGATATATGTACTTGTGATTATTATTATTGGGGCCTACGAGCCTCCACTTTATTTCTCATTTATTGTCGGGCCTGCATGTCTATGATTAAGTTGTAACCAAACGAGAAGGCGCAGCGGGAGCGTGGAAGCGATAGCGAAACCCACAAGATGAATGATCGTGATGCATGGAGATGCGTTGAGATACCGATGGAACTAATGAGGATGAGATGGACGATCACAGGGCATGGAGATGCACCGCTGCACACATAGATCTTGATGTAAGTGATTAGGCCCATTGGCTTGGGCCTGATCACATTAGGTTGTGGTCCATGATCATCTGGTGTGATTACTTATACACCTACTATATATATATATATATATATATATATATATATATATATATTTGAATGCGATGTCGATATATATTAAATATGTATATGTATGACATGTTATATTAGGAGACCAAATCATAGAAACCCCTCTATCGATAATATTAAGTCGATAAACGTGAGGCAATTAGATTGACCCACGTGGCCTTCCATCGTTATAGGTTGAGTTGGTCGAGTCCCTCGAGTCTCACCTGTTAGTCATAGGTGCCCAACAAGCCAATCATGTGAGTGATGACATGTGTGACTTGATACAGAATATGTTTGCTTATTATATTTTGGCATATATCACTTTATAACTATTGCATATATGCATATATATTGTGATGTCCTTGGATTTGTGCAATGGGAATCGGATCGTGATGAGATCACAAAAATGAGATCACGAAAATGAGATCGATTCACTTTTAAACACATATCCTAAATAATCCCGATCATAGGTTGCTCGAGAGGGACATCGTGATAACCGGACAGACTGGTGTGCTGTATACCCATCCAAATGATGGATGCAGCTGGTCTCATAGCTACTCGTATAAGGACACTAGGGATATAGTATAGGTGCTCATTGGAGAATGAGATCATTGATTGATCCGCTTATGGAATGTTGGATAGTTGATTATGCCTTATTGTTAGATAGGGATTCCGTAGTCCTAGTGGTATATATGGTTCTTAGACTTGAGACACCAAGGATGTCCTATATGAGTGCTCCACTCTTTGATACCAGACTTATAGGTTTGATTGTCCTAGATCTAGTACAGTTGGTCATTGGGAGTGGTAGTCGACCTTACGAGGGCTATTGAGTGTCGATAGAGGATCATCTACTCTCGGCATCATGAGAGGGATATCCCATGTGTTCTTGCTCAGACAAATCCCTGACCAGGGTCATTCGGGTTGAGAGAAAAAGAATTCTCCGGGAGAATCCGATTAGAGCAAGACTCGAGTAGAAACCGTATGGGTCTGACAGCACCATGCTCGATATACGGTCTCTGGGATATTAGATGGATGAGGGATTATAGGTACACGATAATTAATGATAGACAGGTCCAATAGATTGGATTCCCCTGTATCGTCTAGGGACTACGGCGTAGTGGCCTAGTATGTCTGTAGTCGATGAGTCGAGTGAATTATTACAGAGATAATAATTCATTGAGTTTGAAGGAGTTCTGACAGGTTTGACTCACGACTAGCTCGATATTGGGCCTAGAGGGTCACACACATATGGTAGGCATTGCGATGAGTAGAGGTTCGAATATGAGATATCCAACAGAGCCCTTGTCTTATTGGATATCCAATAAGCCCCTGAATTATTGGATCCCATGGATGAGATCCAACAAGAGCGCATGAGAGATTATTAGATAGAGATCCACTAATCTAAAAAGCTTGGGTTATTGGATGCAGATCCAATACCCACTAGGGGAAGATCCATTAGGGTTTGACAGAGGACCTCTATAAATAGGAGGGATTCAAAGCCTCATAGGCTAGAGCCTTTGCTTGCCTCTCCTATTTTCCTTCCCCTCTCCACCTCAGAGCAGGCTTGGAGTTTTGAGGAGCGTCGTCGCAACCCTACTGTGTGGATCACCGCTAGAGAGGAGGACGCTTGACCTCCTTCACCCTCTCATAAAGATATATAAGAAAACATGGATATATGATCTCCCTAGGTAACACAATCTACTCTATATGCAGTTTTAAGTTTCGTGGATTTTGCGCACCAATCTTCGCACGACGACGAACATCTCTTTGGGAATCGAGGATTTTATTTTCTTGTTCTTCCACTGTGCATGTGATGTCGCCCCTAAGATTTCCCAATAGTGGTATCAGAGCCAGGTTGTTTGTGCGATAGATTAGTTTTGAACTTCGTGTGTTGTGTTTTGGAGAAGCTTTTGACGTCAAAATCGTTGACGCAAAAGCGAAAAAGGACAGCAACTGTTGCTACCCTCGCTGCCGTCGCAGATGGCAGCACTACCATCTGTGTGCAGGCATGCAGCCTATAGCAGCAGCCGCAAGGCCGCGCGTGTGCAGGTAGCCCCCTGCGGCGGTGCCCGCAAGTAGGGCTGCAGGCACGACGGCTATCTACGCGGGCGCTGCGCCCGCGTGCAAGGGTAGCGGCGCCTGTGGTCGCTACTCTCGCGTGGTGACACGCCGCAGGGCAGCAGCTCCTATGGCCGCTGCCCCCGCGGGCAAAAACCCCTCAGGGGCGGCCTCCCGGCGAGGTAGCACCACATGCGGGCACTGCCTCGCGGGCAGAACCGCTCACGGAATGGGCGGCACTCATAGGGGCGCCTGCCCGTGGGGGCAGCGCCGTCCATAGGGGTGCTCGCTCGCGGGGGTAGCGTCGCCCACAAGGGCGCCTGCCCGCGGGGGTAGCGTCGCCGACAGGGGCGCCCGCCCACGAGGGCAGCTCTACCCACGGGAGCGCCACTTGTAGGGTTGGCGCCTCGGCCCCATTACACTTGCTGCCGTCAGCAGGGTGGCATCGACAGTAGCAGTAGCGAAGAGGGAGTGGGGCTTAGGGTTTTTGGGCAAAAAGATAGTTTTGCCCTTGTGAATTTGAGAAATTCCAATTTTTGTCTTTTGTCCAAATTATGAAAATAACCCTATGAATTCAGAAATTCCCTATATGTCCCTAATTTCATAAAATACTAATTAATTAAAAAGTTTAGTTGATTATTATTTTTTTCATTATCTAGTAGTCCTATATGGATGATATTTTATACATGTGATGTATGATGTGTAGACGGATGATCATGGAACGTGTGATGTGTGTACTTGTGATTATTATTATTGGGGTCTGCGAGCCACCATTATATTTTTTGTTTATTGTCGGGCCTGTGTACCTATGATTAAGTTGTAATCACATGAGGAGCCGCAGCGGGAGCGTGAATGCGATAGCGGGACCTACGAGACGGACGATCGCGATGCATGAAGATGCATCGAGATGTCGACAGAACCGACGAGGATGAGATGGATGATCACAGGGCATGGAGATGCACCGTTGCGTACATAGATCTTGATATGAGTGATTAGACCTACTGGCTTGGGCCTAATCACATTAGGTTGTGGTCCATGATCATTTGGTGTGATTTCTTATACACATACTATATATGTATATATATTTGTATGCGATGTAGATATATATTAAATATATATATGTGTGACCTATCATATTAGAAGACCAAATCATAGAAACATCTCTCTCGATAATATTAAATCGGTAAACGTGAGGCAATTAGATTGACCCACGTGGCCTTCCATCGTTATAAGTAGAAACTGATTCCCGTTGTAGGTTGAGTTGGTCGAGTCCCTCAAGACTCACCTATATCATGATTCGCTATCTTGCTTACGACATAGAGATGTCACCGGTGACCTGAGGACATGGTATGCTTGGTCGAGTCCCTCGAGAATATATCATCAAATCATACTCATCTTGTAACGAAGGTGTTGACTTAACCGAGCATCATGGTTAGTCGAATCCCTCGAAACTATGGTAATTTGGAGGCTGAACAAGACGGGAATCACAAGGAGTTGTGATCGGCAAGAGTTGCATACTTTTTAGGCTTCGTGTGATTGGTCGAGTCCCTCGAGGTTACACTAAGAGGCTGATTGGATCCTAATCCCCACTATAAGTCTGTCGGAGACTTCCGTTTCACATGTTGAGGGTGTCGCGTGACTCGTTAGTAAAATAGTGGGAGAATATTAAGATAGAAGTCAATATTTTGATAGTTTATTTCTTGCAAAATCTGCATGTTATTTATTTCTGCTGCATCTTTATTTTCAGAAAATGTCGCTTTCAAATCCCTTACATGGCATACTTGATGTCAACCACCTCACTAGTCCAAATTATACGGATTGGCTTCGTAACTTGAGAATTGTTCTCACGGTGGAGAAAATCATGTACATCCTTGATATAGTGATGCCTACGCCCGAAGAAGGGCAAGCGAGGATGAGATCGCTCGCTACATGAAGTACATTGATGACTCCACTCTTGCTCAGTGCTATATGTTGGGCTCTATGACTCTTGAGTTACAGAGACAACATGAAAAGATGGATGCCAGATCCATTCTTCTACATGTCTGCAAATTGTTTGAGGAACAGGGAAGGACTCAACGATATGAGATATCCAAGAGCCTCTTCCGCGCTAAGATGACTAAGGGGACATTGGTTCAGAACCATGTCCTAAAGATGATTGAGTGGATAAAGAAACTCACAAGTCTAGGAATGATCCTAGAGGATAACTTGTGTGTGGACAATGTGCTTCAGTCCCTACTAGATTCCTTTCCATAGTTCATAATGAATTTTAATATGAATAAGCTTGAGGTGACTCTCCCATAGCTCCTCAATATGTTGAGGGAGGTAGAGTACTATTAAGAAAGAGAAGCCAATTCTCTACACTAGTGAGACCAGAAAGAAAAAGAAAACAGAAAGATCCCTTAAGAAGGGAAAGGGCAAGGGTAGACTAGGTAAAGCAAAGGTTGCTAAGAAAGACCCAGCAAAGGACAAAGGCCAGTGCTTCCACTATGGTAAAGATGGGCATTGGAAGAGGAACTACAAAGAGTACCTTGCAGAGAGGACGAAATAGAAGCTTGGAGAAGCTTCAGGTATATTCATGATCAATCTCCAATTGTTAGATTTTTGTGATAGTGCATTGGTATTGGATACCAGTATTGCTTATCACATCTACAACTTATTGAAAGTTCTAGCAAAGCCGAAGGGAGATTGGCGAAAAGAATATTGAATAAAGGTTTGTTTATGCTAGACACTACTCCATATATCATGAATGTAAGTGTGTCTAAGAGGAAACGAGATGAGGTGAACAGTGCATACCTATGACATTGTAGGCTAGGTCACATCCATGAGGGAATGATTCAAAAGTTGCTAAATAATAGATATCTAGATCCATTCGACTATGTGTCATATGCAACTTGCAAGCCTTGCCTTCGTGGAAAACTGACCAACTCTCCATTTAGTGGAACTGGAGAGAGAGCCACTGAGCTGTTGGAACTCATACATAATGATGTATGTAGACCCATGTCAACTCATGCCATTGGTGGATACTCCTACTTCATTACCTTTACTGATGATTTCTCAGGTATGGATATGTGTACTTAATAAAGTACAAGTTTGAGGCATTTGAGAAATTTAGAGAATATAAGAATGAGGTGGAGAACCAGACTGGAAAGAGTATCAAAACTCTTCGATCAGATCGAGGAGGTGATTACTTTAGTACAAAGTTTACTCAGTTCCTCAAGGACCATGGGATATTATCCCATTGGACACCTCCTTATACATCTCAGCTCAATGGTGTCTCTGAAAGGAGAAATCAGACGCTATTAGACATGGTACGGTCTTTGATGAGTTTTGCTGGCCTACCTATCTCATTCTGGGGATATGCCCTAGAAACCGCAGCTTACCTTCTGAACAGAATTCCAACTAAGTCGGTAGTGTCTACACCATATGAGATATGGAAAGGGAAGAAGCCTCATCTTAAAGTTATTAAGATTTGGGGCTACTCTGCCCACGTTAAAAGACACAACCCCGATAAGTTAGAATCAAGGACAAAGTGATGCAAATTTATGGGATACCCCAAGGAAACTTGTGGGTATTATTTCTATCATCTCGAGAACCAAAAGGTCTTTGTAGCTAAGAGAGTAGTGTTCCTTGAGAAGGAACACATTCTTGGTGGAGATAGTGGGACCATGATAGAGTTGAGCGAGGTTGGAGAACCAAGCTCAAGCAACACTCTACAACCCGAGTCTGTTCAGGTACCTAATACACAAGTTTCAACTTTACATAGGTCTAATAGAGTATCCCATCCTCCTGAGAGATATGTGGGACATATTAGAGGAGAGGATGTTGAGGATGTTGATCCTCAGACCTATGAGGAGGCTATTATGAGTATAGACTCCGAGAAGTGGCAAGAAGCTATGAATTCTTAGATGGATTCTATATACTCCAACAAGGTTTGGAACCTAGTTGATGCACCTGAAGGTATTGTACCCATCGGTTGCAAGTGGATCTTTAAGAAAAAGATTGGAGTAGATGGAAAGGTAGAGACCTATAAAGCAAGGCTAGTGGCTAAGGGGTATCGTCGAAGGCAATGTGTTGACTACGACGAAACCTTCTCACCCGTAGCAATGTTGAAATCTATCAAAATTCTATTGGCTATTGCAGCATACTATAATTATGAGATCTGGTAGATGGATGTGAAAACCGCATTCCTTAATGGGAATCTTGAGGAGGAGGTGTATATGATGCAACCTGAGGGATTCGTATCCAAGAACTGCCTAGATAAGGTGTGTAGGTTGCTTAGATCTATTTATGGACTAAAGCAAGCTTCCCAAAGTTGGAACATAAGATTTGATGAGGCAATCAGATCTTATGACTTCGTTAAGAACGAAGATGAGCCTTGTGTGTACAGGAAGGTAAGTGGGAGTGCTATCACCTTTTTGGTGTTATATGTGGATGATATCCTGATCATTGGGAATGACGTAGGAATGCTATCCATAGTAAAGGCTTGGTTATCTAGACACTTCTCCATGAAGGACTTAGGTGAAGCATCCTATATCTTGGGGATTAGAATTTATAGAGATAGATCCAAGAGGATGCTTCGCTTGTCACAGTCCAGGTACATAGAAACCATTGTCAAAAGGTTTGATATAGAAAATTCCAAGAGAGGTCTCATACTGATGAGACATGGGATATCACTTTCTACAAGTATGTCCCCAAAGACTCCAAAAGAAAGGGCGAACATAGATATGATACCTTATGCCTCTGCAATAAGGTCTATCATATATGCATGCTATGTACTAGGCCTGATATAGCGTATAATCTGAGTGTCACGAGCAAGTATCAGGCAGATCCAAGCTTGGAGCACTGGAAAGCAGTAAAGTGTATCCTTAAGTACTTGAGAAGGACTAAGGATCTTTTACTAGTATATGGAGGTAATAGCCTAAAGGTTGAAGGCTACACAGACTCAAGTTTTCACTCTGATGTCGATGATAGCAAGTCGAATTCAAAGCAAGATGGAGGAGTAGTGTGCTGGAATAGTTCAAAGCAAGATACTACTGCTGACTCGACCACAGAGGCAGAGTACATTGCTGCATCAGATTCAGCAAAGGAGGGAGTCTGGGTGAAGAAGTTCATCATAGATTTGGGAGTCATGTCAAGTAGCATGGAGCCGATCTCCGTAAATTGCGACAACAAGGGGGCGATTGCTTAAGCGAAGGAACCCATGTCTCATCAGAAATCTAAGCATGTTCTGAGAAGGTTCCACCTTATCAAAGATATCGTAACCCGAGGAGATGTAGTAGTAGAAAGAGTTCCATCTAAAGATAACATTGCAAATTCAATGACAAAGCCGTTGTCTTAGATTGTCTTTGAGCGTCACAGGGGTCTAATGGGGATCAGACACATAGGTGATTGGTTTTAGGTCAAGTGCGAGATTGCTAGTCATAGCTGCCCAGCAAGCCAATCACGTGAGTGATGGCACGTGTGACTTGACACAGAATCTTTTTGCTTATTATATTTTGGCATATATCACTTTATAACTATTGCATATATGCATATATATATTGTGATGTCCTTGGATTTGTGCAATGGGAATCGGATCGTGATGAGATCACGAAAATGAGATCGATTCACCTTTAAACACATATCCTAAATAATCCCGGTCATAGGTTACTCGAGAGGGACATCGTGATAACCGACAAACTGGTGTGCTGTATACCCGTCCATATGATGGATACAACTGGTCTCATAGCTGCTCGTGTAGGGACACTAGGGATACAGTACAGGTGCTCATTGGAGAATGAGTTCATTGATTGATCCGCTTATGGAATGCTGGATGGTTGATGATGCCTTATTGTCAGACAGCGATTCCGTAGTCCTAGTAGTATATATGGTCCTTAGACTTGAGAAACCAAGGATGTCCTGTATGAGTGCTCTACTCTTTAATACTAGACTTATAGGTTTGGCTGTCCTAAATCTAGTACAAGTGGTCATTGGGAGTGGTAGTCGACCTTACGAGGGCTATTGAGTATCGATAGAGGATCATCCACTCTCGGTTTCATGAGAGGAATATCCCATATATTCTTGCTCAAACAAATCCCTGGCCAGGGTCATTCGGGTTGAGAGAAAAAGAGTTATCTAGGAGAATCCGATTAGAGCGAGACTCGAGTAGAAACCGTATGGGTCTGACAGCACCATGCTTGATATACGGTCTTTGGGATATTAGATGGATGAGGGACTATAATTATACGGTAACTGAGGACAAACAGGTCCAATGGATTGGATTCGCATGTATCGTTTGGGGACTACGGCGTAGTCGGCTAGTACGTCTGTAGTCGATGAGTCGAGTGGATTATTATAGAGATAATAATTCACTGAGTTAGAAGGAGTTCTGACAGGTTTGACTCACGACCAGCTCGATATTGGGCCTAGAGGGTCACACATATATGGTAGGCATTGTGATGAGTAGAGGTTCGAATATGAGATATCCGACGAAGCCTTTGTCTTATTGGATATCCAATAAGCCCCTAAATTATTGGATCCCATGGATGAGATCCAATAAGAGCCCATGAGAGATTATTGGATAGAGATCCACTAATCTAAAAGGCTTGGGTTATTGGATGCAGATCCAATATCTACTAGGGGAGGATCCATTAGGATTTGATAGTGGACCTCTATAAATAGGAGGGATTCAGAGCCTCATAGGCTAGAGCCTTTGCTTGCCTCTCCTATTCTACTTCACCTCTCCACCTAAGAGCAGGCTTGGAGTTTTAAGGAGCATCGTCGCAGTCCTGTTGTGTGGATCACCGTTAGATAGGAGGACGTTTGACCTCCTTCACCCTCTCCTAAAGATCTACAAGGAAACAGGGATATACGATCTCCCCAGGTAACACAATCTACTCTATACGCAGTTTTAAGTTTCGCGGATTTTGCGCACCAATCTTCGCACAACGATGAACATCTCTTTGGGAATCGGGGATTTTATTTTCTTGTTCTTCCGCTGTGCATGTGATGTTACCCCCAAGTTTTCCCAACATCACCTACATCGCGATTCACTATCTTGCCTATGACATAGAGATGTCACCGGTGATCTGAGGATATGGTATGCTTGGTCGAGTCCCTCAAGGGTATATCATCGAATTAGACTCATCTTATAACAATGGTGTTGACTTAACCGAACATCATGGTTGGTCTAGCCCCTCGAGTCTATGGTGATTCGGAGGTCGAACAGGACGGGAATCACAAGGAGTTGTGATCGACAAGAGTTGCCTACCTTCTTGGCTCAGTGTGATTGGTCGAGTCCCTTGAGGTTACACTAAGACGTTGATTAGATCCTAATCCCCACTAGAAGTCTACTGGAGACTTCCGTTTCATGTGCTGAGGGTGTCATGTGATTTGCTAGTGAAATAGTGGGAGCATATTAAGATAGAAGTCCATATCTTGATTATTTATTTCTATAAAATCTGTATGTTATTTATTTCTACTGAATCTTTATTTTAAAAAAAATGTCACTTTCAAATCCCTTACGTGGTATAGTTGATGTCAACCGCCTCACTGGTCTAAATTATATTGATTGACTCTACAACTTAAGAATTGTTCTCATGTAGAGAAAATCATGTATGTCCTTGATACAGTGATGCCTTCGCTTGAGGAAGGGGCAAGCGACGATGAGATCGCTTGCTATGTCAAGTACATTGATGACTCCACTCTTGCATAGTGTTATATGTTGGGCTCTATGACTCCTGAGTTACAAAGACAACATGAAAAGATGGATGCTAGATCCATACTACTACAAGTCCGCAAACTGTCAGCGATATGAGATATCCAAGAGTCTCTTTCGAGCTAGGATGACTGAGGGGACATCGGTTCAAAAGCATGTCCTAAAAATAATTGAGTGGATAGAGAAATGTTAGGATCAAGAGCACTAAGAGGGGGGGGGGGGTGAATTAGTGCAGCAGAAAACTTTCGACGATTAAAACTGCGTTCGTACGTTGAAATACGATTCCGACATAAAAGTCATTTCGTGCAGATAATAACTTTGAAAGCTTACGCAAACATATTTGAAGTAAAGTAAGGAAGGCAGTTTGCAGTTAAGATAGAAATCAGAATGTAATCATAAACTGAAATATAATGTTCGTACGATAAAACTGATTTCCGTCTTAATGCCGATTCGGAAAATACTTAACTATGAAACACGTTCGTAAATGAGCAGAAGGAAGTAAGCTATTGAGGAGGTTTGCAGTAAAGATAAGATGCTCAAAGTAAATGCAAACCGAGATTTAGAGTTGTTCGGTCAATCTTGACCTACAACCACTTTTGGCTTCCTCCACCAACGAGGTCACCTACGTCCACTAGAGGCCTTCCTTCAATAAGCGAAGGCCAACTACCTTTTTACAGTTTTACTCCTTTTGAAAGGCTTAGGAGACAACCCTTACAAACTTTTCTCTCCTCTCTTGAAAGATCAAAACTTGGAAAAAGAGGCAGGAGAACTTCTAGCCTTTACAACACTTTTGAGCTCTAAAAATCATAGAGTAAGATTGGATTTTCGGTGTCCTTTCATGCAAGAAAGGGTGGGTTATATATAGGCCCCAAACTAGTTTGAATTTGGAGCTCAAAGATGTCTTTTCCTGGATTTCCGGGGTCCTGGCGGTACTACTACCTGACTGGGGTGGTACAACCGCTTGGCAGCTAGGAGACTGAGCCTCTGGGCGATGCCACCGCTTGACAAGGGCGGTTGCACTGCCCAGTCTCACTTGGAGACTGAGCCCTGGTGGTGCAACCGCTTGACTAGGGCGGTTGCACCGCTTGGCAGAGCTCGGAGACCGAGCTCAGGCAGTTCCACCGCCTGTCAGGGGCGGTTGCACCGTCCAATCTCGCTCTGAGACTGATCCCAGGCAGTGCCACCGCCTGCCTGGGGCGGTTGCACCACCCAGCTTTCCTAGGAGACCCTCTCCTGGGCGGTGCCACTGCCGACCCTGGTGTTGCCATTGCTTAGCAGGAATTCTGGTCCAAATGGGTTGATCCATTTGGCCCAATTTGGGTCTATCAAGGGCCCAATTGCCCCCAGATTAAGTTAATAGAATCACCTCTCATTCCTAACTTAATCTACATGCTAACTACGATATTTATTAAGACATTTACTACAGCTTGTTCTGATACGTCAATCGCTTCTTTCGGCGAGCTTCCGGCGAACATCCGACGAACCTTCGACGATGCTCCGACGGACTTCCGGCAAACTCCTGGACTTGCGACGATCCACTTGGCGAGTTATGACGAGCTTCTTTTGGCAAGCTCCTAGACTTCTAGGATTTGTTCCCGCAGAACCTCCGATAACCTCGGGACTTCCGTCGAACTCTCGAACTCCCAACATGATCATAGTCGTGACTCCGGCGTAACTCCTACTGCATGTCTTACTTTCATCGTAGTTAATCCTGCACACTTATCTCAACATATGGATTAGATAACAAATGACAATTGACTTCATCATCAAAATCCGAGATTCAATAATCTCCCCGTTTTTTATGATGACAATCAATTGATAACGGAGTTAACCTTAACTCCCCTATCTATATGCCATACTTGAGATAAGTCATTCTTGAATTCAAGGCCTTTGAATTCAATAGACTTATTAATAATTTAAGAACTCTTAACCTTATCAATTACTCCCATCGTGATTCCTATCATGATGTATCTTACTGAAAATGATGTCAAGACTTGATATCCATTCTCAAGTTTTACATTTCAAATATGAATGATGGTAGCAGTTCAACATAACATATCAACATGTAAATTTACAATTGAAGCTTTTGATATCTTAACGTAAAGCAAAAATTTCAAGTGTTTAGCAATCGTAGTATTTCATCACATGGTAAGATATCATCATGTAAAATTATGATGCAAGTTCTTGATATCTTAACATGATGCAAACATGGCATAATGCAAATATGGCAATCATAGTTATCATCAATTCATATATTTTCGATGATGCAAGCATGGCATAATCATAGCATCAATACTCATAGCATCAATTCGTATATCTCTCCCCCTTTGTCATCAACAAAATGGGAGAATGATATAAGCAAATTTTAAGCATAAGTGCGGTATTTATTCATGCCATAACTAGGTTCATGTCATTTTCCAAAAGTGAGTGATAGGATACTAATTATGCAAACATCTCAAGGAAAACATGACATGGAGATAGCTTTTAATACTTCTTCCTTTTCATTTGTTATTATATTTTTGCATGAAGGAGGAAGGCTATTTGTGATACCAGCTATTTGTGAGTTTACTTTGAATGAAGTTAAAATCAATGAGAGATTAAATCATACTCCATTTTTACAAGGATCAAGATATGTATGTGAAACAAATCCTTGTAAGTAAAAACACTAACATCCATATTTCAAGAAGGAATTTACAAGCAGGAATCATTTTATCAAATCCATTTCTCAAAAAAAATATTTTTCACATGATAAGTGTATGAGAGATGTTTTTGCTAGTTGATTCCATATGTCAAAAATCAATGATGAGAATCAAACTCGATATAACATATGCTTATTAAGTTCGGAAAAGGATAATGTATCGAGAAAATCTGATTGTTAGGATACCACTAGTTCAGAGAATCCGAAAATGAAATTAACACTTTCATGCATTCGAACAAGACTATACTATAGATTTTCAAATACAATCATAAAGACAAAACATGCTCATTGTTATGGAAATTTTTGTAAACATAATTTCCAACATGTAATTTTAGGCAAACAATGGCAATCAAGTGATTTGATCATTCAATCAATAAAGTCCGAAAAATGATTTTAACAAGTTTAAGCATTCGGACACATTAACATTCCTAATTCTTTTCTAATGAAATTAAATTGTTCTTTACTTAGAGGTTTTATAAAAATATCAACTAGTTGATGTTTAGTATTATGGCAATATAATGACATATTAACATCATGGCAATATATCAACATCATGGTAATATCATGACACATTAACATCATGGAAATGACACATCAATTTCATGGCTATATTACTTTCTCAAATCATATTTATTATGGAAACCAAGACACAAGGTTTTCAAAGTAGGCATTATAGAAACATTTAATTTCAACATGAAATCCGACAATGAGTAATGAGATTAAGCAACGTAACCCTGCATATTCTCACCAATTAATACATCTAGTAACCATATCAAAGACTAGTAGTCATTAAGGCATTGTGATCAAGGTGAGTAACATAAAGAGTTTATAACAACGTAATTGTTACAATAAGAGGTGATTGTGTCCACATATACAAGCTTATTCAGGAGGTGGAAAATTAAAATGCCTAAATAAAGAGTCAAATTGTCGATGAATTTGCTGCAGCTCAGATAGGATTTGATCTCATCGATGTTCAAGCCAATCTTGTCTTTGTTCAAATCGGTCCATCCGAATCCCAATGTCTTCGATAGATGATGTAGGAGTTTGCTCAAATGGATGTGTTTCCTCAAAGGGACAGATCGTAGGAGATTGAGTACCCCTAAAGACTGGTGTTTCGGGTTCTGGTTCAGGTTGAGGGGGATCGGTTCTTCTAGGCATTCTAACCCAATTACCGTTTCTATAAAAACATCTCAATCAATGAAATAGATTTTTATTTATTATGCTAAACCAGTCTACTTTCATCACTTCTTCGTCGGGTGGTATTAGAATATCGTAGGCTTTAAGTATTCTAGTGATTATACAACCATATGGAAGCATCATTTCTTTCTTAGATAGTTCTATCAGGTTTTGTTGGATAAGGTAACCAAAACAGATGTTATTGTTCAATCTCGCATTTTGATAAGGTAACCAAAACATATGTTATTGTTGAATCTCGCATTTTGATAATGAAACCACTTGATATGTGTTTATGATTTAATCTGTGTTTTGAGTGATGCAGGATGCTTCGATCAAGAAGAGACAATTAAAGCAGGAGGAATTGACGTTGTGAAGGAGGAGATCACGTAAGGATATTGGACGGCAAAACGCTTCGGACATCGGGCATCGGGCCAAGGAGAGCAGAATTATGCCAAGGATATCGGGGTTGCAGAGGTCAACCGTCGATTGGGCAACAAGCCGTAAGAGAGGATGATGCGCTGAAGAATCGAATGAAGCGCCAACCAATTGCTAGTCATAGGTGCCCAGTAAGCCAATCACGTGAGTGATGGCACGTGTGACTTGATACAGAATCTTTTTGCTTATTATATTTTGGCGTATATCACTTTATAACTATTGCATAAATGCATATATATATTGTGATGTCCTTGGATTTGTGCAATGGGAATCGGATCGTGATGAGATCACGATAATGAGATCGATTCACCTTTAAACACATATCCTAAATAATCCCGGGTCATAGGTTTTCGAGAGGGACATCGTGATAACCGGATAGACTGGTGTCTTGTATACCCATCCATATGATGAATGCAGCTGGTCTCATAGCTGCTCGTGTAGGGACACTAGGGATACAAAGTACAAGTGCTCATTGGAGAATGAGTTCACTGATTGATCCGCCACGGAATCTTTGGATGGTTGATGATGCCTTATTGCCGGAAAAATGATTCCAGAGTCCTAGTGGTGTATCCGGTCCTTAGACTTGAGACACCAAGGATGTCCTGTAAGAGTACTCCACTCTTTGATACCCAGACTTATAGGTTTGGCCGTCCCGGATCTAGTAAAAAGTTGGTCATTGGGAGTAGTAGTCGACCCTTACGAGGGCTATTGAGTGTCGATAGAGGATCATCCACTCTCGACGTCATGAGAGGAATATCCCATGTGTTCTTGCTCAGACAAATCCCTGGCCAGGGTCATTCGGGTTGAGAGAGAAAGAGCTCTTCGGGAGAATCCGATTAGAGCAAGACTTCAGTAGAAACCGTATGGGTTTGACAACACCATGCTCGATATCACGGTCTGGGATATTAGATGGATGAGGGACTATAGGTACATGGTAAATGAGGAGACGAGACAGGTCTAATGGATTGGATTCCCCAGATCGTCTGGGGACTACGGTAGTGGCCTAGTACGTCCAGTAGTCGATGAGTCGAGTGAATTATTACAGAGATAATAATTCACCGGAAGTTAGAAGGAGTTCGACGTGTATGACTCACGACCAGCTCGATATTGAGCCTAGAGGGTCACACACATATGGTAGGCATTGCGATGAGTAGAGGTTCGGATATGAGATATCCGACGGAGCCCTTGTCTTATTGGATGCAGATCCAATACCCACTAGGGAAGGACCTATTAGGGTTGACACGGGATCTCTATAAATAGGAGGGATTCACTGACCTCATAGGCTAGAGTCTTTGCTTGCCCTTCCTATTCTCCTCTCCCTCTCCACCGTAGAGGCCTGGAGTTTTAAGGAGGGTCGTCAACAACCCCTTTGTGTGGATCACCGCTAGAGAGGAGGACGCTTGACCTCCTTCACCCTCTCCTAAGGATCTGCAAGGAAACAGGGGATATACGATCTCCCTAGGTAACACAATCTCTATATGCAGTTTTTGTGTTTTTTGCAATTTTACACACCAATCTTCGCATCGATGTGAACATCTTTTGGGAATCGAGGATTTTTGTTTTCTTGTTCTTCCATTTGCGATATGATGTCGCCCCAGCTGATTTCCCCAACAAGTGATATTAGAGCCAGGTTGTTCGTGCGAATGATTGGTTTTGAACTGCGTGTGTTGTGTTTAGGAAGAATATTGACGTCAAAATCGTTGACGAAAAGCGAAGAAGGGCAGCAACAGTTGCTGCCCTCGATCTGCGTCGCGTCTGTGCCCGAAGGGCAAGCGGTAAGCTGGCGGTGCGGCAACTGCGGTCGGGCGGTCTGCTTGCAGCAGGCTTGCTGCCGGCTGGGCTGGCAGCTCACGGGCAGAGGCACCGGAGGGAAGCGGAGCCTGCCCGCCGCCAAGGGGCGGCCTGCCGTAGGCCGCAGGCGCTGACGCCGGCCGGCCTTGAGGTAGCGACGCCACCGTCTGCTGCTCGCTGGCGAAACCCCCCCAGGGGGCGGCCGCCTGGCGGGACAGCACTGCCCTCACGGAGGGCGGCGGCCGAAGGAGGCGCCCACCCGCGATGGCGTCGCCGCCGCCAATGCGCAGGCAGCTCAGGTGAGGGCGGTGCCGCGCCCGCAAGATGTGGCCGCCCGATGGGGTGGCGGCGGCAGCAGCGTGAGAGGGAATTAGGGTTTTGGGTAAAAGGATAGTTTTGCCCTATGAATTTGAGAAATTCCAGTTTCTGTCTTTTGTCCAAATTACGAAAATACCCTTTAGGAATTGAGAAATTCCCCTACATGTCCCCTGATTTTAGAAAAATATTAATTAATTAAAAGGTTTAGTTGATTATTATTTTTATTATTATCTAGTATCCTACATGATGATGATTATTTATACATGTGATGTATGATGTGGACGGATGATCATGGGACCGTGTGATGTGTGTACTTATGATTATTATTATTGAGGTCTGCGAACCTCCATTATATTTCTCGTTTATTGCCGGGGCCTGCGTGCCTATGATTAAGTTGTAATCACATGAGGAGGCGCAGTGGGGGCGTGGATGCGCGAAGGGACCCACGACCTAGGACGACGATCGTGATGCATGGAGATGCATCAAGATGTCGGCTAAACCGAGGGCGAGATGGGATCGATCACGGGGCATGGAGATGCACCGTTGCACACATAGATCTTGATGTGAGTGATTAGGCCTACTCGCTCGGGCCTAATCATATTAGGTTGTGGTCCATGATCATCTGATGTGATTGCTTATACACATACTAGATATGTATATATATTTGCATACGATGTAGATATATATTAAATATGTATATGTGTGACATGTCATATTAGGAGATCAAATTATAGAAACATCTTTCGATAATATTAAGTCGGTAAACGTGAGGCAATTAGATTGACCCACGTGGCCTTCCATCGTTATTAGTAGGAACCGATTCCCGGTGTAGGTTGAGTTGGTCGAGTCCCTCGAGACTCACCTATATCGCGATTCGCTATCTTACTTACGACATAGAGATGTCACCCGGTGACACGAGGACATGGTATGCTTGGTCGAAGTCCCCCGAGGGTATATCATCAAATCGGACTCATCTTGTAACGAAGGTGTTGACTTAACCGAGCATCATGGTTGGTCGAGTCCCTCGAGGCCATGGTGATTCGGAGGCCGAACAGGACGGGAATCACAAGGAGTTGTGATCGACAAGAGTTGCCTACCTTTTAGGCTTAGTGTGATTGGTCGAGTCCCTCGAGGTTACACTAAGACGCTGATTGGATCCTGATCCCCACTAGAAGTCTGCTGGAGACTTCCGTGTCACGTGGTGAGGGTGTCGCGTGACTCGTTAGTAAAATAGTGGGAGCATAATAAGATAGAAGTCTATATCTTGATAGTTTATTTCTTGCAAAATCTGCATGTTGTTCATTTCTGCTACATCTTTATTTTCAGAAAATGTCACTTTCAAATCCCTTACGTGGCATACTTGATGTCAACTGCCTTACTGGTCCAAATTATACGGATTGGCTCCGTAACTTGAGAATTGTTCTCACAGCGGAGAAAATCGTGTACGTCCTTGATATAGTGATGCCTACGCCCGAAGAAGGGGCAAGCGAGGATGAGATCGCTCGCTACGTGAAGTACATTGATGACTCCACTCTTGCTCAGTGCTATATGTTGGGCTCTATGACTCCAGAGTTACAGAGACAACATGAAAAAATGGATGCCGGATCCATTCTCCTACATGTCCGAAAATTGTTTGAGGAACAGGGAAGGACTCAACGATATGAGATATCTAAGAGCCTTTGCCGCGCTAGGATGACTGTGGGGACACCGGTTCAGAACCATGTCCTAAAGATGATTGAGTGGATAGAGAAACTCACAGGTCTAGGAATGGTCCTAGAGGATAACTTGTGTGTGGACATTGTGCTTCAGTCCCTACCAGATTCCTTTTCACAGTTCATAATGAATTTTAATATGAACAAGCTTGAGGTGACTCTCCCAGAGCTCCTCAATATGTTGAGGGAGGCAGAGAGTACTATTAAGAAAGAGAAGCTAGTTCTCTACACTGGTGAGACCAGAAAGAAAAGGAAAGTAGAAAGGTCCCTTAAGAAGGGAAAGGGCAAGGGCAAACAAGGTAAAGCAAAGGTTGCTAAGAAAGACCCAGCAAAGGACAAAGGCCAGTGCTTCCACTGTGGTAAAGATGGGCGTTGGAAGAGAAACTGCAAAGAGTACCTTGTAGAAAGGGCGAAACAAAAGCTTGATGAAGCTTCAGGTACATTCATGATCAGTCTCCATTTGTCAGACTCTTATGATAATACATGGGTATTGGATACCGGTAGTGCTTATCATATATGCAATTAGATTTGCAGGTTCGGCAAGACCTAGGAGACTTCTGAGAGGCGAGATGGACCTCAAGATGGGTAATGGAGCAAAAGTTCTTTATATTAGCAGTTTGGCGAGGTCGCACTACATCTGCCTAGTAGAGCTTTTATTGCATTAGATGCATGTTATTTTGTTCCTTCTATTATCAATAACATTATCTCCATTTCATGTTTAACAGTTAGTGGATATAAATTTGTTTTTGAGAACAATGGTTGTTCGATATTATTAGATGATAAGATCATCACGAAAGGAACATTGCATAATGGTTTATTTATGTTAGACACCACTCCACATATCATGAATGTAAATATGTCCAAAAGGAAACGAGATGAGTTGAACAAAGTGCATACCTGTGGCATTGTAGGCTAGGTCACATCCATGAAAGAAGGATTCAAAAGTTGTTAAATGATGGATATCTAGATTCATTCGACTATGTGTCATATACAACTTGTGAGCCTTGCATTAAATGGAAAACTGACCAAATCTCCATTTAGTAGAACTGAGAGAGAGCCAATGAGTTGTTGGAACTCATACATAGTGATGTATGTGGACCTATGTCAACTTATGCCATTGGAGGTTACTCCTACTACATTACATTTTCTTGATGATTTCTCAAGGTATGGATATGTGTACTTAATGAAGTACAAGTCCGAGGCCTTTGAGAAATTCAGAGAGTATAAGAATGAGGTGGAGAACGGTGGAAAGAGTATCAAAACTCTTCGATTAGATCGAGGAGGTAAATACTTAAGTACAGAGTTTACTCGGTTCCTCAAGGACCATGGGATATTATCCCAATGGACACCTCCTTATATACCTCAGCTCAATGGTGTCTCTAAAAGGAGAAATCGTACATTATTAGATATGGTGCGGTCCATGATGAGTTTTTCTGACCTACCCATCTCATTAAAGGGGATATGCCCTAGAAACCGCAGCTTACCTTCTGAACAGAGTTCCAACTAAATTCGGTAGTGTCTACACCATATGAGATATGGAATGGGAAGAAGCCCGATCTTAAGGTTGTTAAGATCTGGGGCTGCCCCGCCCATGTTAGAAGACACAACCCGATAAGTTAGAATCAAGGACAGAGCGATGCAAATTTGTGGGATACCCCATGGAAACTTGTGGGTATTATTTCTATCATCTCGAGGACCAAAAGGTCTTTGTAGCTAAGAGAGCAGTGTTCCTTGAGAAGGAACACATTCTTGACGGAGACAGTGGGAGAATGATAGAATTGAGTGAGGTTGGAGAACCAAGCTCAAGCACCACTCTACAGCCCGAGTCTGTTCAGGTACCTAATACATGAGTATCAACTTTACGCAGGTCTGATTGAGTATCCCATCCTCCTGAAAGATATGTGGGACATATTAGAGCGGAGGATGTAGAGGATATTGATCCTCAGACCTATGAGGAGGCTATTATGAGTATAGACTCCGGGAAGTGGAAAGAAGCCATGAATTCTGAGATGGATTCTATGTACTCCAATAAGGTTTGGAACCTAGTTGATGCGCCCGAAGCTATTGTACCCATCGGTTGCAAGTGGATCTTTAAGAAAAAGATCAGAGTAGATGGAAAGGTGGAGACCTATAAAGCAAGGCTTGTGGCTAAGGGGTATCGTCAAAGGCAAGGTGTTGACTATGACGAAACTTTCTCACTCGTAGCAATGCTAAACTCCATCAGAATTCTATTGGCTATTGCAGCACACTATGATTATGAGATCTGGCAGATGGATGTGAAAACCGCATTCCTCAACAGGAACCTCGAGGAGGAGGTGTATATGATGCAACTTGAGGGATTCGTGTCCAAGAACTGCCCAGATAAGGTGTGTAGGTTGCTTAGATCCATTTATGGACTAAAGCAAGCTTCCCGAAGTTGGAACATAAGATTTGATGAGGCAATCAGATCTTATGACTTCGTTAAGAACGAAGATGAGCCTTGTGTATACAGAAAGGTAAGTGGGAGCGCTATCACCTTTTTGGTGTTATATGTGGATGACATCCTCATCATTGGGAATGACATAGGAATGCTGTCCACAGTAAAGGCTTGGTTATCTAGACACTTCTCCATGAAGGGCTTAGGGGAAGCATCTTATATCTTGGGGATTAGAATCTATAGAGATAGATCCAATAGGATGCTTGGCTTGTCCCAGTCCAGGTACATAGAAACTATTGTCAAAAGGTTTGGCATGAAAAATTCCAAGAGAGGTCTCATACCGATGAGACATGGGATATCGCTTTCTACGAATATGTCCCCAAAGACTCCAGAAGAAAGGGCGAACATGGATATGATACCTTATGCCTCAGCAATAGGGTCTATCATGTATGCCATGCTATGTACTAGGCATAATATAGCGCATGCTCGAAAGTGTCACGAGCAGGTATCGAGCACGGATCCGTGCTTGGAGCACCTGAAAGCAATAAAGTGTATCCTTAAGTACTTGAGAAGGACTAAGGATCTTTTACTAGTATATGGAGGTAATAGCCTTAAGGTTGAAGGCTCACTGGCTGACTCAAGTTTTTAGTCCGATGTCGATGATAGTAAGTCGAATTCAGGTATGTGTACACCTTGAATGGAGGAGCAAAGTCTTTGGAAGAGTTCCAAAGCAAGATACCACCGCTGAATCGACCACAAAGGCGGAGTACATTGCTGCATCAGATGCAGCAAAGGAGGGAGTCCGGGTGAAGAAGTTCATCACAGATTTGGGAGTCGATGAGATAGCGACAAATTCGACTTCCTTATATTGCGACAACTATGGGGTGATTACTCAAATAATAGGGAACACGGGTCTCATCGGAAGTGTTCGAGGAGGTTCGGCTTATAAGAGAGATCGTAACCCGAGGAGATGTAGCAGTGGAAAGAGTTCTATCCGAAGATAACATTGCAGATCCATTGACAAAGCCGTTGTCTCATTTTGTCTTTGAGCGTCACAGGGGTCTGATGGGGATCAGACACATAGGTGATTGGCTTTAGGTCAAGTGGGAGATTGCTAGTCATAGGTGACCAGTAAGCCAATCACGTGGGTGATGGCACGTGTGACTTGATACAGAATCTTTTTGCTTATTATATTTTGGCGTATATCACTTTATAACTATTGCATAAATGCATATATATATTGTGATGTCCTTAGATTTGTGTAATGGGAATCGGATTGTGATGAGATCACGATAATGAGATCGATTCACCTTTAAACACATATCCTAAATAATCCCGGTCATAGGTTACTCGAGAGGGACATCGTGATAACCGGATAGACTGGTGTCTTTGTATACCCGTCCATATGATGGATGCAATTTGGTCTCATAGCTGCTTTCGTGTAGGGACACTAGGGATACTGATTCAGTGCTCATTGGAGAATGAGTTCATCGATTGATCCGCTTACGGAATGCTTTGGATGGTTGATGATGCCTTATTGTCGGACAAATGATTCCAGTAGTCCTAGTGGTGTATCTGGTCCTTAGACTTGAGACACCAAGGATGTCCCCTGTATGAGTGCTCCACTCTTTGATACCGGACTTATAGGTTTTTTGTCCCGCATCTAGTAAAGTTGGTCATTGGGAGTGGTAGTCGACCTTACGAGGGCTATTGAGTGTCGATAGAGGATCATCCATTCTCGACGCGTCATGAGAGGAATATCCCATGTGTTCTTGCTCAGACAAATCCCCGGCAGGGTCATTCGGGTTGAGAGAGAAAGAGTTCTCGGGAGAATCCGATTAGAGCAAGACTCAGTAGAAACCATATGGGTCCCGACAACACCATGCTCGATATACTGGTCTCCGGGATTTTAGATGGATGAGGGACTATAGGTACATGGTACCCGAGACGAGACAGGTCCAATGGATTGGATTCCCCCAGATCGTCGGGGACTACGGGCGTAGTGGCCTAGTACGTCTGTAGTAGAATGATGAGTCGATTGAATTATTACAGAGATAATAATTCACCGAGTTGAAGGAGTTCCCGACAGGTATGACTCACCACCACTCGATATTGGGCCTAGAGGGTCACACACATATGGTAGGCATTGCGATGAGTAGAGGTTCGGATATGAGATATCCGACGGAGCCCTTGTCTTATTGGATGCAGATCCAATACCCACTAGGGAAGGACCCATTAGGGTTTGACACGGGATCTCTATAAATAGGAGGGATTCACAGCCTCATAGGCTAGAGTCTTTGCTTGCCCTTCCTATTCTCCTCTCCCTCTCCACCTCAGAGGCCTGGAGTTTTGAGGAGGGTCATCGCAACCCTGCTGTGTGGATCACCGCTAGAGAGGAGGACGCTTGACCTCCTTCACCCTCTCCTAAGGATCTGCAAGGAAACAGGGATATACGATCTCCCTAGGTAACACAATCTCTATACGCAGTTTTGTGTTTTGCGGATTTTTACGCACCAATCTTCGCACGACGACGAACATCTTTTTGGGAATCGAGGATTTTTGTTTTCTTGTTCTTCCGCTGCGCATATGATGTCGCCCCCCGCTGATTTCCCAACACCAATGACGTGCCGGGCAATAGAATGTCAATTCGTCTTGTAATAATTGTCTAGATCAGAGTAGAGTTTTGGCTTGTGTGTGTAGGATTAACTACGATAACGATGAAGACATAAAGCAAAACAAAGTGTCAAAGTCAAGCGTGAAGGATTCGTTGCAAGTTCGAGAGTTTGACAGAAGTCTGAAGGTTCATTGGGAATGCTGCCGGAACTAGCCGAGAATTAGTAGGGAGCTTGCCGAAGGGTTTTTCGGAAGCTCGTCGGAAAGTTCGTTGGAAGTTCGCGGAGCTCACCGAGAAAGATTGGAGCTTGCCGAAGAAGCTCATTGGAACTTGCCAAGATTAAATCGTGAAGTCTAGGAGCTTGCCGGTAGTCCGCAGAATGGTTTCTAAGACTTTATCGGAAGACCGCCGAAAGTTCGCCGGAAGCTCGCTGGAAGAAGTCTTGACTTGCAGAATTTGTAATAGCTTAGGAAATATCTTTAAATTTGTAGTTAGTACGTTAATTAGGGTTAGGATTAGGTGTTAATCCTATAACCCAAGTAGGGGCCAATTGGGCCTGAGTTCGGACTGGTTTGGGCCAAGTTTGGAGCCCAACCAGTGAGCTAAAATAGTGTAGGCGGTGGCACCACATATAACCCGAGAACCGAGCGGTGGCACCGTTGGACTTAGTAGTGGCACCGCCCTGCACCCGAGAGGTCCGGCGGTGGCACCGCCAGTACACTGTCAGTGTCAGACACTGATAGGCAGTGGCACAGCCACCGACAGGCGGTGGCACAGCCAGCCTCGGAAACCCAAGAGAATTCAAAATTTGGAGCCCAAATTTGAATCCTCTTGGGGCCTATAAATACCCCTCAATTCTCAGCTGAGATTACAACCTTTGAGAAGCAAGAGATTGAGATAAAAGTCTTAGCAAAGCCTTTAGCAAGTTTTTATTTTCAATAGCTTGAGTGTTCACCTCCCTCTTTCTCTTTGAAAATTTGTAAGAGTATGACCCACTTGTAAAAGGTTGTAAAAGGAGTATTTGTCCTTCCCCTTCAAAGTGATTTGCTAGTGGAAGTTGGGAGCCTCTTCGAAGAAGGCTTCGCAAGTGGATGTAGGTCATTTTGATCGAACCACTTTAAATTGGTTTGTTCTCTGGTTTGCATTTACTTATTGCTATTTACCTTACTGTAAACCTTCATACGTGCTTTACTTCCTCATTACTTTTGCTACACACCTTTACGAACATGCTTTCAAGATAAGCACTTCCGAGTTTGGTTTTTTATCGTACGAAAGATTTTTCCAAAACCAAAGTTTTTTATCCACTGCACTGATTCACCCCCCCCACTTAGTGCCGCTCCAATCCTAACAATTGGTATTAGAACCACAGTTTTCTACTTTGGTTTAACACCCAAATAGAAATGGCTCTTTACGGCTTTCAAGAGGGTCACTCTCTCATTCGTCCTCCCTTTTTCAATAGAATGAACTACACTTATTGGAAAACTCGAATGAGAGTTTTCTTACTTTCTTTAGATTTGAATTTATGGCACATAGTCAAAAATGGATTTGAAATGCCTTATTTTGCACTTTGGACAAAAATGAGTTCAATCAGATTTCTACATGCGAAACAGCTTTTGATATTTGGCGAACACTTGAAATCACGCACGAGGGAACTAGTAGAGTAAAAGACTCGAAAGTTAACATTTTATTGCATGATTTTGAGCTTTTTCGAATGCAATCAAGCGAGACTATAAGCGACATGTACACCCGTTTCACAGATGTCGTCAACAATCTAAGAGTTCTTGGTAAATCTTTTTCGAATTATGATCTCATAAGCAAAATCTTAAGATCCCTTCCAAAAAGGTAGGATCCTAAAATAACCGCAATACAAGAAACAAAAGATTTAAATATTTTTCCACTTGCATAACTAATTGGTTCGTTGACGACATATGAAATGGTGCACAATACACATGATGAACATCATGAACAAAATCATCTTCCAAAGAACATGAAGGATTTGGAACTCCGGACAAATGAATACCACTTGAGCGATGACTCAAGTGATGAGGACAATGATGAACTTGAACTTCAAATACTAAATCTTAATAAGTTTATTAAACAAAAATCTAAAATAAACAATAAACTTGAACGGAGGAAGAGGCCAAAGAAGAGGAAGACAACCAAGGATGAATCAAAAACTTCCAAAGGTGAAACGGCGAATTGGGCTTCGACGAGCTTCGACTACAAGGTAAGTAACTCAACTCTCTTGAATTATTTTGAAATTACATAATACTTTTCATGAGTTATTTTTAATTTAGTTTAGGATTAATTTTCTTAAAAATTACATGAAAAAAAAAAAATTAGAAATCATGCTTATCATTCTAGTAATTTTGAAAATAATCATGAAAATTGTATGTTTATGATGAACAAAATAATTTTGATTAAAAATGCCTTATGAAATATGATATCATGCCTAATAAATTTATTTTTTGAAGCTATGCATGATGATGATGAGTTTTGAGTAATTTATAGTTTATTGATTATTGATTATTTCCATAATGATCTTTTACGATTTATGGATTATCGATTTATACCATGATGAAAGTTGTTTCGAAAATGATGCATGGCTTTTGTATGCAAACTAAGCATGAAAAGATAGATTCACCTAAAAAGAAAAATGTATGACTACAACAAATAACAAATGATTTTGGTTGAAAATACTTTATATTCAATGAAACCATCATTGATGAATATGCTTTATGTTTAATAGTTTCTTTGGCTTATATGCTCTATCATGATAAATATTTTGAAAATAAATGAAATCATGTGTGATTTGAAGTAATGCATAATGATCATGCTTAATGATGCATTTTTTGATTTGACATAAAAGTGGTTTTAAAAAATGATGTATGTTTTGATTTGACATAAATGAAATAGGCATGCTTATATGAAATAGTGAAGTGTCATGCTTGACAATTGTATACTTAATGATGCATAAAGTTGTAATAAAAATATTAATATTTTAATACTATGATTTGACGATTTTATGCATGACATTGTAAAGTTATATATAATGATGCATAATGATGCATAATGATGAAATTGTGTAATAAAAATATTAAACATTTTGAAACCATGTTTTAGTGTCATGCATATTGAACATGCTTAATAAATTTTGAAATTATGCATGATGAATCTTACGATTTATGGATTATTGATTTTTACCATAATGAAAATACCTTATTGATCTTTGTTGTAATAAATCTTACTCTTTTGGTTTTAAACATGATACATGTTTTTATTTGGCATAAATGAAACAAAATCATATATTTTGAAACAATCGAAAAGAGGAAAACATTTTTGAAAATTATTTTGCTCAATCTTATTGATTTTGATGAATCCATTTGTCTCATCTTTGTGAATCTCTTGGATTTTGATAATGATTTTGATGATTTAAATTTGAATAAATTTTTATCGAAATCACGATCTTGATCTCTTGAAATTTATAACATGAAATCCTTTATGAATCAAGATTGTTTTCTATTTAAAAGGAGATTTGTCGAAATGTTTCGTAGTCTTTTAGTATTCATGATCTTGATAATTATGTTTTGAAACTTTATGTAAACCAAGAATGTTCATCATGATTCTCTCTTTGAATATTTAAAGAGGAGAATTTTTTAGATGAATCATGATTTTGATGATTGAATATTTGATGTGCATGAATTGAGATCTTGCTCTCCTACTATTCTTTTTGCTATTCACCAAAAGGAAGACTAATTCTAATAAACCATGATATGCTATATGAATTTTATTGTATTCATGAAGTAATATCTGTTAGGATCAAGAGCACTAAGAGGGGGGGGGTGAATTAGTGCAGCGGATTAAATCGTTGGTTTTTAAAATCGTTGGCACGATAAAAAACTGAACTTGAAAAGTTTGACTTAGACGCGTGTTCGTAGAGAAGTGCAGTAAGATTATAAAGTACGTAATAAAGTTTGTAGTAAGATAAATTGCGATAAGTAAACGCAAACCAGAGATTACAACAATTTTAGAGTGGTTTGGTCAAATGACTTACATCCACTTGCGAGGCCCCTCTTCAATGAGGCTCCCACCTTCAACTAGCAAATCTCTTGAAAGGGAAGGGTAAATACCCCTCTTACAACTCTTTACAAGCGGTTCACTCTCTTACAGATTTTCAAGAAGGAATGAGGTGAACACTAGCAAATTGAAAACAAGACTTTCTAAGACTTTTCTAAGACCTTTCTCTCAATCAATTGCTGCTCAAAAAGTTGTTATCTCAGTTGAGATTTGAGGGGTATTTATAGGCCTCAAGAGGATTCAAATTTGGGCTCCAAATTTGAATTCTCGTGGAGTTCCCGATGTTGGCGGTGCCACCGCCTGTCAGTGGCGGTGCCATCACCTATTAGTGTCAGGCGCTAACAGTGCTGGGCGGTGCCACCACCTAGCCTAGGCGGTGCCACCGCCTGGCATTGTCAGACGTTGACAGTGCTGGGCGGTGCCACCGCCTGGCTCTCGGGCTCTGGGCGATGCAACCGCCCAGTCTGGCAGTGCCACCGCCAGACTCTTCGGTTGATTGGTTGGGCTTCAAACTTAGCCCAAACCAAGTCTAATTTTGGGCCCAGTTGGCCCATAACCAGGATATAGGATTATCTCTTAATCCTAATCCTAATTACATGTTAACTACATAACAAAAACACATCCTAAGCAATTTTTTCAACCGTGAACGTCGAGTCTTGTTCTGGCGAGCTTTCCGACGAACTTCTCCCGACGGACTCCCAGCAAGCTCCCAAACTTGTGATGACTTTAATGAGTAGCCGAGCCTTCTCGGTGATCTCCGTGAACCTCCGACGATCTCTTCGGTGAACTTCCAAAAATTTCGACAGGTTCCCAATTTCTTCTCGGTTGGTTCCGGCAGCATCTCCGACGATTCTTCGGACTCTTAAACGTCCATCGAACTTGACTCTAGTATCCTTGCTTTGTGTTTTCTGGTTATCGTAGTTAATCCTGCACACTTAACTCAATAATATGACTTAGATCAATTAACCCATCAATTAATTGTATCATCAAAATCCGAGATTCAACAATCTCCCCCTTTTTGATGATAATCAATTGATGACGGAGTTAAACATAACTCCCCCTATCTATATGCCATATTATGAGAAGATAAAAACACTTGAATTCTATCTCATTGAATTCAAGCATAAACCGATAAGTTCTAACCGTAGAACTTATCGTTATTCTCATTAAGCATAATGTAAATGCGAAACTTCGATGAAAATCCTTTTCAAGTCGAAAGATAAGAGAATTTTTACTATGACAGGAGATAAAGATTTTCAACATGAATTTCATGATATACATGTTTGACATGCTTTCAATATGATCAATCGATCTTGTGATATTTTCAAAGATTTTGCAAGGCATATAAGACATTTATATTACACTAGCTTTTGCAATTCATATAAGTCATGCTATTGAAATGATACAAGTCATCACTTTTCTCCCCCTTTGTCATCAACAAAAAGGGAATGAGACTTGAAGCACATAATTTATGATTATAACATCAGGAATTCAGCATTGATCAGAAAAAAATTTACCATTCAAAGTTAAGTATGCTAAATTCATCTTAAAGGAAAATTCAGCATTCATTCATTTTATCAAATCTCTTCTTTCTATAAAAAAAATTGTAGATGTACAAGGAAGAGATTGGGATAGAAAAAAAATTTCAAGTAGTAACTTCAATAAGTTAAGATCATAATTCGAATACAAACCCATTCAAATTCAATTCGCCAACTTGAAACTCATAATCAAGCCATTAATTTCGAGATTCACAAAATATCATAAAATCATTAGAGAAAGAATACAACATTAAGATTAATCATTCAAATTTGCCAAAAATACTTATCCAGAATTCAGCTTAAAAGGAAAAATCAGCATTCATCCAGAAGCATATATCCAGAATTTTAAAAAGATATTTTTAAAAAAATATATTCAAACAAGCTTATTTTCAAGGACAATTTAACATGCCTAGTTCCCTTCTAATAAATTCAAATTGATCTTCATTTAGGGCTTTTGTAAATATATTTGCTAATTGATGCTTTGTGTCAATGAATTCTAGAACAACATCATTGTTAAGGACATGATCGCGTGTGAAATGATGCCTAACGTCGATGTGCTTAGTTCTAGAGTGCTGAATTGGATTTTTAGTAAGACATATGGCATTAGTATTATCACATTTTATGGGAATATTTTTAAAGTGAATTTCATAGTCTTCTAATGTATTTTTCATCCAAACAACTTGTGCACAGCATGCACTTGCAGCAATGTACTCGGCTTCCGCCGTAGATAGTGCAACTGAATTTTATTTCTTGGAAGTCCAAGAAACAAGTGCATGTCTTAAAAATTGGCATGTTCCGGATGTACTTTTTCTATCTATCCTGCATCCGCCAAAATCGGCATCTGCATAAGCTATTAAATCAAAATTTTCAGATTTTGGATACCACAATCCTAAATTTGGAGTTCCTTTAAGATACCTAAATATTCTTTTAACACTTTTAAGATGGGATAATTTGGGATTTGATTGAAACCTAGCGCAAAGTCCTACACTAAACATAATATCCGGTCTAGTCGCGGTGAGGTAGAGTAGGCTACCTATCATTCCCCTATATGTTTTTTGATCGAAATTTTCACTATTTTCATCCATATCTAACTTAGTCGCAGTACTCATAGGGGTGTTTATTGCTTTTGAATTATCCATTTAAATCATTTTAACAATTCTAATGTATATTTAGATTGGTTAAGAAATATACCATCCTTAAGTTGTTTGATTTGTAATCCTAAAAAGAAAGTTAATTCACCCATTAAACTCATTTCAAATTCATGACTCATAGATTTGCGAAATGATTCACATAGTGATTCATCCGAAGAGCCAAAAATAATATCGTCAACATAAATTTGCACAATAAGAAAATTATTTTCAAAATATTTAATAAACAATGTAGTATCAACCTTGCCTTTGGTAAAATTATTTAAAATAAGAAAGGAACTAAGCCTTTCATACCAAGCTCTAGGAGCTTGTTTCAAGCCATAGAGAGCCTTAGTCAATTTGAATACATGATTAGGAAGAACAGAATTTTCAAATCTGGGAGGTTGTTCGACATATACTTCTTCGGAAATAAAACCATTCAAGAAAGCACTTTTGACATCCATTTGAAATAGTTTAAAATTATAACTACTAGCATAGGTAAGGAGCATCCTTATGGCTTCTAATCGAGCCATGGGAGCGAAGGTTTCTTCATAATCAATACCTTCTTCTTGGTTGAAATCTTTGGCCACTAATCTAGCCTTGTTTCTAACCACGATACCATTTTTGTCTTGCTTGTTTCTAAAGACCCATTTAGTACCAATGACTAAATGGTCACTAGGTCTAGGAACAAGCTCCCACACCTTATTCCTCTCAAATTGATTCAATTCCTCTTGCATTGCAATAACCCAAAAATCATCTTTTATGGCCTCGTCAATGCACTTAGGTTCGATTTGAGAAAGGAAGGCGGCATTAGCACAAAAATTCTTGAAAGAGGAACAAGTTTGAACCCCTTTAGATATATACCCTATAATTAGCTCCTTTGGATGAGCATCTATATACTTCCATTCCTTAGGTAAGGAAATTTCGGAAGAAGGTGCATCCAAGTTGCTATTTTGAGGAGGGGGTTCATTTAAATTCAAATTATCAAAACCAAGATCATCATCAAAATCATTTTTCTTTAAATTTGAAACTTCATTAAAAACTACATGAATAGACTCTTCTATTACTAAGGTTCTTTTATTAAAAACCCGAAAACTTTAGAAACGGAAGAGTAACCAAGAAAGATGCCTTCATCGGATTTAGCATCAAATTTTCCTAAGGCATCCCTTTCATTTAAAATAAAGCATTTACAACCGAAAACTTTAAAATAGGAAATATTTGGTTTTTTGTTATTCCATAATTCATAGGGAGTTTTTGATAAGGATGGTCTTATTAGGACTCTATTCATGATGTAGCAAGCCGTATTTACGGCTTCGGCCCAAAAATACTTAGGTAAACTATGTCCATTTAACATAGTTCTTGTCATTTCTTGTAGGTTTCTATTTTTTCTTTCAACTACTCCATTTTGTTGGGGATTTCTCGGAGTGGAGAAGTTGTGATTGTATCCATTAACTTCACAAAAATTTTGAAAGTCACGGTTTTGAAATTCGCCACCATGATCACTCCGAATTGATGAAATCATGAAGCCTTTTTCGTTTTGAGTGAGTTTACAAAATTTAGAGAAACACTTGAAACAATCACTTTTGTGAGCTAAGAAATAGGTCCAAGTGTATCTGGAGTAGTCATCCACAATCACAAAAGCATATTTGCTTCCACCTAGACTTGTTGTATCAATTGATCCAAATAAGTCCAAATGGATCACTTGTAACGGTCTAGTGGTGCTAATTTGATTTTTTGGTTTGAAGCTTGTTTTTATTTGTTTCCCTAGTTAACATGCATCGCATACCTTATCCTTAATAAACTTCATATTCGGAATCCCTCGTACTAATTCTTGAGACGAGATTTTAGATATTGTTTTCATGCTTGCATGGCCTAATCTCCTATGCCAAAGCCAAGCATCATCATTTACGGCGGAGAAACACATTTCATTACTTACTTCATCAAGATTGATGGTATAGACATTATTTTGTTTTAAAGCAATCATAGTCATGAGAACTCTCTTGGAATATTATGCTGCAAACACCCGTAGCAATGCTTTAATCCATCCGAATTCTATTGGCTATTGCAGCATAATATGATTATGAGATCTGACAGATGGATGTGAAAATCGCATTCCTCAATGGGAACCTCGAGGAGGAGGTGTATTTGATACAACCCGAGGGATTCATATCCAAGGATTGCCTAGATAATGTGTGCAGGTTGCTTAGATCTATTTATGGACTAAAGCAAGCCTCCCGAAGAAGGAACATAAGATTTGATGAGGCAATTAGATCTTATGACTTCATTAAGAATGAAGATGAGCCTTGTGTGTACAGGAAGGTAAGTGGGAGCACTATCACATTTTTTGTGTTATATGTGGATGACATCCTGATCATTGGGAATGATGTAGGAATGTTATCCATAGTAAATGCTTGGTTATCTAAACACTTCTCCATGAAGGACTTAGGGGAAGCATTCTATATCTTGGGGATTCAGATCTATAGAGATAGATCTAAGAGGATGCTTGGCTTGTCTTAGTCCAGTTACATAGAAACCATTGTCAAAAGGTTTGGCATGAAAAATTCCAAGAGAGGTCTTATACCGATGAGACAAGCGATATCGCTTTCTAGAAGTATGTCCCCAAAGACTCCAAAAGAAAGGGCGAACATGGATATGATACCTTATGCCTCAGCAATAGGGTCTATCATGTATGCCATGCTATGTACTAGGCCTGATATAACGCATGCTCTGAGTGTATCGAGCAGGTATCAGGCGGATCCAGGCTTGGAGCACTGGAAAGTAGTAAAGTGTATCCTTAAGTACTTGAGAAGGACTAAGGATCTTTTACTAGTATATGGAGGTAATAACTTTAAGGTTGAAGGCTACACTGACTCAAGTTTTCAGTCTGATGTCGATGATAGCAAGTCGAATTCAGGGTATGTGTACACCTTGAATGGAGGAGCAGTGTGCTGGAAGAGTTCCAAGCAAGATACCACTGCTGATTCGACCACATAGGCGGAGTACATTGCTGCATCAGATGCAGCAAAAGAGGGAGTCTGGGTGAAGAAGTTCATCACAGATTTGGGAGTCGATAGAGGTAGCGACAAGTCGACTTCCTTATATTGTGACAACTATGGGGTGATTACTCAAATAAGGGAACCCGGGTCTCATCAGAAGTGTTCTGAGGAGGTTCCAGCTTATAAAAAAGATCGTAACTTGAGGAGATGTAGCAGTGGAAAGAGTTCCATTTGAAGATAACATTGCAGATCCACTGACAAAGCCGTTGTCTCAGATTGTCTTTGAACGTCACAGGAGTCTGATGGAGATCAGACATATAGGTGATTGGCTTTAGGTCAAGTGGGAGATTGCTAGTCATAGGTGCCCAGCAAGCCAATCACGTGAGTGATGGCACGTGTGACTTGATACAGAATCTTTTTGCTTATTATATTTTGGCGTATATCACTTTATAATTATTGCATAAATGCATATATATATTGTGATGTCCTTGGATTTGTGCAATTGGAATCGGATCGTGATGAGATCACGATAATGAGATCGATTCACCTTTAAACACATATCCTAAATAATCCCGGTCATAGGTTACTCGAGAGGGACATCGTGATAACCGGATAGACTGGTGTGCTGTATACCCGTCCATATGATGGATGCAGCTGGTCTCATAGCTCTTTCGTAGGGACACTAGGGGGATACGATGCAGTGCTCATTGGAGAATGAGTTCATTGATTGATCCGCTTACGGGAATCTTTGGATGGTTGATGATGCCTTATTGTCGAGAAACAATGATTCCGTGAGTCCTAGTGGTGTATCTGGACCTTAGACTTTGAGACACCAAAGGATGTCCTGTATGAGTGCTCCACTCTTTGATACCGACTTATAGGTTTGGTTGTCCCGGATCTAGTACAATTTGGTCATTGGGAGTGGTAGTCGACCTTACAAGAGGCTATTGAGTGTCGATAGAGGACCATCCACTCTCGGCGTCATGAGAGGAATATCCCATGTGTTCTTGCTCGAGACAAATCCTGGCCGGGTCATTTGGGTTGAGAGAGAAAAAGTTCTCGGGAGAATCCGATTAGAGCGAGACTTCAGTAGAAACCGTATGGGGTCCGACAACACCATGCTCGATATACGGTCTACGGGATATTAGATGGATGAGGGACTATAGGTACATGGTGGCGAGGACGAGACAGGTCCAATGGATTGGATTCCCCTGTATCGTCTAGGGACTCTGGCGTAGTGGCCTAGTGTCGTCCAGTAGTCGATGAGTCGAGTGAATTATTACAGAGATAATAATTCTTGAGTTAGAAAGGAGTTCTACCTGATAGGTATGACTCACGGCCAGCTCGATATTGGGCCTAGAGGGTCACACACATATGGTAGGCATTGCGATGAGTAGAGGTTCGGATATGAGATATCCGACGGAGCCCTTGTCTTATTGGATGCAGATCCAATACCCATTAGGGAAGGACCCATTAGGGTTTGACATGGGATCTATATAAATAGGAGGGATTCACAGCCTTATAGGCTAGAGTCTTTGCTTGCCTTCCCTATTCTCCTCTCCGTCTCCACCTCAGAGGCCTGGAGTTTTGAGGGGGGTCGTCGCAACCCTACTGTGTGGATCACCGCTAGAGAGGAGCACGCTTGACCTCCTTCACCCTCTCCTAAGGATCTGCAAGGAAACAGGGATATACGATCTCCCTAGGTAACACAATCTCTATACGCAGTTTTGTGTTTTACGGATTTTTGCGCACCAATCTCCGCACGACGATGAACATCTTTTTTGGAATCGGGGATTTTTGTTTTTCTTGTTCTTCCGCTGCACATATGATGTCGCCCCCCCTGATTTCCCAACAATTGGATCACGTGAGTGATGGCACGTGTGACTTAATACAGAATCTTTTTACTTATTATATTTTGGCATATATCACTTTATAACTATTGCATAAATGCATACATATATTGTGATGTCCTTGGATTTGTGCAATGGGAATCGGATCGTGATGAGATCACGATAGTGAGATCGATTCACCTTTAAACACATATCCTAAATAATCCCGGTCATAGGTTACTCGAGAGGGACATCGTGATAACCGGATAGACTGGTGTGCTGTATACCCGTCCATATGATGGATGCAGCTGGTCTCATAGCTGCTCGTGTAGGGACACTAGGGATCTGATCTGTGGTGCTCATTGGAGAATGAGTTCCTTTGCGATTGATCCGCTTACGGAATGCTGGATGGTTGATGATGCCTTATTGTCAGACAGCGATTCCGTAGTCCTAGTGGTGTATCTGGTCCTTAGACTTGAGACACCAAAGATGTCCTGTATGAGTGCTCTACTCTTTTATACCTGACTTATAGGTTTGGCTGTCCCAGATCTAGTACAGTTGGTCATTGGAAGTGGTAGTCGACCTTACAAGGGCTATTGAGTGTCGATAGAGGATCATCTACTCTCGGCGTCATGAGAGGAATATCCCATGTGTTCTTGCTTAGACAAATCCCTGGCCAGGGTCATTCGGATTGAGAGAGAAAGCGTTCTCCGGGAGAATCCGATTGGAGCGAGATTCAGTAGAAACCGTGTGGGTTCGACAACACCATGCTTTCGATATCACGGTCTACGGTATATTAGATGGATGAGGGACTATAGGTACGCGATGGCGCGAATGACAGGTCCAATAGATTGGATTCCCTGTATCGTCTAGGGACTGGCGTAGTGGCCTAAAGCACGTCCGTAATCGATGAGTCAGTGAATTATTACAGAGATAATAATTCACTGAGTCAGAAGGAGTTCTAACAGGTATGACTCACGGCTAACTCGATATTGGGCCTAGAGGGTCACACACATATGGTAGGCATTGCGATGAATAGAGGTTCGGATATAAGATATCCGACGGAGCCCTTATCTTATTTGATGCAGATCTATTACCCACTAGGGGAGGACCCATTAGGGTTTGACAAGGGACCTCTATAAATAGGAGGGATTTAGAGCCCTATGGGCTAGAGAGCTTTTGTTTGCCTTTTCCTATTCTCCTCTCCATCTCCACCTCAGAGTAGGTCTGGAGTTTTGAGGAGCATCGTCGCAACCCTGCTGTGTGGATCACCGCTAGAGAGTAGGACGCTTGACCTCCTACACCCTCTCCTAAGGATTTGCCAGGAAATAGGGATATACGATCTCCCAACTTAACACAATCTACTCTATATGCAGTTTCATGTTTCGTGGATTTTTGCGTACCAATCTTCGCACGACGACGAACATCTCTTTGGGAATCGGGGATTATGTTTTTCTTGTTCTTCCGCTGCGCATATGATGTCGCCCCCAAGATTTCCCCCTGATGGTATCGAGCCGGGTTGTTCGATGCGAATGATTGGTTTTGAACTTCGTGTGTTGTGTTTAGGAAGAATTTTGGCGTCAAAATTATTGGCCTTAAAAACAAGGAGGGCACAGCAATAGTTGCTGCCCTCGATCACGTGCGTCTGGCGCCGGCCGAAGGCGGGCAAACAGGGGCTGCGTCTGCTGCAAGCGGCCGGGGGCCTGCTTGCAGCGAGCTTGCTACCGGCCGGTGGCCCCACGCGCGGGCGCCCGCTGTCGTCGCCTTACTCCATGGGTGAACCCCCCCCTAAAGGCGGTGCCCGATGGGACAGGCCACCTTTTGTGGAGGTGGCGGCGCCCGAAAGGCTGTTTTGCCCCTCGGAATTTGAGAAATTCCAGTTTCTGTCTTTTGTCCAAATTACGAAAATACTCCTATGAATTCAGAAACTCCCTATAATGTCCTTGATTTCAGAAAATATTAATTAATTAAAAGGTTTAGTTGATTGTTATTTTTTATTATTATTATCTAGTAGTCCTACATGATGATGATTATTTATACATGTGATGTATTATGTGTGGACGGATGATCATGGACCGTATGATGTGTGTACTTGTGATTATTATTATTGAGGTCTGCGAACCTCCATTATATTTCTGATTTATTGTCGGGCCTGCGTGCCTATGATTAAGTTGTAATCACATGAGGAGGTACAGCGGGAGCGTGGATGCGATAACGGGACCCACGAGACGTTCGATCGTGATGCATGAAGATGCATCAAGATGTCGACGGAACCGACAAGAACGAAATGGACGATCACAGGGCATGGAGATGCACCGTTGCACACATAGATCTTGATGTGAGTGATTAGGCCTACTGGCTCGGGCCTAATCATATTATGTTGTGGTCCATGATCATCTAGTGTAATTGCTTATACACATACTAAATATGTATATATATTTACATGCGATGTAGATATATATTAAATATGTATATGTGTGACATGTCATATTAGGAGACCAAATTATAGAAACATCTCTCGATAATATTGTCGGTAAATGTGAGGCAATTAGATTGACCCACGTGGCCTTCCATCGTTATAAGTAGGAACCGATTCCCGGTGTAGGTTGAGTTGGTCGAGTCCCTCGAGACTCACCTATATCGCGATTCATTATCTTGCTTACGACATAGAGATTTCACCGGTGACCTGAGGGCATGGTATACTTGGTCGAGTCCCTTGAGGGTATATCATCAAATCAGACTCATCTTATAACGAAGGTGTTGACTTAACCGAGCATCATGGTTGGTCGAGTCCCTCGAGGCCATGGTGATTCAGAGGCCGAATAGGAAGGGAATCACAAGGAGTTGGGATCGACAAGAGTTACCTAGCTTTTAGGCTTAAGTGTGATTGGTCGAGTCCCTCGAGGTTACACTAAGACGCTGATTGGATCCTGATCCCTACTAGAAGTCTGTCGGAGACTTCTGTTTCATGTGCTGAGGGTGTCGTGTGACTCGTTAGTAAAATAGTGGGAGCATATAAAGATAAAAGTCCATATCTTGATAGTTTATTTCTTGCAAAATCTGCATGTTATTCATTTCTGCTACATCTTTATTTTCAGAAAATGTCGCTTTCAAATCCCTTACGTGGCATACTTGATGTCAACCGCCTCACAGTGGAGAAAATCGTGTACGTCCTTGATACAGTGATGCCTGCGCCCGAAGAAGGGGCAAACGAGGATGAGATCGCTAGCTACGTGACGTACATTGATGACTCCACTCTTGCTCAGTGCTATATGTTGGGCTCTATGACTCCTGAGTTACAGAGAAAACATGAAACGATGGATGCCAGATCCATTCTCCTACATGTCCGCAAATTGTTTGAGGAATAGGGAAGGACTCAGCGATATAAGATATCGAAGAGCCTCTTCCGTGCTAGGATGACTAAGGGGACACCGGTTCAGAACCATGTCCTAAAAATGATTGAGTGGCTGCAGAAACTCAAAAGTCTAGGAATGGTCCTAGAGGATAACTTGTGTGTGGACATTATGCTTCAGTCCCTACCAGATTCCTTTTCACAGTTCATAATGAATTTTAATATGAACAAGCTTGAAGTGACTCTCCCAGAGCTTCTCAATATGTTGAGGGAGGCAGAGAGTACTATCAAGAAAGAGAAGCCAGTTCTCTACACTAGTGAGTCCAAAAGGAAAAGGAAAGCAGAAAGGTCCCTTAAGAAGGGAAAGGACAAGGTCAAACCAGGTAAAGCAAAAGTTGCTAAGAAAGACCCAGCAAAGGACAAAGGCCAGTGCTTCCACTATGGTAAAGATGGGCACTGGTAGAGAAACTGCAAAGAGTACCATGCAGAAAGGGCAAAACAAAAGTTTGATGAAGCTTCAGGTACATTCATGATCAGTCTCCATTTGTCAGCCTCTTATGATAACATATGGGTATTGGATACCGGTAGTGCTTATCATATATACAATTCATTGCAGGTTCTGGCAAGGACTAGGAGACTAGAGAGAGGCGAGATGTACCTCAAGATGGGTAATATAACAAAAGTTGCTATAGTAGCTGTTGGCGAGGTCACCCTACATCTGCCTAGTGGAGCTTTTATTGCATTAGATGCATGTTATTTTGTTCCTTCTATTATAAAAAATATTATCTCCATTTCATGTTTAACAGTTAGTAGATATAAATTTGTTTTTGAGAACAATGGTTGTTCGATATTATTAAGATGATAAGATCATCAAGAAAGGAACATTGCATAATGATTTATTTATATTAGACACCACTCCACATATCATGAATGTAAATGTGTCCAAAAGAAAAGGAGATGAGTTGAACAGTGCATACCTATGGCATTGTTGGCAACAGTGCATACCTATGGCATTGTTGGCTAGGTCATATCCATGAAAGAAGGATTCAAAAGTTGCTAAATGATGGATATCTAGATCCATTCGACTATATGTCATATGCAACCTGTGAGTCTTGCATTCGTGGAAAACTGACCAACTCTCCATTTAGTGGAACTGGAGAGAGACCCACTGAGTTGTTGGAACTCATACATAGTGATGTATGTGGACCTATGTCAACTCATGCCATTGGAGGTTACTCGTATTTCATTACATTTACTGATGATTTCTCAAGGTATGGATATGTGTACTTAATGAAGTACAAGTCCGAGGCCTTTGAGAAATTCAGAGAGTATAAGAATGAGGTGGAGAACCAGACGGGAAAGAGTATCAAAACTCTTCGATCAGATCGAGGAGGTGAGTACTTAAGTACAGAGTTCACTCAGTTCCTCAAGGACCATGGGATATTATCCCAATAGACACCTCCTTATACACCTCAGCTCAATGGTGTCTCTGAAAAGAGAAATCGTACATTATTAGATATGGTACGGTCCATGATGAGTTTCGCTGACCTACCCATCTCATTCTGGGGATATGCCCTAGAAATCGTAGCTTACCTTCTAAACAGAGTTCCAACTAAGTCGGTAGTGTCTACACCATATGAGATATGGAAAGGGAAGAAGCCTGATCTTAAGGTTGTTAAGATTTGGGGCTGCCCTGCACATGTTAAAAGACACAACCTCGATAAGTTAGAATCAAGGACAGAGCGATGTAAATTTGTGGGATACCCCAAAGAAACTTGTGGGTATTATTTCTATCATCTCGAGGACCAAAAGGTCTTTGTAGCTAAGAGAGCAGTGTTCCTTGAGAAGGAACACATTCTTGGCGGTGATAGTGGGAAAATGATAGAATTGAGCGAGGTTGGAGAACCAAGCTCAAGCACGACTCTACAGCCCGAGTCTGTACAGGTACCTAATACACAAGTTTCAACTTTACGCAGATCTGATAGAGTATCCCATCCTCTTGAGAGTAATGTGGGACATATTAGAGGAGATGATGCAGAGGATATTGATCCTCAGACCTACGAGGAGGCTATTATGAGTATAGACTCCGGGAAGGGGCAAGAAGCCATGAATTCTGAGATGGATTCTATGTACTCCAATAAGGTTTGGAACCTAGTCCCGAAGGTATTGTACCCATCGGTTGCAAGTGGATCTTTAAGAAAAAGATCAGAGTAGATGGAAAGGTAGAGACCTATAAAGCAAGGCTAGTGGCTAAGGGGTATCGTCAAAGGCAAGGTGTTGACTATGACGAAACCTTCTCACCCGTAGCAATGCTAAAATCCATCAGAATTCTATTGGCTATTGCAGCACACTATGATTATGAGATCTGGCAGATGGATGTGAAAACCGCATTCCTCAATGGGAACCTCGAGGAGAAGGTGTATATGATGCAACCTCAAAAAGTTGTAATCTCAGCTGTGATTTGAGGGGTATTTATAGGCCTCAAGAGGATTCAAATTTGGGCTCCAAATTTGAATTCTCGTGGAGTTCCGATCTTTGGCGGTGTCACCGCTTTGTTAATGGCGGTGCCACCTTTGTCGATGTCGCGCACCGCTTTGGCTCTGCACCTTTTCGATCCAGTAGTGCCACCGCCAGACTTTTCGGTTGACTGGTTGGGCTTCAAACTTAGCCCAAACCAAGTCTAATTTTGGGCCCAGTTGGCCCCTAACCAGGATATAGGATTATCTCTTAATCCTAATCCTAATTACACGTTAACTACTTAACAAAAAACACATCTAAGCAATTTTTTTCAACCCATGAACGTCGAGTCTTGTTCGTGAGCTTTCCAAACGAACTTCTTCCGGCGGGCTCCCAGCAAGCTCCGAACTTGTGATGACTTTAATGAGCAACCTCAGACGATCTCTTGGTGAACTTCAAAAAATTCGGCGGGTTCCGATTTTTTTCTCGATTGGTTCGGCGGCATCTCCGCGATTCTTGAACTCTTAAACGTCCATTGAACTTGACTCCGGTATCCTTGCTGTGTGTTTTCTAGTTATCGTAGTTAATCCTGCACACTTAACTCAATAATATGGATTAGATCAATTAACTCATCAATTGATTGCATCATCAAAATCCGAGATTCAACAATCTCCCCTTTTGATGATGACAATCAATTGATGACTGAGTTAAACATAACTCCCCCTATCTATATGCCATATTATGAGAAGATAAAACACTTGAATTTCATCCCATTGAATTCACGCATAAACCGATAAGTTCTAACCGTAGAACTTATCGTTGTTCTCATTAAGTATAATGTAAATGCGAAACTTCGATTAAAATCTTTTTCAAGTCGAAAGATAAAAGATTTTCAACATGATCATACATTTTAGATATGTATTCAATATGATCAATCGATTGTGAGATATACTCAAGGATTATGCAAGGCACATAAGACATTCATATCACATTAGCTTATTTATGCTATAAGTCATCACTTTTCTCCCCCTTTGTCATCAACAAAAAGAAAAAATATTTTACAGAAAAAATTAGCATTCATTCTATCAAAAATTTAACTTCGTTAAGTTGAAACTCGTCATCCATTCATTCATGTTCAAAAAGAAAAATCAGCATTCATCCAGAAGCATATATCTAGAATTTAAACAACAAAAGTTCAGTTTTTGTTCAAAAGGCGACCAGACTTGGAACATGAGATCAAAGAGTAAAAAACAAAACAGAATAAAAGATACATCAATCCTAGGAGGTAATCCATAGTGCTGATATATAACATCTATTTTTTTGGTTTAGTGTCAGTAGTTCCTTTAAAATTTCCATTTGCTGGAGTTGAATTTGTTCCTGCTGCGATTTGAGTTGGTCTTGTTGGAATTTGATCTGAGATAGTTCTGCCATAATGATTCCTTCAGAGGATGAAACAGGAGCTGAAGGCGCTGCATCAAAGGGACTAGGAGGAGGAGATTCATTTCCCATAAAAAATTGGTGTTTACGGTTGTTCTCTTTGGTGGAGGAATATGATCTGTCCTTCTAGGTTGCCTTACCCATATTCCATTGTTAAATATGCACCTAAGTCTCTTTAGTAGATTTTTATTGATGACGTTATATCTATTACTCTGAATTGTTTCTTCATCGGGTGGGATGCAAATGTTATAGGCACGAAGAAATCTAGTGATTAACCCCCCATATGGCAACATAATATCTTTAGCTGTAATTTCCTACATGTGTTGCCGTATTGAGTATCCAAAACAATTTTGTTGACCAGTCATGATCCAATACATGGTGCTTATCTCTATTGTACTCATTTCATCAAGATGATATTGCTTAGGGAATAGTATGCTTGTCATGATATGATAAAGAATCTTAGAGTTAAAAGGTAGTAAGTATTCACAACTCTTGGGTATTATTCCAAAGTTTGAGTTTGCAAAAATGGTTTCGACAGCTTCGGCGTAGGTTGCTCCTATTATATTCACATCCCATTTTGCTCCAAAATAGCAGCCCCTATCTTTTTCAGTGATGCCGATTAGTTCACAAATAGAATTATCAGAAATCCTAATTTATGTTCCTAACATGTAAGAACTTAGGCTATCGTTATCTACCCATAGGTTTGCATAAAAGAGCTTAACTAATATAGGATAAATTGGTTTATCTATTTGTAAGAGAGGTAGGGTCTCTAGATGAGCAAACCACCTAATGGGTTCTAAATCTCCTAGTTCATCGAGATCAACGTATTTTCCCTTATGGACATATCTTGTTTCAAAATTTGGAAACCTAAGGGCATCTTCTTTGGATCTAAAAAGATTATAGTCATATGAATCTCCTTCATCCTTTTCCCTTTTGATCTCTTAGGAGCCATTTTCTAGACAAAATGATAAGAGAAATATGAATTGTAATGAATAGGTGACACAAGACGAGAGTGAAGGGAAGATTTTACCTTATAGAGTGTTTCTGAGATGATGGAGAGTTTGGACCAACAATATTCCTTCTCCAAGGTCTGTAGAAGTTAGAATGAGGGATTGAGAGATTTTGGGAGAGTTGGAGCAAGAGTTCCCGCGGGTTGAGGCGGTGTCACCGCCGGCCCCTAACCCTCGGGTTTAAAAGGGCTCTCGGGCGGTGCCACCGTCTGAACAAGCGGTGCCACCGCCTGGCGCCCGAGCGCTCAGGCGGTGCTACCGCCGATTCTGGCGGTGCCACCGCTGGCTGGCCGCGGAAGAAGGAAAGAAAACTTTTCTTCCTCCTTCTTGATTTCCAGAGTGTTAGGATCGAGAGCACTAAGAGGGGGGGGGGTGAATTAGTGCAGCGGAAATCTTTCAGCGATTAAAAAATGAAAGCTGCATTCGTCCGATAAAAACGATTTCGATGTAAAAGCCGATTCACAGTTTGTATCTAAGTGTAGTTTACGCAGTTTGCGTCTAAATGCAGTTTGCGTCTAAATGCAGATTGCGTCCAAGCGCAGTTTGCGTCTAAACACAGTTTGCGTCTAAGCGCAGTTTGCGTCTAAACACAGTTTGCGTCTAACCACAGTTTGCGTCTAAGCGCAGTTTGCGTCTAAACACAGTTTGCGTCTAAACATAGTTTGCGTCTAAACACAGTTTGCATTTAAGCGCAGTTTGCGTTTGAGCGCAGTTTGCGTCTAAACGCAGTTTTACGTCTAAGTGCAGTTTTACGTCTAAGTGCCGTTTTACGTCTAAACGCAGTTTTTCGTCTAAACGCAGTTTTCACGTCTAAAGCGTAGTTTTCGTCTGAGCGTAGTTTTCGCGTCTGAGCGCAGTTTTACGTCTAAAGCGAAGTTTTACGTCTAAGCGCAGTTTTTTCGTCTAAAGCGCGGTTTACGTCTAAGCGCAGTTTTTTACGTCAAAGCGTAATTTTATGTCTAAACGCAGTTTTGAACTTTGAAAAGCGTTTTATGAATACGCAGAAAGCAATTTGCAGTTATAAATGGAATCAAAGCGTGGCGTAAACTGCAGTGTAAAGATCGTGCGAAAAACACCGATTTCGTCTGAATGCAGATTCGGAAAGATCAGAACTTAGAGACTTCGTTAAACGGCAGCGAGAGGGCAGTAGCAATGTAGGAGGTTTGCAGTAATGATAAAGTGCTCAAAGTAAAAGCAAACCAGAGATTTAGAGTGGTTCGGTCAGTCTTGACCTACTCCACTTTGGCTTCCTCCTCCGGCCCGAGGTCACCGGCGTCAACTAGCTGCCTTCCTTCAATGAAGGCCAACTGCCCTTTACAGTTTCACTCCTTTTGGCGGGCTCGGGGAGACAACCCTTACAGATCCTTTCTCTCCTCTCTTTACAACTCAAGACTTGAAGAACAGAAGGAGGAGAACTTTTGGACTTTACACAAATTTGAGCTCTTAGAATCACAGAAAAGATCAAGAATTGGTGTAGATCTGTGTCTTTTCAGTGCTGAATGGGTGGGGTATTTATAGGCCCCAACCCAGTTCAAATTTGGAGCTCAAAAGCGATCAAATCCGAATTCCGGGATCAGGTAGTTACACCTCCTGATTGGAGAGGTTGCACTTTGGCGAGCTTCGAGGCCGAGCCCAAGCGGTTGCACCTCTCTGTCGGGCGGTTGCACCGCCGAGTCTGGCTTCGAGGCCCGAGCCCCGGCGGTGCCACCTCGGCCGAGGCGGTTGCACCTCTCTGCTGAGCTTCGAAGACCGAGCTCGGCGGTGCTACCTCTCTATCAGGGAGGTTGCATCGCCCAGTCTAGCTCGAAGACTGAGCTCTGGGCGGTTGTACCTCCTGGCTGGGGCAGTTGCACCGCCCAATCTCGCTGGGAGACATAGCCCAGGCGGTTGCACCTCCTGGCCTAGGCGGTTGCACCGCCTAGTGCAATCAGGGTCCGAATGGTTAGCTCCATTCGGCCCGATTTCAATCTTTTCAATGGCCCAATTGCCCCAAGATTAAGCTAATGGGATCACCTCCCATTTTCCAACTTAATCAACGTGCTAACTATGATTAAATCTAAGACAATTTCTGCAGCTTTGCTCCGATGCGTCAATCGCTTCTTCCGGCGAGTTTCCGGCGAACTTCCGTCGATCATCCGATGAACCCTCGGTGATTCTTCTGCGGACTTCCGGCAAACTCCTGGACTTTGCGACGATCCACTTGGCGAGTTCCGACGAGCTTCGCTTGGCAAGCTTCTGGACTTCTCGGATCTGTTCTCGCAGAACCTCCGACGACCGTCCGAACTTCCGTCGAACTCTTGAACTCCCAACGTGATCATGATCTTGACTCCGGCGCAACTCCTGCTGCTTGTCTAACTTTCATCGTAGTTAATCCTGCACACTTATCTCAACACATAGATTAGACAACAAATGACAATTGACTTCATCATCAAAATCCGAGATTGAACAATCTCCCCCTTTTTGATGATGACAATCAATTGATAATGGAGTTATCCTTAACTCCCCCTATCTATATGCCATAGTTGAGATAAGTCAACCTTGAATTCAAGACCTAAAAATTCAAGTGACGTATTGATAAGTTAGATCAGTTAAACTTATCAATACTCCCATCATGATACCCATCTTGATATATCTCTTCAAGAATGATGTCAAGGCTTGACATACATCATCAAGTTTGTATGATTGTGTTTGTAGCTATTCATCATGTAATCATATAAAGCTGTGAAGGACTATTACATGATGCACACATTTGAGATTTTCTAGCAAGTTTGCATTTACTTCACAAGATAGGATATCAACTCAAGACATAATGCAAACTGTAGCACATGTTCATATATCTCTTGGTGATGCAAGGATGGCATAACCATAACATTGTTTATAGCATAACTCAAGTATTTGCAACTATGACATAGACATGATTATGACAGTTGTTTATCAATTCATATGTTTCTCCCCCTTTGTTATCAACAAAAAGCATGATAGCATTATAAAAAAGGAAGGCATGACACGTATAATACTTTGAATATCTCTTTTCCTTGTTATAGTTCGTTGCTTGAAGTAGGAAAGTCATTTTTCAAAAAGTTTTCATAAGAGTGTACAGGAAAATCCCATTTTTAGCATTCAAACCGAAAAATGAACTTCTTATATGCATTCGGATATGAGTAAGCTACTGATTTAAAAAAAAAAAAAAAAACATTTGTCACATAATTTCCATCATGTTATTTGATCAAGTGATGCCAAGGCATGTAATAGTAATAACGTCCGAAAAATAATTTTAACTAGTTTAAGTATTCGGACACATCAACATTCCTAATTCTCTTCTTATGAAATCAAATTGTTCTTCACTTAGGGGTTTTGTAAAGATATCAGCTAGTTGATGTTTCGTATCAATGAATTCTATGATTACATCATGATTCATAACATGATATCGTATAAAGTGATGTCTGATGTCAATATGTTTTGTTCTTGAATGTTGTATAGGGTTTTTTGTTAGGCATATTGCACTTGTGTTATCACATTTAATGGGAATATTTTTAAGATGAACTTTATAATCTTCTAAGGTATTTTTCATCCAAACAACTTGTGCATAGCATGCACTTGCTGCAATATATTCAGCTTCGGTTGTTGATAGTGCAACCGAGTTTTGTTTCTTGGATGACCAGGAAACAAGGGCATGTCCTAAGAATTGACATGTTCTGATGTGTTTTTCTATCTAATCTCTGACCCGGTGAAGTCCGCATCAAACATAAGTAGTTAACTCAAGCTCTTTGATTTTGGGTACCATAATCCTAGATTTATGGTACCATTAAGATATCTGAGTATTCTTTTAACTGCTTTGAGATGAGATATCTTAGGGTTTGATTGAAATCTAGCACAGAGTCCTACACTAAACATTTATATCTGATCTAGTTGCGGTGAGGTAAAGTAAACTTCCTATCATACCCTATAGGTTTTTTTGATGAAGCTTTCTCCATTTTCATCAATTTCTAACTTAGTGGAGGTGCTCATAGGAGTGTTAATAGCTTTTGAGTTATTCATATTGAACTTCTTTTAGCAAACTCATAGCATATTTGGTTTGACTAATAAAGATGCCATTGCTTAGTTGTTTGATTTGTAGACCTCTGAAGAATATTAACTCTCCCATTAGACTCATTTTAATTCACGACTCATAGTTTTTGCAAAGGATTCACAAAGAGATTCATTAAGTAGAACCAAAGATAATATCATCAACATAAATTTGAACAATGAGAAAATTATTTTCAAAGTTCTTGATGAATAATGTAGTATCAACCTTGCCTTTTATGAAATTATTTTCAATAAGAAAAGAACTAAGTCTCTCATACCAAGCCCTTGGAGCTTGTTTTAAACCATAGAGAGCTTTAGTTAATCTAAACACATGATTAGGGGAGACTATTATTTTCAAATCCAGGAGGTTGTTCAACATAGACTTCTTGGAAATAAAGCCATTAAGAAAAGCGCTTTTAACATCCATTTGAAACAACTTAAAAATTATTGCTGCTAAGCGTGGGCAAGGAGCATCCTTATGGCTTCCAATCGAGCCACAGGGGCGAAGGTTTCTTCGTGTCGATACCTTCTTCTTGGTTGAAACCTTTGGCCACTAATCTAGCCTTGTTTCTAACCACAATACCATTTTCATTTTGCTTGTTTTAGAAGACCCATTTAGTACCAATAACTAAATGGTCATTTTGGCCTAGGAACAAGCTTCCACACTTCATTTCTCTCAAATTGATTTAATTCATCTTGCATTGCGATAATCCATGAATCATCTTTCATGGCTTCATCAATGCATTTGGGTTCAATTTGGGAGAGAAAGGCTGACATTTGCACAAAAGGTTTTAAGAGAAGATCGTGTTTGAACCCCCTTTGATGCGTCTCCTAAGATTAGCTCCTTAGGATGAGCATCTACATACTTCCAATCCTTGGGTAAGGAAATCTGAGAAGTGGATGCATCCAAGTTGCTAGTTGGAGACGGGGTTTCATTTAAATTCAAAGAATCAAAATTAACATCATCGTCAAGATCATTTTTTGTGATTTCAGAAATCTCATTGAAAACAACATGAATGGATTCTTCAATAGTTAGAGTTCTTTTGTTAAAGATACGAAAGACTTTAGAAACTGTAGAATAACCAAGAAAGATTCCTTTATCGGATTTAGCATCGAATTTTCCTAAGTTATCTTTTTCATTCAAGATAAAACACTTACACCCAAAGACTTTAAAATATGAAACGTTGGGTTTTTTATTGTTCCATAACTCATAGGGAGTTTTGGTTAGTAGAGGTCTCACTAGAACTCTATTTAAGATGTAGCATGCAGTATTTTTACGGCCCGCCCAAAAAAATATTTGGGTAGGTTTGTGTTCATTCAACATGGTTCTTGCCATTTCTTATAAATTTCGATTTTTCTTTCTACAACTCTATTTTGTTGAGGGTTTCTAGGAGTAGAGAAATTATGGTTGTATCCATTGAGTTCACAAAATTCACGGAAATCATGGTTTTGAAATTCACCACCATGATCACTTCTAATTGTGAAATCATAGAACCTTTCTCATTCTGAACAGAGTTTGCAAAAGTTGGTAAAAGATCTAAGCCATTCACTTTTCTGTTTTTAAGAAGTAAGTCCATGTGTATCTGCTATAGTCATCCACGATGACGAAAGCGTATTTGCTACCTCCTAGGCTTGATGTGGAGATGGGTCCGAACAAGTCCATATGGATCAATTGTAAGGGCCTAGAGGTGCTTATTTGATTTTTAGATTTGAAGCTATTCTTAATTTGTTTACTAATTGGCAGGCATCACATACATTATCTTTGATGAACTTGATATGAGGAATTCCTCTTACAAGTTCTTTGGATGATATTTGAGTGATTAGCTTCATGCAAGCATGACCTAATCTTCTGTGCCATATCCAAGCATTTTCATTTAAAGCAGAAAAACATGTTTCATTACATAAATCATTGATGTCAATAGTGTATACGTTATTTTGTTTTAATGCAATCATAGATATGTTTTTTTTGTGTGGTTTTTCAATGATGCAAGCATTAGATTCAAATATGATAATATATCCTTTATCACACAATTGACTAATGCTCGGGGAGGTTATGTTTTAGACCATCAACTAGCAAAACATCTTCAATAGAAAAGTTGGATTTGTTACCTATGGTTCCTTTGCCAATGATTTTACCCTTGTTGTTGTCTCCGAAGGTGACATATCCTTAAATCTATGCTAGTGAGCTTAGAGAATTGGGATGGATCTCGGTCATATGTCTTGAGCATCCACTATCAAGGTACCATCTCTTGCTCCTAGCTTGCGATGGTTTTAGTTTTCTACAAGAAAGGATGATGTTTAGGTACCCATTTGCTTTTGGGTTCCTCATAAATAGATCTACATTTTCTATCATGTTGCATAGAATTTGTCATGGTTCCCTTAGGAACCCAAATCAATTTGTTTGGACTAAGTTTTCTGAATGGACAATATCGCGTCTGTGTCCGAACTTGCAACAAAAGTTGCATTTGCTTTGATGTCTAACATGTAAGATGGGGCCTTTTTTACGAAGGTAGTTGGATTTTGGTGAGGACTCTTCACAAATCCAATCCCACTTCTTTGGGAACATGACCTTTGTTTGTAAGGATCATGTTTAATGACTTGCTACCAACCTCAATTTCTTCAAGGTGTCCTTAAGTAGCAAGTTTTTTTTTTGAAAAGTTTCTAGATCATGACATTTGATACATGAATTTAAACTATCATGATATTCAATTTTTAACTTATTAAAATCACAAGTAAGACTATCATGCTCCTTTTTTAGCAATTTGTATTTTCTATTGATAGTCTTGCATTCATCAAATAAGTCATGGAAGGCATTTAATAATTCATCGAAAGATAAATCAGCATCTAATAAGTTCGTTACCTCCTCTCCGATGGCCATTAAGGCGTAATGAGCAACTTGCTCGGTGTTGGACTCCTCTTCTTCAGATGCGCTCGAGTCATCCCATGTTGCTTGAAGAGACTTCTCTCAAGTGGCATTCAGAAGTTTTAAGTGTCATATCCTTCCTGTTCTTTGGAAGGATGTCTTCTTGCTCTTCATGAGCTTTGCAAGTCATCTTGTAGGTCATTAATGGCCATTTACGTCTAAACGCAGTTTACGTCTAAACGCAGTTTTTACGTCAAAGCGTAATTTTACGTCTAAACGCAATTTTGAACTTTGAAAAGCGTTTTATGAATATGCAGAAAGCAATTTGCAGTTATAAATGGAATCAAAGCGTAAGCGTAAACTGCAGTGTAAAGATCGTACGAAAACACCGATTTACGTCTGAATGCAGATTCGGAAAGATCAGAACTTAGAGACTCGTTCGTAAATGCGCAGAGGGCAGTAGCAATGTAGGAGGTTTGCAGTAATGATAAAGTGCTCAAAGTAAAAGCAAACCAGAGATTTATAGTGGTTCGGTCAGTCTTGACCTACTCCACTTTTGGCTTCCTCCTCCGACGAGGTCACCGACGTCAACTAGCTGCCTTCCTTCAATAGGCGAAGGCCAACTGCCCTTTTATAGTTTCACTCCTTTTGACGGGCTCAGGAGACAACCCTTACAGATCCTTTCTCTCCTCTCTTTACAACTCAAGACTTGAAGAACAAAAAGAGGAGAACTTTTGGACTTTACACAAATTTGAGCTCTTAGAATCACAGAAAAGATCAAGAATTCGGTGTAGATCTGTGTCTTTTCAGTGCTGAATGGGTGGGGTATTTATAGGCCTCAACCCAGTTCAAATTTGGAGCTCAAAACGATCAAATCCCGGAATTCCGGGATCAGGCGGTTGCACCTCCTGACTAGAGAGGTTGCACCGCTTTTGGCGAGCTTCGGAGACTGAGCCCAAGTGGTTGCACCTCTCTGAAAGGTTGCAGTTGCCGCCTGAGTTCGGCTCAGAGATCGAGCCCCGAGCGTGCCACCACCTCGATGGCGGTTGCACCTCTGCGCCGAGGCGAAGACCGAGCTTAGGCGGTGCTACCTCTCTGTCGGAGGAGGTTGCACCGCCCGATCTAGCTCAAGACTGAGCTCTAGGTGGTTGCACCTGGCTGGGGCGGTTGCACCGCCCAGTCTCATTGGAGACATAGCCCAAAGGCGGTTGCACCTCGGCTTAGGGCGGTTGCACCGCCTGGTGCAATCGGGTCCGAATGGTTAGCTCCATTCGCCCGATTTCAATCTTTTTCGGGGCCCAATTGCCCCAAGATTAAGCTAATGGGATCACCTCCCATTTTCTAACTTAATCAACGTGCTAACTACAATTAAATCTAAGACAATTTCTGTAGCTTTGCTCCGATGCGTCAATCGCTTCTTCCGGCGAGTTTCCGGCGAACTTCCGTCGATCATCTGATGAACCCTCGGTGATTCTTCTGCGGACTTCCGGCAAACTCCTGGACTTTGCGACAATCCACTTAGCGAGTTCCGACGAGCTTCGTTTGGCAAGCTTCTGGACTTCTCGGATCTGTTCTCGTAGAACCTCCGACGACTGTCCGAACTTCCGTCGAACTCTTGAACTCCCAACGTGATCATGATCTTGACTCCGGTGCAACTCCTGCTGCTTGTCTAACTTTCATCGTAGTTAATCCTACACACTTATCTCAACACATAGATTAGACAACAAATGACAATTGACTTCATCATCAAAATCCGAGATTCAACACAAAGGTCTTTGACGCAAGCAAAGGTTGAGATATTTAGTTGTATTTTGATATATCATTTGGAATCGAAAGAAGAGGATGAAATCAAATCCACAAACGAGCGGAACAAGGATGAGCCAATCTTCGTAAACTACATTCAAACGTCTTACTCTAAGGGACAATTTAACATGCCTAGTTCCCTTCTAATAAATTCAAATTTATCTTCATTTAGAGCTTTTGTAAATATATCTGCTAATTGATGCTTCGTGTCAATGAATTCTAGAACAACATCATTGTTAAGGACATAATCACGTACGAAATGGTGCCTAACGTCGATGTGCTTAGTTCTAGAGTGCTGAATTGGATTTTTAGTAAGACATATGGCACTAGTATTATCACATTTTATGGGGATATTTTTAAAATGAATTCCATAGTCTTCTAATGTATTTTTCATCCATATAACTTATGCACAGCATGCACTCGCAGCAATGTATTCGGCTTCCGCCGTAGATAGTGCAACTGAATTTTGTTTCTTGAAAGTCCAAGAAACAAGTGCATGTCCTAAAAATTGGCATGTTCCGGATGTACTTTTTCTATCAATCCTACATCCGCCAAAATCGGCATCCGCATAAGCCATTAAATCAAATTTTTCAGATTTTGGATACCATAAACCTAAATTTGGAGTTCTTTTAAAATACCTAAATATTCTTTTAACACTTTTAAGATGAGATAATTTAGGATTTGATTGAAACCTAGCACAAAGTCCTACACTAAACATGATATCTGGTCTAGTCGCGGTAAGGTAGAGTAGACTACCTATCATACCCCTATATATTTTTTGATCGAAATTTTCACTATTTTCATCCATATCTAACTTAGTCGCAGTACTCATAGGGGTGTTTATTGCTTTTGAATTATCTATGTTAAATCGTTTTAACAATTCTAACGTATATTTAGATTGGTTAAGAAATATACCATCCTTAAGTTGTTTGATTTGTAATCCTAAAAAGAAAGTTAATTCCCCCATTAAACTCATTTCAAATTCATGACTCATAGATTTGGCAAATGATTCACATAGTGATTCATCCGAAGAGCCAAAAATAATATCGTCAACATAAATTTGCACAATAAGAAAATTATTTTCAAAATGTTTAATAAACAATGTAGTATCAACCTTGCCTTTGGTAAAATTATTTAAAATAAGAAAGGAACTAAGCCTTTCATACCAAGCACTAGGAGCTTGTTTCAAGCCATAGAGAGCCTTAGTTAATTTAAATACATGATTAGGAAGAAGAGAATTTTCAAATCCGGGAGGTTGTTCGACATATACTTCTTCGGAAATAAAACCATTCAAGAAGGCACTTTTGACATCCATTTGAAATAGTTTAAGATTATAACAACTAGCATAGGCAAGGAGCATCCTTATGGCTTCTAATCGAGCCACGGGAGCGAAGGTTTCTTCGTAATCGATACCTTCTTCTTGGTTGAAACCTTTGGCCACTAATCTAGCCTTGTTTCTAACCACGATACCATTTTCGTCTTGCTTGTTTCTAAAGACCCACTTAGTACCAATCACTAAATGGTCACTAGGTCTAGGAACAAGCTCCCACACCTTGTTTCTCTCAAATTGATTCAATTCCTCTTGCATTGCAATAACCCAAAAATCATCTTTTATGGCCTCGTCAATGCACTTAGGTTCGATTTGAGAGAGGAAGGCGGCATTAGCACAAAAATTCTTGAAAGAGGAACGAGTTTGAACCCCTTTAGATGTATCCCCTATAATTAGCTCCTTTGGATGAGCATCTATATACTTCCATTCCTTAGGTAAGGAAATTTCGGAAGAAGGTGCATCCAAGTTGCTATTTTGAGAAGGGAGTTCATTTAAATTCAAATTATCAAAACCAAGATCATCATCAAAATCATTTTTCTTTAAATTTGAAACTTCACTAAAAACTACATGAATAGACTCTTCAATTACTAAGGTTCTTTTATTAAAAACCCGAAAAGCTTTAGAAACGGAAGAGTAACCAAGAAAGATGCCTTCATCGGATTTAGCATCAAATTTTCCTAAGGCATCCCTTTCATTTAAAATAAAGCATTTACAACCGAAAACTTTAAAATAGGAAATATTTGATTTTTTGTTATTCCATAATTCATAGGGAGTTTTTGATAAGGATGGTCTTATTAGGACTCTATTTATGATGTAGCAAGCCGTATTTACGGCTTCGGCCCAAAAATACTTAGGTAAACTATGTTCATTTAACATAGTTCTTGCCATTTCTTGTAGGTTTCTATTTTTCCTTTCAACTACTCCATTTTGTTGGGGATTTCTTGGAGTGGAGAAGTTGTGATTGTATCCATTAACTTCACAAAAAATTTGAAAGTCACGGTTTTGAAATTCGCCACCATGATCACTCCGAATTGATGAAATCATGAACCCTTTTTTGTTTTGAGTGAGTTTACAAAATTTAGAGAAACACTTGAAACAATCACTTTTGTGAGCTAAGAAATAGGTCGAAGTGTATCTAAGTAGTCATCCACAATCACAAAAGCATATTTGCTTCCACCTAGACTAGTTGTATCAATTGGTCCAAATAAGTCCAAATGGATCAATTATAACGGTCTAGTGGTGCTAATTTGGTTTTTCAATAATGCACATATTTGATTCAAATTTAACAATATAACCTTTATCGCATAATTGACTAATGCTCAATAGATTATGTTTTAATCCATCAACTAGTAACACATCATCAATGGAAAAACTTGATTTGTTACATATGGTTCCGTTGCCAATGATTTTGCCTTTGTTGTTGTCTCTGAAGGTGACATAGCCTTCGTCCATGCTAGTGAGCTTGGTGAATTGGGTTGGATCTCCGGTCATATGCCTTGAGCATCCACTATCAAGATACCATCTCTTGCTCCTAGCATGTGATGGTGTATGTTTCTACAAGAAGGAATTATTTTTAGGTACCCATTTACTTTCGGGTGCCTCAAAAACTAATCTAGCTTGTTTATCATGTTGTACAGACTTGATCATGGTTCCTTTAGGAACCCAAATCAATTTGTTTGGACTAATTTTCTTAAATGGACATTGGTAAGTCATATGTCCATATTTGCAACAAAAGTTGCAATTGCTTTGGTGTTGAACATGTAAGATAGGACCTTTAATGAAGGTGGTTGGATTTTGGTGAGTATTTCTCACAAATCCGATTCCACTCCTTTTAGGGACGTGACCCTTATTTGTAAGGATCATGTTTAAGGACTTGCTACTGACCTCGAATTTCTTCAAGGTGTCCTTAAGTACCAAGTTCTCGTTTTGGAGAGTATTTAAATCATGACATTTAGCACATGGAGCTAGACTATCATGATATTCAGTTTTTAATTTATCAAAAGCACAAGTAAGACTATCATGCTCCTTTTTTAGCAATTTGTATTTTTTACTAATTGTCTTACATTCATCAAATAACTCATGGAAGGCATTTAATAATTCATGATAAGGTAAATCTGCATTAATTAAATCCGTTACCTCTTCTTCGAAGGCCATTAGGGCGTAGTGAGCAACTTGCTCGGTGTTGGACTCCTCTTCTTCGGACGTGCTTGAATCATCCCATGTTGCCTTGAGCGCCTTCTTCTTTGGTGTTCTCTTTTTGGCTTGAGGGCAATCATTCTTGTAGTGTCCCGGTTTTTTACATTCATAGCAAATCACTTGGTCCTTCTTTTGTTCAAATTTATTTTTTGTATTATTTTTAAATTTGTTCTTCCTTAAATATTTTTTTGAATTTTTTGAGTCAAAAAAGTGCAATGTCATTGTCACTGTCCTCATCACTTGATGTTCCTTTCAAGTAGTCTTCTTGTGATTTGAGTACCATATCCTTCCTATTCTTTGGAAGGGGTTCTCGAGCTTCGTCATGTGCTTGACATGTCATTTCAGTAGGTCATTAGAGACCCAATGAGTTCTTCAAGAGGGAATGTTTTAAGGTCTTTGGCCTCTTGAATGGTCGTAACTTTTTGGATCCCAACTTTTGGGGAGGGATCTTAAGATTTTAGTTACTAGTTCAAAGTTAGTAAAATCATTACCAAGAGCTTTGAGTCCATTGATGACATCCGTAAAAACGGGTGTACATGTCTCGATGGACTCACTTGGTTTCATTCGGAAAAGTTCGTAAGAGTGCACAAGAATGTTGATTTTGGACTCTTTTCTTTTAATTAGTGCCTTCATGAGTGACCTCAAGAGTTCTCCAAATATCAAAAAAGCCGAATCACAAATTGAAACACGATTAAATTCATTTTTGTCTAGTGCACAAAACAAGGCATTCATAGCCTTTGCATTTTAAAGCAAAAAAAACCTTCTTCTCGATTCATTCCATTCGCTCATCGGAAGAGAAGATTTTTGAAATCCGTTTTCCACAATAGTCCAAAGCTCGAAATCCATAGAAATGAGGAAGATCCTCATCCGAGTCTTCCAATACATGTAATCCGACCCATTAAACATGGGTGGACGTGTGATAGAGTGTCCCTCATGCATGCCGGAGTAAGCCATCTCTCTTGGGTATTAAACCAAATATGAGAGTGAACCTGCTCTGATACCAATTGTTAGGATCGGAGCGGCACTAAGAGGGGGGGGGGGGTGAATTAGTGCAGCGGATTAAAAGTTCGGTTTTAATAAATCTTTCGTACGAGAAGAACGGAACTTGAAAAGCTTAACTTGAAAGCGTATTATTAAATATGCACAGTAAAGGTAATAAGGAACTAAAACATATAAGAAGGTTTGCAGTAATGTAAATAGCAATAATGAAATGCAAACCAAAGATCACGTCGATTTTAGAGTGGTTTGGTCAAATGACCTACATCCACTTGCGAGGCCCCTCTTCGATGAGGCTCCCACCTTCCACTAGCAAATCTCTTGAAATGGAAGGGCAAATACCCCTCTTACAACCTTTTACAAATAGTTCAACCTCTTACAAATTTTCAGCAAGAAAGGAGGAGAACTTTCTAGCAAATTGAAACCTAGACTTGCTAACACTTTCTAAGATTTTTCTCTCAATCAATTGCTGCTCAAAAAGTTGTAATCTCAGCTGAGATTTGAGGTGTATTTATAGGCCTCAAGAGGATTCAAATTTGGGCTCCAAATTTGAATTCTCGATGGAGTTCCGATGCCGGGCGGTGTCTGACACTGTCGAGTGGAGGTGCCACCTTTGTCGGTGTCGGCGCTAACAGTCACTAAGCGGTGCCACCGCTTTGGCTCTCGAACCTTGGCGGTGCCACCGACCAGCTCTCGGGGTGTTGGTTGATTGGTTGGGCTTCAAACTTAGCCCAAACCAAGTCTAATTTTGGGCCCATTGGCTCCTAACCAGGGATATAGGATTATCTCTTAATCCTAATCCTAATTACATGTTAACTACTTAACAAAAAAACACATCCTAAGCAATTTTTCAATGTGAACGTCGAGTCTTGTTCGGCGTGAGCTTTCCGACGGGCTCCCAAAGAAGCTCCCGAACTTGTGATGACTTTAATGAGTAGCCGAGCCTTTCGGTGATCTCCGTGAACCTCCGACGATCTCTTCTTGAACTTCCGAAAAATTCCACATGGGTTCGATTTTTTTCTCGGTTGGTTCCGACAGCATCTCCGACGATTCTTCGAACTCTTAAACATACATCGAACTTGACTCCGGTATCCTTGCTTTGTGTTTTCTGGTTATCATAGTTAATCCTGCACACTTAACTCAATAATATGGATTAGATCAATTAACTCATCAATTAATTGCATCATTAAAATCCGAGATTCAACACCTTGTGTATACAGAAAGGTAAGTGGGAGCGCTATCACCTTTTTGGTGTTATATGTGGATGACATCCTGATCATTGGGAATGACGGAGGAATGCTATCCACAGTAAAGGCTTGGTTATCTACACACTTCTCCATGAAGGACTTAGGGGAAGCATCCTATATTTTGGGGATTAGAATCTATAGAGATAGATCCAAGAGGATGCTTGGCTTGTCCCGATCAGTACATAGAAACCATTGTCAAAAGGTTTGGCATGGAAAATTCAAAAGAGGTCTCATACCGATGAGACATGGGATATCGCTTTCCTGAGTATGTCCCCAAAGACTCGGAAGAAAGGGCGAACATGGATATGATACCTTATGCCTCAAAGCAATAGGGTTTATCATGTATGCCATGCTATGTACTAGGGCGATATAGTGCATACTCGAAAGTGTCACGAAAGCGGTATCAAAGCGGATCCAGGCTTGGAGACCTGAAAGCGATAAAGTGTATCCTTAAGTACTTGAGAAGGACTAATGATCTTTTACTAGTATATGGAGGTAATAGCCTTAAGGTTGAAGGCTACACCGACTCAAGTTTTCAGTCGATGTCGATGATAGCAAGTCGAATTCAGGGAATGTGTACACCTTGAATCGAGGAGCATTGTCTTTGGAAGAGTTCCAAGCAAGATACCACTCTTGACTTCGACCACGAGGCGGAGTACATTGCTGCATCGAGATCAGCGAAAAGGAGGGAGTTTGGGTGAAGAAGTTCATCATAGATTTGGGAGTCGTCTTTGGGTAGCGAAGAGCCGATCTCCCTATATTGCGACAACAACAGGGTGATTGCTCAAGCAAAGGAACCTAGGTCTCATCAGAAATCTAAGCATGTTCTAAGGAGGTTCCACCTTATCAGAGAGATCGTGACCCGAGGAGATGTAGTAGTGGAAAGAGTTCCATCCGAAGATAACATTGCAGATTCACTAACAAAGCCATTGTCTCAGATTTGTTTTGAGCGTCATAGGGGTCTGATGGGGATCAGACACAGGTGATTGGCTTTAGGTCAAGTGGGAGATTACTAGTCATAGGTGCCCAGCAAGCCAATCACGTGAGTGATAGCACGTGTGACTTAATACAGAATCTTTTTGCTTATTATATTTTGGCATATATCACTTTATAACTATTGCATAAATGCATACATATATTGTGATGTCCTTGGATTTGTGTAATGGGAATCGGATCGTGATGAGATCACGATAGTGAGATCGATTCACCTTTAAACACATATCCTAAATAATCCCGGTCATAGGTTACTCGAGAGGGATATCGTGATTACCGAACAGACTGGTGTGTTGTATACCCATCCATATGATGGATGTAGTTGGTCTCATAGCTGCTTGTGTAGGGACACTAGGGATATAGTACAGGTACTCATTGGAGAATGAGTTCACTGATTGATCCGCTTACGGAATGCTAGATGATTGATGATGCCTTATTGTCAGACAGCGATTTCGTAGTCCTAGTGGTGTATCTGGTCCTTAGACTTGAGACACCAAGGATGTCCTATATGAGTGCTCCACTCTTTGATACCAGACTTATAGGTTTGGCTGTCCCAGATCTAGTACAGCTGGTCATTGGGAGTGGTAGTCGACCTTACGAGGGCTATTGAGTGTCGATAGAGGATCATCCACTCTCGGCGTCATGAGAGGAATATCCCATATGTTCTTGCTCTGACAAATCCCTGGCTAGGGTCATTCGGGTTGAGAGAGAAAGAGTTGTCCGAGAGAATCCGATTAGAGCGAGACTCGTGTAGAAACCGTGTGGGTCTGACAACACCATGCTCGATATACGGTCTCTGGTATATTAGATGGATGAGGGACTATAGGTACACGGTAACTGAGGACAGATAGGTCCAATTGATTGGATTCCCCTGTATCGTCTGGGGACTACGGCGTAGTGGCCTAGTACGTCCGCAGTCGATGAGTCGAGTGAATTATTTCAGAGATAATAATTCACTGAGTTAGAAGGAGTTCTGACAGGTATGACTCACGGCCAACTCGATATTGGGCCTAGAGGGTCACACACATATGGTAGGCATTGCGATGAATAGAGGTTGGGATATGAGATATCTGATGGAGCCCTTGTCTTATTTGATGCAGATCCAATACCCACTAGGGGAGGACCCATTAGGTTTTGACAGGGGACCTCTATAAATAGGAGGGATTCAGAGCCCCATGGGCTAGAGAGCTTTTGTTTGCCTTTTCCTATTCTCCTCTCCATCTCCACCTTAGAGTATGACTGGAGTTTTGAGGAGCGTCGTCGCAACCCTGCTGTGTGGATCACCGCTAGAGAGGAGGACGCTTGACCTCCTTCACCCTCTCCTAAGGATCTGCAAAGAAACAGGGATATACGATCTCCCTAGGTAACACAACCTACTCTATACACAGTTTCATGTTTCGCGGATTTTTGCGTACCAATCTTCGCACGACGATGAACATCTCTTTGGGAATTGGGGATTTTGTTTTTCTTGTTCTTCTGCTGCGCATATGATGTCGCCCCCATGGATTTCCCTACAATCCACATAACAAGGTTACGACAATGCTCCTCCAAACTCCAGGCCTTCTTTGAGGTGGAGTGGGGGAGGAGAATAGGAGAGGTAAACCAAGGCTCTAGCCTATGAACCACTAAATCCCTCCTATTTATAGAAGTCTTCTATCAACTTAACCTTAATAGATCCTACCCTATTGGGTATTGGATCTCTAACCAACTACCTAAGCCTCTTAGATTAGTGGATCTCTATCCAATAATCTCTCATGGGCTCTTATTGGATCTCATCCATGAGATCCAATAATTCAGGGGCTTATTGGATATCCAATAAGATTGGGGCTCCGACGGATATCTCATATCCGAACCTTTACTCATTGCAATGCCTACCATATGTGTGTCTCTTTAGGCCCAATATTGAGCTGGCCATGAGTCATACCTATCAGAACTCTTTCTGGCTCAGTGAATTATTATCTCCATAATAATTCACTCGACTCATCGACTACGAACGTACTTGGGCACTACATTGCATTCCCTAGATGATACAAGGGAATCCAATCTATTAGATATGTCTATACTCAGTAACCATGTATCTATAGTCCCTCATCCATCTAATATCCCAGAGACCATATACCGGGCATGGTACTATCAAACCCATACAGTTTCTACTCGAGTCTTGCTCTAATCGGATTCTCCCAGAGAATTCTTTCTCTCTCAATTCGAATAACCCTAGCTAGGGATTTGTTTGAGTAAGAACACATGAGACATTCGCCTCATGACACAGAGAGTGGATGATCCTCTATCGACACTCAATAGTCTCGTAAGGTTGACTACCACTCCTGAAGACTGGCTATGCTAGATCTGGGACATCCAAACCTGTAAGTCTGGTATCAAAGAGTGGAGTACTCATACCGGACATCCTTGGTGTCTCAAGTCTAAGGACCAAATACACTACTAGGACCACAGAATCGTTGTCTGACAATAAGACATCATCAACCATCCAGCATTCCGTAAGCGGATCAATCAGTGAACTCATTCCCCAATGAGCACCTGTATTATATCCCTAGTGTCCCCACACGAGTAGCTATGAGACCAGCTGCATCCATCATACGGACGGGTATAGAACACACTAGTTTGTCCAGTTATCTCGATGTTCCTCTCGAGTAACCTATGACCGGGATTATTTAGGATGTGTTTAAAGGAGAATCGGTCCCACTATCATGATCTCATTACGATCCGATTTCCATTACACAGATCCAAGGACATCACAATATATATATATATATATAAATAATATAATATAATATAATATAAAGTAATAAAATGCCAAAATATAATAAGCAAAACGATTGCGTGTCAAGTCACACGTGTCATCACTCATGTGATTGGCTTGATGGGCATCTATGACTAGCAAAATTTGTTGAATCACAGATTTTGATGATGAAATTAATTGGTAAATTATTTGATCTAATCTATGTGTTGAGTGTGCAGGATTAACTATAATAGCAGTAAGGCGTAAAGAAGATGATGGGCCGGAGTCGAAGACTCGGACGATATATTGGGAGCTCGCTGAGAGTTTATCGTGTGATCACCAGAAGCACGTTGAAAGACTCATCGAAAGCTCATTAAGAGATCGTCGGAAGCACGTTGGAAGACTAGCCGAGAGTTGGTCAGGAGTTCGTCGGAAGCTCGCCGGAAGACTCGCCGAGTGAAAAATCAACGTACTGGACCATGTTGCCTTAATTGTAGTTAGAACAATAATTAGAGTTGATTTGGGAGGTAATCCCATCAACTCTATTAGGGGCCAACTAGGCTCGGACCTAGGATGCTTTGGGCCGAATATAAGGCCCAATTAGCTTGTTGGACTTGACCAATAGTGGCACTGCTTGGAAGACCCAGTCTCCCAGGTGGTCTGGGCGGTGGTACCGCCCATACTAGGCGGTGGTACCACCCCTGACAAATGATGGTCCCACCAGAGCTCGGTCTTCGAGCTCTGTCAGGTGGTGGTACCGCCCAGACTGAGTGATAGTACCGCCCAAACTGAGTGGTAGTACCGCCCAATAACAGACTACAGGTGGTAGTACCACCTAGTAATGGCAGTGGTATTGCCGGTACCCCGAAAATCCGAGATAAGATAATTTTAGGCTCCAATTTTGAAGCCATTGGGGCTTATAAAAACCCCACTCTTTTTTGCATAAAAGGGCACAAAAGTATTGAGATAATCTTAAGTTATTGGGGTGTAAAAGTATTGTAAACAAGTGCTAGAGTCCTCCTCTCTTTCTAAGTTTTGAGATCATTCAAGAGAGGTGTGAGACTTATAAGGGTTTTCTCCTAAACTCATGAAAAGGAGAAAGCATTGTAAAAGGTGGTTAGTCTTTACCTATTGTAGGAAGGCCATTAGTAGACACCAGTGACATCGACGGAGGAGGAATCCAAAAGTTGATGTAGGTCACGACGATCGAACCACTCTAAATTCTGGTTTGTATTTCATTTTGAGCAATTTATCTTTCTTGCAAGTTACTTTAGCTTCTTACTGTCTTCTCTACCCTTCCATATGCTTTCAAGTTAAAATCTTTACGAAATGACTTTCGTCGGAATCGACTTTAATTGAAATGAAGACTTTTGAAATTGATAATTTTCCACTGCACTAATTCACCCCCCCCCCCCCCCTCTTAGTGCTGCTCTTGATCCTAACAATTGGTATAAGAGCAAGGTTCACTCTCGTTTGGTTTAAAACCCAAGAGAGATGACATTTGCCGGTAACCAAGAGGGTCATTCAATTACACGTCTGCCCATGTTCAATGGGACAGATTACACATATTGGAAGACTAGAATAAGGATCTTCCTAATTTTAATGGATTTTAAGCTATCAAACATTGTCAAAAATGGTTTTCAAAAGTCTTCTCTTCCAATGAACGATTGGAATGAGTTGGAGAAGAAGACTTTCAGTTTAAATGCTAAGGCTATGAATGCCTTGTTTTGTGCATTAGATAAAAATGAGTTTAATCGAGTATCAATTTGTGAAATAGCTTTTGATATTTGGCACACACTTGAAGTGACTCATGAAGGCACTAGTAGAGTGACGAAGTCGAAAATTAATCTTTTAGTGCACACTTATGAGTTATTTCAGATAAAACCGAGTGAGACCATTGGAGACATGTACACCCGATTTATGAATGTTGTTAATGGTCTAAAAGGACTTGGTAAAGGTTTCTTGGATTTTAAACTTGTTAATAAAATTTTAAGATTCATTCCAAAGAGTTGGGACCCTAAAGTCATGGCCATTCAAGAGGCCAAAGACCTAAACAACTTTCCTCTTGAAGAACTAATTGGGTCACTAATAACTTATGAGATGATTTGTAAAGCTCATGAAGAGCTTGAGGACACCCTTCCAAAGAACAGGAAGGATATGACATTAAGAACCCAAGAAGACCACTTGAAATAAAACTCAAGTGATGAGGACCTTGATAAAGATTTGACACTCTTAACAAGAAAATTCAAAAAATTTATAAAAAAGAATAAATTTAAAAATGACACGAAAAATAAATTTGAACCAAAAAAAGATCAAGTAATATGCTACGAATATAAGAAGCCAGGACATTACAAGAGCAAATGTCCCATAGCTAAGAAGAGGCAACCAATGAAGAAGGCTCTTAAAGCAACATGGGATGACTCAAGTGGAAGAGGAGCCAACCAACACCGAGCAAGTTGCTCACTATGCGCTAATGGCTATTGGAGATGAGGTAAGTAATTCAATTGACACAAATTTATCTTTTAATGAATTATTAAGTGCTTTTCATGATTTGTTTAATGAATGTAAATTAATTAGTAAAAAATATAAATTGTTAAAAAAGGAGCATGCTTCTCTTGTTAGTGATTTGGATAGATTAAAGGTTGAGCATAATAGTAGTTTAATTCTTTGTACAAAATGTGATGAACTAAAAATACTTAAAAAGGAAAACTTGCTACTCAAAGAAACCTTACAAAAATTTAAGTTTGGTAGCAAGTCTTTGAATATGATCCTTGCCAATAAGGGTCACATTCATAGGAGAAGTGGAATCGAATTTGTGGGTAGCTTCCACCAAAATCCAACCACCTTTGTTAAAGGCCTGACCTTGCATGTTTCACCTCACACCAAATGCAACTTTTATTATAAACTTGGACATATTATCTATAAATGTCCACTTAGAAGATGTAGTCCATATAGATTGATTTGGGTTCCTAAAAGAATCTCAAATGACTCAATGTAACATGATAAGGTATATAGATTAATTTTTGAGGCACCCAAGGTCAAATTGGTACCTAAAAATCATTCTTTTTTGTTGAAAAATATACCATCATAAGCTAGGAGCAAGAGATGGTATATTGATAGTGGATGCTCAAGGTATATGACCGGAGATCCATCTCAATTCTCTAAGCTCACTAGGCTAGAACGAAGGATATGTTGTTAGGATCAAGAGCGACACTAATAGGGGGGGGGGGTGAATTAGTGTAGCAGAAACTTTCGCAATTTCAGAAAAATATTCGTTTCGATTAAAACTGATTCTGACAAAAAATGATTTCGATTCAATTTGTTTCGGAGAAAAGTTCTTGAAAGCTTTCACAAAAGTGCAAGAGAAGATTAAGGAGGTTTGTAGTAATATAAATTGCACAAATGAAAAAGCAAACCAGAATTTAGAGTGGTTCGGTCAATTTGACCTACATCCACTTTTGGATTCCTCCTCCGCGAGGTCATCAGCTTCCACTAAAGGCCTTCCTTCAATTGGTGAAGACCGAACACCTCTTTATAGTACTTTCTCCTTTACTTGGGTTTAGGAGATAACTCTTACAAGTCTCACTCCTCTTTCTTGGATGGTTACAAGGCTAAGAGATGAAGGAGGAGAACTTTAACTTTCACAACACTTTTATGACTCAAGAATTTTAGATTAAGCCAATGCTTTCATGCCCGTTCATGCAGAAAAGGGTGAAGTTTTTATAGACCACAATGACTTCAAAATTGGAGCCAAAAAGTGTCACATCCTCGGAATCTGGGGTACTGGCGGGACCACTGTCATTATTGGGCAGTATTATCACCGCTAATCTGATACTGGGCGGTACCATCGCCTGATAGGGGCGGTACCACCACCCAGATATCCAGGGGGCACTGCTTTCTAGGTAATGCCACCGTCGGCCAAGAATTCAAGGGCTGAATTGGTTGATCAATTTGGCCCAATTCAGCCTTATTAAGGGCCTAGTTGGCCCATAATTAAGTTACTGGGATTACCTCCTAATCCTAACTTAATTTACGCTCTAACTATGATAATTAAGATAAAATTACTCTTCCGGCAAGCTTTTGGCGTACTTCCGGTGAACATCCGATGAACTCTCGGCAATATTCCGACGGACTCCCGGCAAGCTCCTGTTGAATCTCGGATTTTGATGATGAAGTTAATTGTCATTTGTTATCTAATCCATATGTTGGGATAAGTGTGTAGGATTAACTATGATGGCAGTAAGACATGCAGTAGAAGTTGTGCCGGAGTCAAGACCATGATCACGTTAGGGGTTCGAGAGTTCGACGGAAGTCTGGACGGTCGTTGGAGGTTCTACGGGAACAAATCCAAGAAGTCTAGGAGTTTGCCAAAGAAGCTCATCGGAACTCGCCAAGTGGATCGTCGCAAGTCCAGTAGATTTGCCAGAAGTCCGCTGGAGCATCACCAAGGGTTCGTTGGATGTTCGCCGGAAGCTCACCGGAAGAAGCGATTGACACACCGAAGCAAGTTGCAGTAAAAGCCTTACGAAATATCATTGTTAGCATGTAGATTAAGATAGGAATGGGAGGTGATCCCATTAACTTAATCTGGGGGCAATTGGGCCCTTGACAGACGCAAATTGGGCCGAATGGATCAGCCTATTCGGACCTAGATTTCCTGGCCGACGGTGGAACTGCTTGGGTCGGTGGTGGCACCGCCCAGGAGCTCAGTCTCGTAGGAAAACTGGGTGGGGGAACCACCACAGTCAAGCAGTGGCACAACCAGAGCTCGGTCTCCGAGCTCTGTCAAGCGGTCATACCGCCAGGACCCCGGAAATCCAGGAGATGACATTTTTGAGCTCCAAATTCAAATCAGTTTAGGGCCTATATATACCCCACCCTTTCCTGCATGAAAGGGTACCAAAAATCCAATCTTACTCTGTGATTTTAAGAGCTCAAAAGGTTGTATAAGCTAAAAGTTCTCCTTCCTCTTTTCTTCTAAGTTTCGATCATTCAAGAGAGGAGTGAAAATTCTGTAAGGGTTGTCTTCTAAGCCCATCAAAAGGAGTGAAATTGTAAAAGGATGGTTTGACTTCACCTATTAAAGGAAGGCCTCTAGTGGATGTCGATGACCTCGTCGGAGGAGGAAGCCAAAAATGGATGTAGGTCAAGATTGACCGAACCACTCTAAAATTACGATGCTCTCTGGTTTGCATTTCTTCTTACTGCTTACCTTACTGCAAACCTCTATATGGACTCGTTTTCAAGTTAAGTTTCCGAAATCGATTTTATGTCGGAAACGATTTCATCGTACGAACACAGTTTTATTCGTCGAAAGTTTTTTTCGCTGCACTAATTCACCCCCCTCTTAGTGCTCTTAATCCTAACAATTGGTATCAGAGCAGGGTTAACTCTCAAACGGATTAAAACCAAAGAGAGATGGTATACGCCGGAAACCAAGAGGACCACTCTATTACACGTCCACCCATGTTCAGTGGGATAGACTACACCTATTGGAAGACCCGAATGAGGATCTTTCTTTATTCAATGGATTTTGAACTTTGGAATCTTGTCGAAAATGGATTTTCGAAGTCTTCTCTTCCAATAATCGATTGGAATGAATTGGAGAAGAAGACTTTTGCTTTTAATGCAAAGGCTATGAATGCCTTATTTTGTGCGCTTGATAAAAATGAGTTCAATCGTGTTTCAGTTAGTGAAACCTCGTTTGATATTTGGCATACACTCGAAGTGACTCACGAAGGCACAAGTAGAGTGAAAGAGTCAAAAATAAATCTTTTGATACATTCTTTTGAACTTTTTCGAATGAAACCGAGCGAAACTATTGACGACATGTACACCCGTTTCACGAATGTCGTCAATGGTCTAAAAGGACTCAGCAAAAGTTTTTCAGATTTTGAGCTCGTAAATAAGATTCTAAGATCCCTTCCTAAGAGTTGGGACCCTAAAGTCACTGCTATTCAAGAGGCTAAAGATTTAAACAACTTTCCTCTTGAAAAACTAATCGGGTCATTAATGACCTATGAAATGACTTGCAAGTCTCATGAAGAGCAAGAAGACATCCTTCTAAAAAACAGGAAGGATATGACACTTAAAACTTTAGTTGACCACTTGAGAGAAAACTCAAGTGATGAGGACTGTGACAATGACTTGGCACTTCTAACAAGGAAATTCAAAAAATTCATTAAGAGAAACAAGTTTAAAAATGACACAAAAAATAAATTTGAACCCAAAAAGGACCAAGTTATTTGCTCCGAGTGCAAAAAGCCAGGACACTACAAAAGTGATTGTCCCCAAGCCAAAAAGAGAACATCAAAGAAGAAGGCACTCAAAGCAACGTGGGATGACTCAAGTGCATCTGAAGAAGAGGAGTCCAACACCGAGCATATTGCTCATTATGCCCTAATGGCCATCGGAGAGGTGGTAACAGATTTAATTGATGTAGATTTATAATTTGATGAATTATTAAATGTCTTCCATGACTTATTTGATGAATGCAAAACAATTAGTAGAAAATATAAATTATTAAAAAAGGAGCATGATAGTCTTATTAGTAATTTCGATAAATTAAAAACTGAATATCATGATAGTTTAGCTCCATGTATAAAACGTCATGATATAGAAACTTTCCAAAAAGAGAACTTGCTACTTAAGGACACCTTGAAGAAATTCGAGGTCGGTAGCAAGTCTTTGAACATGATCCTTACAAATAAGGGTCACGTTCCCAAAAGAAGTGGAATCGGATTTGTGAAAAGTCCTCACCAAAATCCAACCACCTTTATAAAAGACTCTATCTTACATGTTCGGCACCAAAGCAAATGCAACTTTTGTTGCAAACATGGACATAAAATGTATCATTGTCCATTCAAGAAAATTAGCCCGAACAAACTGATTTGGGTTCCTAAAGGAACCATGATAAACTCTATGCAACATAATAAATAATGTAGATCAGTTTTTGAGGCACCCAAAAGTAAATGGGTACCTAAAAATTATCCTCTCTTATAGAGACATACACCATCACAAGCTAGGAGCAAGAGATGGTACCTTGATAGTGGATGCTTAAGACATATGACCGGAGATCCATCTCAATTCTCTAAGCTAACTAGCATAGACAAAGGCTATGTCACCTTTGGAGACAACAACGAGGGTAAAATCATTAGCAAATGAACCATAGGTAACAAATCCAACTTCTTTATTGAAGATGTTTTATTAGTTGATGGTTTAAAACATAACCTCTTGAGCATTAGTCAATTATGTGATAAAGGATATATCGTCAAATTCGAATCTAATGCTTGCATCATTGAAAAACCACACAAAAATACATCTATGATTGCATTAAAACAGAATAACGTATACACCATTGACATCAATGATCTTTGCAATGAAATCTATTTCTCAGTTTTGAATGAGGATGCTTGCTTTGGCATAGGAGATTAGGTCATGCTAGCATGAAACTAATCACTCAAATATCATCCAAAGAACTTGTACGAGGAATTCCTCATATCAAGTTCATCAAAGATAATGTGTATGATGCTTGTCAATTAGGAAAACAAATTAAGGGTAGTTTCAAATCTAAGAATAGAATAAACACCTCTAGGCCCTTACAATTGATCCATATGGACTTGTTCGGACCAATCTCTACATCAAGCCTAGGAGGTAGCAAATACACCTTCGTCATTGTAGATGACTATAGTAGATACACATGGACTTATTTCTTGAAACACAAAAATGAATGCTTTAGATATTTCAACAAGTTTTGTAAACTTGTTCAAAATGAAAAGCATTTTATGATTTCCTCAATTCAAAGTGATCACGGTGGTGAATTTCAAAACCGTGATTTTCAAGAATTTTGTGAATCTAATGGATACAACCACAACTTCTCTACTCCAAGAAATCCTCAACAAAATGGAACAGTAAAAAGAAAGAATAGAAATTTACAAGAAATGGTAAAAATCATGTTGAATGAACATAGCCTACCCAAATATTTTTGGGCCGAAGCCGTAAACACTACATGCTATATTTTGAATAGAATTCTAGTAAGACCCTTACTCATCAAAACTTCCTATGAGTTGTGGAATAATAAAAAACCCAATGTTTCATATTTTAAAGTTTTTGGGTGTAAGTGTTTTATCTTGAATGAAAAAGATGCCTTGGGAAAATTTGATGCTAAATCCGATGAAGGAATTTTTCTTGGTTATTCTCTGGTTTCTAAAGCTTTTCATATCTTCAATAAAAGAACTTTAATTATAGAAGAATCCATTCATGTTTTTTTCAATGAGATTTTCAAAATCAAGAAAAATGATTTTGATGATGATGTTAATTTTGACTCTTTGAATTTAAATGAAACTCATTCTCCAACTAGCAACTTGGATTCATCCACTTCCAAAACATCCTTACCCAAGGATTGGAAGTATGTAGATGCTCATCCTAAGGAGCTAATCCTAGGAGACACATCTAAGGGGGTTCAAACATATTCTTCTCTTAAAAATTTTTATGCCAACGCCGCTTTTCTCTCCCAAATTGAACTTAAATGTATTGACGAAGCCATGAAAGATGATTCATGGATTATCGTAATGCAAGATGAGTTAAATCAATTTGAGAGAAATGAGGTGTGGAAGCTTGTTCCTAGGCCAAATGACCATTTAGTTATTGGTACTAAATGAGTCTTTAGAAACAAGCAAGATGAATATGATATCGTGGTTAGAAATAAGGCTAGATTAGTGGCTAAAGGTTTCAACCTAGAAGAAGGTATCAATTACGAAGAAACCTTCGCTCCTGTGGCTAGGTTAGAAGCCATAAGAATGCTACTTGCCTATGCTAGTAATAATAATTTTAAGTTGTTTCAAATGGATGTTAAAAGTGCTTTTCTTAATGGCTTTATTTCTGAAGAAGTTTATGTTGAACAACCTCCCGGATTTGAAAATAATAGCCTCCCTAATCTTGTATTTAAATTAACCAAAGATCTCTATGGTTTAAAACAAGCCCCAAGGGCTTGGTATGAGAGACTTAGTACTTTTTTTATTGAAAATAATTTCACAAAAGGCAAGGTTGATACTACATTGTTTATCAAGAATTTTGAAAATAATTGTCTCATTGTTCAGATTTATGTTGATGATATTATCTTTGGTTCTACAAATGAATCTCTTTGTGAATCTTTTGCTAAAATCATGAATCTCGAATTTGAAATGAGTTTGATGGGAGAATTAATCTTTTTCTTAGGCTTACAAATTAAGCAACTAAGCAATGACATCTTTATTAGTCAAACTAAGTATGATTTAGATCTGCTGAAAATATTTAATATGGATAGCTCAAAAGCTATTAACACTCCTATGAGCACCTCCACTAAGTTAGAAGTTGATGAAAGTAGAGAAAGCTTCGATCAAGAAACTTATAGGGGTATGATAGGAAGTTTACTTTACCTCACTATAACTAGACTAGATATCATGTTCAGTGTAGGACTCTGTGCTAGGTTTCAATCGAACCCTAAGATATCTCATCTCAAAGCGGTTAAAAGAATACTTAGATATCTTAAAGGTACCACAAATCTAGGATTATGGTATCCAAAACCCGAGAATTTTGAGTTAATTGCTTATGTTGATATGGATTTTGCTGGGTGTAGACTAGATAGAAAAAGCACATCAGGAACATGTCAATTTTTGAGGCATTCCCTTGTTTCCTGGTCATCTAAGAAACAAAACTCAGTTGCACTATCAACGACCGAAGCTAAGTATATTGCAGTTAGTGCATGCTGTGCACAAGTTGTATGGATGAAAAACACCTTAGAAGATTATAAAGTCCATCTTAAAATCATTCCCATTAAATGTGATGACACAAGTACAATATGTTTAACAAAGAATCCCATTTAATACTCAAGAACAAAACATATTGATATTAGATATCACTTTATACGAGATCATGTCACTAATCATGATGTAATCATAGAGTTCATTGATACTAAGCATCAACTAGCTGATATTTTTATAAAACCTCTAAGTAAAGAATAATTTGATTTCATTAGAAGAGAATTAGGAATGTTAATATATCCGAATGCATGAACTTGTTAAGATTATTTTTTAGACTTTTTTGATTTAATGATTAAATCACTTAATTGCCATGATGATTTTACACAATTATATGTCTTAATTACATGTTGGAAATTATGTGTTTTGGATACAAAAAATTCCATGATAATAAGTATATTTTATCTTTATGATTGAATTTGAAAATCTATAGCAAAACATTGTCTGAATGCATGAAAGTGTTAAATTTTATTTTCGGATCTTCTTGATCTTAACAATCGGATTTTCTCGATACATTATTCTCTTCCAGACTTAATAAACATATGTCATATCGTGTTTGATTCATATTATTGATTTTTGACATATGAAATCAACTAGAAAATGCATCTCTCATAGATTTATCATGTGAAAAATATCTTTCGAGAAATGGATTTGATGATTCCTTCTTATATCTTTTGAGAAATAGTTTTACGTTCAAGGATTTGATTCATACATATATAAAAATGAAGCGTACTTTAATATCTTATCAATTTTAACTTCATTGGAGTAAGCTCACAAATGGCTTTCATCCTTCATGCAAAAAGATAATAACAAATAAAGAGGAAGAAGTAATGAAAGTTACCTCTATGTCATGTTTTCCTTAAGATGTTTGTATAATTGGTATCCTATGACTCATTGTTGAAAAATGACATAAACCTAGTTAAAATTTGCCTATATTATTCTTCTTTTTATTGATGACAAAGGGGGAGAAATATATGAATTGATACTACGAGTGCCGTATTTGAATGAGAAATATATAAATTGATGCTATGAGTGCCATATTTGAATTTAATGCTATATGAATTGATGCTATGAGTGCCATACTTAAATTTGAATTATGTTGAGATATCAAAAGCTTGCATCGAAATATATGATAAATTGGTGATAGAAATGCTATGATTGCCATATTTTCACTATGCCATATTGCACTATGTTATTGCCATATTTGCACTATGTTATGATATCTAGAGCTTACATCGCAATTCTACAAATTGATATCTTGTCAAGTGATGAAATGCTATGATTGCTAAACACTTGAAATATTTACATTATGTTAAGATATCAAGAACTTACATCATAATTTTACATATTGATATCTTGCCATATAATGAATTGCTACAATTGCTGTCTTTCACATTTGAAATTTAAAACCTGAAAATGAATGTCAAGCCTTGACATCATTTTCAGAGAAATACATCATGATAGGAATCATGATGGGAGTATTGATAAGGATAAATGATCTTAACTTATCAATATATCTCTTGAATTCAAAGGCTTTGAATTCAAGAATGACATATCTCAAGTATGGCATATAGATAGGTGGAGTTAAGGTTAACTCCCTTATCAATTGATTGTCATCATAAAAAAGGGGGAGATTATTGAATCTCGGATTTTGATGATGAAGTCAATTGTCATTTGTTATCTAATCCATATGTTGAGATAAGTGTGCAGGATTAACTACGATGGCAGTAAGATATGCAGCAGGAGTTACGCCAGAGTCAAGACCATGATCACGTTAGGGGTTCGAGAGTTCGACGGAAGTCCGGACGGTCGTCGGAGGTTCTACGGGAACAAATCCGAGAAGTCCAGGAGTTTGCCAAAGAAGCTCGTCGGAACTCGCTAAGTGGATCGTCGCAAGTCCAGGAGATTTGCCGGAAGTCCGCTAGTGCAACGCCGAGGGTTCGTCGGATGTTCGCCGGAAGTTCATTGGAAGCTCGTCAGAAGAAGCGATTGACGCACCAGAGCAAGTTGCAGTAAATGTCTTAAGAAATATCATAGTTAGCATGTAGATTAAGCTAGGAATGGGAGGTGATCCCAATAACTTAATCTGGGGACAATTAGGCCCTTGATAGAGCCAAATTGGGCCGAATGGATTAGCTCATTCGGACCCAAATTTCCTGGCCGGCGGTGGAACCGCTTGGGTCGGCGGTGGCACCGCCCAAGAGCTCAGTTTCCCAGGAAAACTGGACAGTGGAACCACCCCAGTCAGGCGGTGGCACCGCCAAAGCTCTGTCTCCGAGCTCTGTCAGGCGGTTGTACCGCCCAATCTGGCAGTCGTACCGCTAGGACCCCGAAAATCCATGAGATGACATTTTTGAGCTCCAAATTCAAACTAGTTTGGGGCCTATATATAACCCACCCTTTCCTGCATGAAAGGGCACCAAAGGTCCAATCTTACTATGTGATTTTTAGAGCTCAAAAGTGTTGTATAAGCTAAAAGTTCTCCTCCCTCTTTTCTTCCAAGTTTCGATCATTCAAGAGAGGAGTGAAAATTCTGTAAGGGTTGTCTCCTAAGCCCGTCAAAAGGAGTGAAATTGTAAAAGGGTGGTTGGCCTTTGCCTATTGAAGGAAGGCCTCTAGTGGACGTCAGTTACCTCGTCGGAGGAGGAAGCCAAAAGTGGATGTAGGTCAAGATTGATCGAACCACTCAAAAATTGCGGTGCTCTTTGGTTTGCATTTCTTCTTGCTGCTTACCTTACTACAAACCTCTATATGTGCTTTACTTCCTTATTAATTTTGCTGCACTCCCTTACGAACTTGCTTTCCAATTAAGTTTCCGAAAACAGTTTTACATCGGAAACAATTCCATTGTACGAACGCAGTTTTAATCGTCAAAATTTTTTTTCTTTGCAGTAATTCACCCCCCCACCCTCTTAGTGCTCTTGATCCTAATAGCTCCTAGACTTTATGATGATCTTCTTGGTGAGTTCCTGGACTTCTTGGTTGGTTCCAATGGAACTTCCGACGAACGTCTAGACTTCCGACGAACTCTCGAACTCCCAATGAGATCTCGATCTTGACTTTGGCATAACACCTGCTTTATATTTTATTGCTATCATAGTTAATCCGGTATACTTTTTTCAACATATAGATTAGATCAAATAAATTATAATTGACTTCATCATCAAAATCCAAGATTCAACAATCTCCCCCATTTTGATGATGACAATCAATTGATGATGGAGTGAACCTTAACTCCCCCTATATATATGCCATACTTGAGAAAGACATTCTTGAATTCAAGGCCTTTGAATTCAAGAAACAAACTAATAGGATAAGTTAAACTTATCAATATGCACATCATGATTCCCGATCTAACATTCTCAAAATACGATGCCAAGTATTTCGCAAAATGATGTCAAGGCATGACATCCTTTTTCAAGTATGATATTTCAAATATAAAAGATGACAAAGACAGCAATTCATCATTTTATGGCAAGATATCAATTATAAAGTAGTAAGTTAAGCTTAGATATCTTATCATAATGAAAGAAATTTATCAAGCAAACATTTTAAGTATATAAGATGAAATACATTGCATACATTGTCATCAATTTACCACATTTTGGTATTATTTCTCCCCCTTTGTCATCAATAAAAAGGTGAACATTTCAATAATGCAATTGTGGTAAAAAAAAAATCAAGCAAGTTTCATACTCAAAAGTTCTCATCATTAAAAGTTATTAATATTAAAGCGATAGATTCCATCAACTTCTCCCTCTTTGTCATCACAATTTGCATGAACAAGAGGAAAGAAGGTAAGGAGGGAATCCATTAAGAACTAAATTTGTGAAATGATTTGAATCAAGTCAAAAATGATAAATAAGTTTTCGTTAAAACATGCTTTCATTTTGACCAAGAGAAGGGATTCAAGAAAAGGATCAAGATATCCATATGAAATTAAATCCCCACGAAAATTATCACACACGAGAAGGGATTCGTTAAAACATGCTTTCATTATCACACATGAAAATTCATCTTTCAAGGATTAAGATATCCATTGAAATTCCTTCAATTTTCATAATAAGAATTCATGGGAGAGGAGTATCACATGAAGGAGAAATTCATGAATTAAACTTCATAGTGAGAAGAGCATTACATCAAATCGATTTCTCATTAAAAAATTCATAAGAGTGAAATTTGTGAGAGATACATTTGTCAATGACTTCCATGTATCAAACATCAAGATATGTATAAACACTTTCATGCATTTATAAAATGTTTTGTCATAGCCTTTCATCACTACTTGCATGAGGTAATATCATTAGTGCTTGTAGTACTCAAAAGTTAAGAATTCGATATATGATTAAAACATCTCAATATTCAATAGAGATCATAATCATTATAGAAAATTTCAGCATGAAAGTAAACATGATATTGCATCATTGTATGATAACATGCTCATCATCACAACATCATAGAAATCAAAGCAAACACGATATTGCATCATTGTATGATAACATGCTCATCATTTGAAGAAATCACAACATCATAGAAAATCAAAGCACAGAATTCCAACATCAAAGTAAATAGCTTTTTAAGTTTACAACATCAAGGAAAATAATTTTCAACATCAAAACACAGAATTCCAACATCAAAGTAAACAGAATTTTAAGTTTACAACATCAAGGTAAACAACATAGGATTACAACATCAAAGTAGGCAAAATAAAGGAGAGGGATTTCATCCACTTCTCCCCCTTTGTTATCAGCAAAAAGACATACACAGCTTATTCAGTTGATGGCAAGTCAAAATGTCTAAACAAGTTATTAAGTTGTTGATGAATCTGCTACAACTCAATTAAAATTTGATCTTGATGTTGTTTGAGTCTATCTTGATGTTATTCAAATCGATCAAATCGAGTCCCTATATCATCGATAGATGAGGGAGGTGCTTGCTCTACTGGAGATGATGCCTCAAAGGGACAAGTTGGAGGAGATTGATTACCCCTAAAAATTGGTATCTCAGATTCTAGTTTAAGTTGGAGGGGATTAGTCCTTCTAGGTATTCTAGTCCATATACCATTTCTGAATGTACATCTCATCCGTCGAAGTAGATTTCTATTTATGATACTAAATCTGTCTAGTTTTATAACTTCTTCATTGGGTGGAATGGCAATATCATGAGCATGGAGTAGTCTTGTGATTAAGCCACCATATGGAAACATCATGTCCTTTTTTGATAGTTCAATCATGTTTTATTGGATTAGGTAACCAAAATAATTTTTATATCCATTAATAATCAAATACATAGTACCGAGTTCCATTTGGCTTACTTCATCATGATAATATTGCTTTAGGAGAATGATACTTATCAGGATGTGATGAAGTATTTGCTAGTCATAGGTGCCCAGCAAGCCAATCACGTGAGTGATGGCACGTGTGACTTAATATGGAATCTTTTTGCTTATTATATTTTGGCATATATCACTTTATAACTATTGCATAAATGCATACATATATTGTGATGTCCTTGGATTTGTGCAATGGGAATCAGATCGTGATGAGATCACGATAGTAAGATCGATTTACCTTTAAACACATATCCTAAATAATCCCGGTCATAGGTTATTCGAGAGGGATATCGTGATAAAGGACGGTGGTGTCTTTGTATACCCGTCCATATGATGGATGCAAGCGGTCTCATACCTGCTTGTGTAGGGACACTAGGGGATCTGATCTGAGGTGCTCATTGGAGAATGAGTTCTTGATTGATCCGATTACGGAATGCTGGATGGTTGATGATGCCTTATTGTCAGACAACGATTTCGTAGTCCTAGTGGTGTATCTGGTCCTTAGACTTGAGACACCAAGGATGTCCTGTATGAGTGCTCTACTCTTTGATACTAGACTTATAGGTTTGGCTATCCCAGATCTAGTACAACTGGTCATTGGGAGTGGTAGTCGACCTTACGAGGGCTATTGAGTCTCGATAGAGGATCATCCACTCTCGGCGTCATGAGAGGAATATCCCATGTGTTCTTGCTCAGACAAATCCCTGGCCAGGGTCATTCGGGTTGAGGGAGAAAGAGTTCTCCCGGAGAATCCGATTAGAGCGAGACTCGAGTAGAAACCGTGTGGGTCTAACAACACCATGCTCGATATATGGTCTTTGGGATATTAGATGGATGAGGGACTATAGGTACATGGTAACTGAGGACAAACAGGTCCAATGGATTGGATTCCCCTATATCGTCTAGGGACTACGACGTAGTGGCCTAGTACGTCCGTGGTCGATGAGTCGAGTGAATTATTACAGAGATAATAATTCACTGAGTTAGAAGGAGTTCTGATAGGTATGACTCACGACCAGCTCGATATTGGGCCTAGAGGGTCACACACATATGGTAGGCATTGCGATGAATTGAGGTTCGGATATGAGATATCCGACGGAGCCTGTAATATCCCATTAGTCCCACATCGGAAGTGGGCAATATGTGTGATTAGCTTATAAGGGCCTGATGAGTGTACTACGTTAAGTCCCGCTTAAGCATTTTGGTCCGTGGTTGCAAGGACCAAAATGGAGTTATTGGCCAGTTAGCTCATCAGACCCGGGTCGTGACATTTGGTATCAGAGCCGACCTAGCATTTGGGTAGGGTGAGAGGGCTCGAGTAGGAAAGGGCTACCCGTGGATGGAGTCAGAGAACTCATCATGGCGTGGAGCCACCACTGAGTTAAACCTCACATGCACTATGCTAGGGTTCGATCTGGGTTATGTCTGGCCTTGACGAGGACATCAAGCTAATTGAGTTGGGGATAATGTAATATCCCATTAGTCCCACATCGGAAGTGGGCAATATGTGTGATTAGCTTATAAAGGCGATGAGTGTACTCACGTTAAAGTCAGCTTAAGCATTTTGGTCCGTGGTTGCAAGGACCAAAATGGAATTAATAACCGATTAGCTCATCGGACCGGGTTGTGACATTTGGTATCGAGCCGACCTAGCATTTGGGCGGGGTGAGAGGGCTCAGTAGGAAAGGGCTACCCGTGGATGGAGTCGAAGAACTCATCATGGCGTGGAGCCACCCGGGAGTTAAACCTCACATGCACTATGCTAGGGTTCGATCGGGTTATGTCGGCCTTGGCGAGGGCGTCAAGCTAATTGAGTTGGGGATAATGTAATATCCCATTAGTCCCACATCGAAAGTGGGCAATATGTGTGATTAGCTTATAAGGGGCGATGAGTGTACTACGTTAAGTCCAGCTTAAGCATTTTGGTCCGTGGTTGCAAGGACCAAAATGGAATTATTAACCAGTTAGCTCATCGGACCCGGGTCGTGACATTTGGTATCGAGCCGACCTAGCATTTGGGCAGGTGAGAGGGCTCGAGTAGGAAAGGGCTACTGTGGATGGAGTGGAGAGAACTCATCATGGCGTGGAGCCACCACTGAGTTAAACCTCACATGCACTATGCTAGGGTTCGATCTGGGTTATGTCTGGCCTTGACGAGGACGTCAAGCTAATTGAGTTGGGGATAATGTAATATCCCATTAGTCCCACATCGGAAGTGGGCAATATGTGTGATTAGCTTATAAAGGCCTGATGAGTGTACTACGTTAAGTCCCGCTTAAGCATTTTGGTCCGTGGTTGCAAGGACCAAAATGGAGTTATTGGCCAGTTAGCTCATCAGACCCGGGTCGTGACATTTGGTATCAGAGCCGACCTAGCATTTGGGCAGGGTGAGAGGGCTCGAGTAGGAAAGGGCTACCCGTGGATGGAGTCAGAGAACTCATCATGGCGTGGAGCCACCACTGAGTTAAACCTCACATGCACTATGCTAGGGTTCGATCTGGGTTATGTCTGGCCTTGACGAGGACGTCAAGCTAATTGAGTTGGGGATAATGTAATATCCCATTAGTCCCACATCGAAAGTGGGCAATATGTGTGATTAGCTTATAAGGGCCTGTTGAGTGTACTACGTTAAGTCCCGCTTAAGCATTTTGGTCCGTGGTTGCAAGGACCAAAATGGAGTTATTGGCCAGTTAGCTCATCAGACCCGGGTCGTGACATTTGGTATCGAGCCGACCTAGCATTTGGGGCGAGGTGAGAGGGCTCGAGTAGGAAAGGGCTACCCGTGGATGGAGTCAGAGAACTCATCATGGCGTGGAGCCACCACTGAGTTAAACCTCACATGCACTATGCTAGGGTTCGATCTAGGTTATGTCTGGCCTTGACGAGGACGTCAAGCTAATTGAGTTTGTGATAATGTAATATCCCATTAGTCCCACATCGGAAGTGGGCAATATGTGTGATTAGCTTATAAGGGCCTGATGAGTGTACTACGTTAAGTCCCGCTTAAGCATTTTGGTCCGTGGTTGCAAGGACCAAAATGGGTTTATTGGCCAGTTAGCTCATCAGACCCGGGTCGTGACATTTCTGTCACGCCCCTCAAAAATATCGACAATATTTTAAAATTTTCATCATAACTAACCCAGGATCCAAGCACACATTTGAGGTCACTAAGAAAACATTCAGATCAAAATTTCACCTCTATAGTCTACAAATTCATAACCCTGTGCAATTTATAAACATACCACATATCACTCGACAATTCATACAATCAGAACTCAACTCATCAAAATAATAACCACAATATAAATTCACAAATGGGGAAGTCTATGCAGTCACCAAACCAACGATTACCATAAGATCATATCATTACACGAATATAGCTTAACATACCAAAATCCTATACATGAGGGATCCTTTATCTTACACAAAATCCACAGGTTTAGATTCATCGTCACATTTCATAAGATCAGAGTATCTTATACAACAAATACACATATGCTAACAAAGATCTGCTTAAAATCTTCTAAACTTTTCCACCCTCATTAATCTTAACATTTAAGCAAGCAATATGCTATCCTGAAAAAATTTATCAACAAACATCTGCCCAAAAATCTTCTAAACTTTCCACCACCTCATTAATCTTAACATTTAAGCAAGCAATATGCTATCTGAAAAAATTTATCAACAAAGCGGGATGAGCATAAAGAGCTCGACAAGTGACTAACATATCCATATCAAAATAGTACAACTTCCAAAGAGATACAGTTCCAAAATACAAAGGCAGAATATACGATTTAGTAGACATAATATCATTAGGAGCAGAAACACAATTGTCCTTTTAATCTTACATATTTGGTTCTGTGAGTTGGGGCATAGAGTAATTGGAGCATATCGGTAACAAAGGTAACATATCAGACTTATCAATGGCATATAAAATGTTCGAAGCATATCAACGGCATATGAAACATTTTGAAGCAAAATCATCAATGAATGAAGCATTTGAGAGCATATCAAAACAAATATCGAACATAAGCTCAAGCGTCGTCCTTGACGTTGCAATCATATCATTCTTATCCGGGCATGAACAGAAACAACTCACCAAAACTCTGGATGTCATATCAAACATATAGAAGGTGTGGTGGGATCTCGGTCAGAATGTGATTCATCCATTTCTGAATGACCACGACAAAAGTCTCCCACGTCTGGGAGATCCATCCACCCACGTCTAGGTGAAGTCGGAGGGGCGGGCAGAGCATCGCGGGGCTCTAAGCACATACCCTTTACCATTTCGGCAAAGGTCAGAATATCCACAGGCGGGACCCCATAGAAGCGGGTAATAAGCACATCCCTGAGGCGGGACCCCACCAGAGGCGGGTAATAAGCGCATACCCTTTACCATTTCTGGCAAAGGTCCAGACAATCCCACACACCAGAGTACAAGAAGGAAGTTTTAACAATAAGTAGCATATATCGGAAGCACACGCGGAACAACAAACGTGCATGTGCCTTTTCGAGACAATACGAAACAAAGAACAAATCTCTCACAAATGCATTCATATTTGGAATGAAATAAAAACAAAAGTGTACAGGGATTCCAAGCAATCATATTTAGCTCAAATCCAATAAGAAGGTTAGATGAATTCAAATATCCAAAGGAACGGAGCAGAATACGCGAAATCGACCAAAGCTCGATTTCGGACAGAATTCCAGTGGCACATCAAACAAATACTTCAGAATATCAATTATGCTCCAATACCCATAAGAAAACTATGATCGAACCATATATCAATCTATATTCTGATGGAACAAATTTCATATGAAACAGGGTTCCCAACGCGGAGTTACCTTTGATTTGGTAACACAAGGTCAAAAACACAATCACTGTTTTGCAGAATTTATAGGGTCGGATTCAACAGATAATAGGGTAGGCAATTGAATTCCAAAATTTTCAAACTATATGTCAAAAGAATGATTTTCAAGTCTAGTTTCAAATAAAATCAGTTTAGTACAATTCAGAATTTTTAACAGGGAGTTATAGGCATTTTAGTATCGACAGGTCAGAAATCTTGAACCCTGTTTTACAGCGTCTATAGGCTCAATTGAAACAGATGTTTGGGTAAGTATTCGGTGTCCAAAATCTACAAAATCAGTGTCAAAAGGAAGATATAAGAGTCTACTTTCAAACAAAATAGTTCCTGCCCGAATTCACATTTTGTACTAAAACTTATAGCTGAAACAGTGTATAGGGGTCAGTTTACCGAAAAGAAAACTTCAAAATCCATGGTTCTATGTCCAAATAGAGACATATCAGTTTCTAAATAGAAATCCTTCAATTTATTTTGATTCAACATAAAAACAGAGACTAAATATTCTCTAGGATGGAGTTAGAACACTTGCCTTTGAGAATTTTGACCCGAAGTGAAAAGATTAAAGCAAGAACCCTAAAAACCCCAATTTTTTTCTCTTCTTCTTCTTCTTCTTCTTCTTCTTCTTCTTCTTCTTTCTTTCTTTCTTTCTTTGATCACCCACGAGCTGCCTTCTCTGCTTCCTTAAGAACGAAGGTAGAGAGGCTTAAACGGTGAAGTTTGTATTTTTGTACATTTTACAGTTTAGTCCTTAGATTTATCATATTCATGATTAAGTCCTTAGGGTTTACATATAGGTCCTCAGATTCTTTCTTTTAACAAATCCTCCAACTCTTATGAATGAGTTCTCAGATTCATACTTTGACTTTTTATCAAATTTAAAATAGATACATACATTACAACTAGAACTTATACGAAAATTCGGAAATGAGGGGTGTTACACTCTCCCCCCCTTAAAAGAAAAATTTAGTCCTCTAAATTTATCGTACCTCTATCGATGAAAAGATGGGGGTACACCTTTGTAATTTCCTCCTCTAGCTCCCAAGTTGTTTCCTCTCCAGAATGATGTCTCCAAATTACTTGAACCAGTGGGATGACCCGATTCCTTAGGACTTTTTCTTTCTTATCAACGATCAGAATAGGCTCTTCCACATAAGATAAATCTTTATCAATCTCCACCAGCTCATACTTAATGATGTGAGAAGGGTCATATATATACTTCCTAATCATCGAGACATGAAATATATCATGGACATGACTCAAATCTTTGGTGGCAAGGCAATCACATGGCGATAGAACCAACCCTCTCGAGAACCTCAAAAGGTCCAATAAATCTGGGGCTTAACTTTCCTTTCTTCCCAAACCTAATAATGCCTTTGGAAGGGGAGACTTTCAAGAATACAAAATCTCCGATCTCAAACTCAATATCTCGTCTTCTATTGTCGGCATAACTCTTTTGATGACTCTGAGCAGTTTTTAACCTTTTCCTTATAACTTGAATTTTCTCAGAAGTTTCTTGTACCTTATCCGGTGCTAATGACTTTTCATCACCAACTTCTTCCCAACATATAGGTGTTATGCACCTTAAGCCCATATAAAGCTTCATAAGGAGCCATCGAATACTTGAATGATAACTATTATTATAAGTGAACTCAACAAGTGAAATATCCTTATCCCATTTACCTTTCCAATCCATAACATAGGCTCTAAGCAAATCCTCAAGTGTTTGAATTGTTCTTTTCGTGACCATCGTCGAGGATGATATGCAGTACTAAACTTAACTTTAGTGCCCATAGATTCTGTAATCTTCTCGAGAATCTAGAGAGAAATCTGGAGTCTCTATCGAGATGATCTCCTTTGGAATACCATGAAGTCTTACTATTTCACCGACATATAAATCTGCAAGTCTATCAAGCGAATAAGTCATATTAATTGGTAGGAAATGTGCAGATTTTGTTAACCTATCAATGATAACCCAAATAGCATCATGCTTTTTTAGAGGTTAAGGTAGTCCTGAAACAAAATCCATAGTAATGCATTCCCATTTCCATTCGGGGAATATCTAAAGGTTGTAACAACCCTCCGGTCTTTGGTGTTCTACTTTGATTTCTTCGACAAGTCAAACATTTTGAAACATACATTGCAATTTCCTTCTTCATGCCTTCCCACCAATAATAACTTTGAAGATCTCTATACATCTTAGTGCTCCCAAGATGTATGGTGTACTTTGAAGTATGACTTTCCTTTAGGATTTGATTCTTGATATTTGGCTCATTTGGCACACATACCCTTTCCCCAAATCTCAATATGCCATCCTTTGAAACTTGAAATTTTGGCTTCAATCCCCTTTTTACTTCATTTCTCAAGTAGATTAAACGTGGATCTCGTAATTGTCCTTCCTTAATTTGTTGAATAAGATCGGATTGCACTTGAATAGAGGCCATCAATATCATCGAGTCTTGCTCTTTCCTCAAAGCTTTCAAATCAAAATTTTCTTCTAATAACTTCCACTGCTTCACAACCAGACTAGCCATAAAACTTGTAGACTTCCTACTAAGTGCATCGGCTACAACATTGGCTTTGCGGGGTGATAACGGATGGCACAATCATAATCCTTGAAGTTCTATCCATCTTGGCTGCCTCATGTTTAACTCTTTCTGAGTGAAAATGTATTTTAAACTCTTGTGATCGGTGAAGATTTCAAACTGTCGACCATACAAATAATGTCTCCAAATCTTTAGAGCATAAATAATTGCTGCTAATTCCAAATCATGAGTTGGATAATTCATTTCATAACCTTTAAGTTGCCTAGAAGCATAAGCAATTACTCTCCTTCCTGCATCAAAAACACATCCTAGGCCTTTTCTTGAAGCATCAATTATAAACTACAAATCCCTCACTACCACTTGGAATAGTGAGAATAGGGGCACTAGTCAATCTTCTTTTTAACTCTTGAAAACTTTGCTCACAATCATCACCCCATACAAATTTCATATTCTTTTTAGTGAGGTTGGTGAGAGGTTGAGCGATTCGAGAAAATCCCTCAACAAATCTTACGTAATAACCTGCCATGCCCAAAAAAAGCTTGAACTTCTGTTACATTTGTTGGTACTTCCCATTCAACTCTGACTTCTATTTTCCTTGGATCAACAGATATACCCTTCCACGAAATCACATGGCCTAAGAAAGCAATTTCATTCAACCAAAATTCACATTTCTTTGAACTTAGCATACAACTTCTTTTCTCTTAGTATGGACAACACATCTCTCAAATGTTCCTCATGCTCTCACGATTACTCTTTGAATACACCAATATGTCATCAATAAATACAATTACACAGATATCCAAGCGGTTGAAATATCCTATTCATTAGTTCCATAAAAGCTGCTGGGGGCATTTGTCAAACCGAAGGGCATCACCAAGAATTCATAATGACCATATCGAGTTAAGAAAGCTGTTTTTGAAATATCCTCCTCCTTGATCTTCAATCGATAGTAACGACCTTAGGTCAATCTTAGAGAATACTTGTGCACCTTGCAGTTGATCAAACAAATCATCAATTCTAGGTATGGGATACTTATTTTTGATGGTCACTGATTCAAACTGTCTATAATCAATATAAAGCCTCAATGTTCCATCCTTCTTCTTCACTAATAGTACTTGGGAGCACCCCATGGGGATACATTGGGTCATGTATGAAACCCTTATCTAATAATTCTTGTATTTGCTTCTTTAATTCCTCTAGCTTTCAGTGGTGCCATTCTATAGGAAGGCTTAGATATTGGGGTTATCTTGGAGACCGGATCAATAGCAAATTCACCCTCTCTATCTAGAGGTAAACCAGGCAAGTCATCCGGGAATACATCAGGGGGAATTCTTTGACCACTACAATTTCATCTAGATGGGTTTCCTGATTTGAATGCTCCTTTACACACACCATATAACAAAAACAACCTTTTCTGCATAAGGCGATAAACTTGAAGTCTTGATATCAAGCAAGGAGGCAAATCATGCCTAATGCCCTCAAAAGAAAAAAATATAAATGATCGGTATGCAGAAAGTAATTATTTTTTTGTAACAATCAATACTAGCGTGATGAAAAGATAACCAATCCATGCCAAGTATAATATAAAAGCCCGGATCTCTAGGAGAATCAAATCAGCAAGGAGTTCGTGGTCCCCAATAGAGATCAAACAAGATGGGTAGACCAAGTTTGTTGCCAATGAATCTCCAACGGCGGTTGTTACATATAATATATAATCCGGGGATTAGGTAGAATATCAAGTGACAAGCAAAGTATTGTGAAACAAACGATAAGTTGGGAGGGATCAAAACAAAACTTTGCATTTCTTTTAGAAACATGAAGAATACCTTCCACCTTGATTTAGAAGCTTTAGAATCTTGTTGGTGATAAGCGTACACTCTAGCATAATTTGAGGGTCTAGGGAGACAGATGGCTCTTTCTTCTTCCTCAAAGGGCAATCTTTTATTTGATGATCCAACTTTCCACAACCAAAACATGCCCTAGTCACCCGAAAACACCGACTTGTTTCATGATTTAATCTGCAATTTGCACATGGACGGAGTCCTCCACAATGGTTTCCTTTTCTCAAATCCGGATGTCTTAAACCTCTTGTTACTAGCTTCATATTCATTTTCTTTCCTGCTTTTTGCCATAAATTTGTCCCTTTTGTCCTTGCCAATGATTTCTTGAATTTCCTCCATGTCTCTTTCAATTTTCAAAGCTCTTTCTACCAGTATCGCGATATGTTTGTAATTTTAGAGTGACATTACTTCTTCTTATTGCTGGTCGTAATCCCCTTTCAAACCTTCTTGCTTTCCTAGATTCATCATCGGTCATATGTGTGGCAAAACGGAGAGCTCAGTGAATTTAGATTCATACTTTGTAACCATCATACTTCCCTGGATAAGATTCAAGAACTCCAATTCTTTTTGCTCTCTCATACAATCTGGAAAATATTTATCATTAAACTTTTCTTGGAATAACTTCCATGTCATTGGCTCATGTTTGTTTTCAGACATCCTCTTAATCATTCTCCACCAGTGTTTAGCTTCTCCTTCCAGCATAAAGGTGGCAAGTAAAACCTTTCGATCATCAGGGTAATTTAAAGCATCAAATATTTTCTCTATCTGCATCATCCATCGTCTGCCACCATTGGATCAGACTCACCACTAAAACTGGGAGGACTAAGCTTCTTAAACTGTCCAATTCCCAACCCCATTTGGTTTGATGTCTCTGTTCCATCATTACTTCCATGTTGGGCAGGTTGTTGTTGTTGTTGCATCACTTGTGCCATAGTCTCCAAAGTCCGCATGATACCACTCAATTGATCAGCAGTAGACGCAATAGGAGAACCAGATGATCTCGTCATCCTCGCTTCCTAAAACATCAAAGGAACATTTTCTTTGATCAATCTCTAATTGATAGTCAATAAACCTAAAAAAAAATGATATTCTTAGTGATTCTCAAATCATGCTCTGATACCAAATGTCACGACTCGGGTTTGATGAGCTAACTGGCCAATAACTCCATTTTGGTCCTTGCAACCACGGACCAAAATGCTTAAGCGGGACTTAACGTAGTACACTCATCAGGCCCTTATAAGCTAATCACACATATTGCCCACTTCCGATGTGGGACTAATGAGATATTACATTATCCCCAACTCAATTAGCTTGGCGCCCTCGTCAAAGGCGGGACATAACCCAGTCGAACCCTAGCATAGTGCATGTGAGGTTTAACTTCGATGGTGGTGGCTCCGCCATGATGAGTTCTCGACTCCATCCACGGGTAGCCCTTTCCTACTCGAGCCCTCTCACCCTGCCCAAATGCTAGGTCGGCTCTGATACCAAATGTCACGACCCGGGTCTGATGAGCTAACTGGCCAATAACTCCATTTTGGTCCTTGCAACCACGGACCAAAATGCTTAAGTAGGACTTAACGTAGTACACTCATCAGGCCCTTATAAGCTAATCACACATATTGCCCACTTCCGATGTGGGACTAATGGGATATTACATTATCCCCAACTCAATTAGCTTGACGTCCTCGTCAAGGCCAGACATAACCCAGATCGAACCCTAGCATAGTGCATGTGAGGTTTAACTTCGAGTGGTGGCTCCACGCCATGATGAGTTCTCGACTCCATCCACGGGTAGCCCTTTCCTACTCGAGCCCTCTCACCCTGCCCAAATGCTAGGTCGGCTCTGATACCAAATGTCATGACCCGGGTCTGATGAGCTAACTGGCCAATAACTCCATTTTGGTCCTTGCAACCACGGACCAAAATGCTTAAGCGGGACTTAACGTAGTACACTCATCAGGCCCTTATAAGCTAATCACACATATTGCCCACTTCCGATGTGGGACTAATGGGATATTATAGAGCCCTTGTCTTATTGGATGCAGATCCAATACCCACTAGGGGAGGACCCATTAGGGTTTGACAGGGGACCTCTATAAAAAGGAGGGATTCAGAGCCCCATGGGCTAGAGAGCTTTTGTTTGTCTTTTCCTATTCTCCTCTCCATCTCCACCTCAGATTAGGTCTGGAGTTTTGAGGAGCGTCGTCGCAACCCTATTGTGTGGATCACCGCTAGAGAGGAGGACGCTTGACCTCCTTCACCCTCTCCTATGGATCTGCAGGGAAACAGGGATATACGATATCCCTAGGTAACACAATCTACTCTATACACAATTTCATGTTTCGCGGATTTTTGCGTACCAATCTTCACACGACGGCGAACATCTCTTTGGGAATCGGGGATTTTATTTTTCTTGTTCTTCCGTTGCGCATATGATGTCGCCCCCAAGGATTTCCCTACTGCGGTATCAGAGCCAGGTTGCTCGTGCGAATGATTGGTTTTGAACTACGTGTGTTGTGTTTAGGAAGAATTTTGACGTCAAAATTGTTGACACAAAAACAAGGAAGGGCAGCAACAGTTGTTGCCCTCGATCTACATGCGTGCAGCGCAGCCGAATGCAGGCAGCCCACGGGCAAAGCAGCCGCCGCTTCTCCATGGTAGGCGAAACCCCCAGAGGCGGTGCCCGGTGGGACAAGACCGCCCAGGGCGGCGGCGCCGAAGGGGCGCCCACCAGCAGCGGCAGCACCGACAATGGGCGTGCGCCCTCTGGGAGAGTGCCCTCGCCCGCCCGCCGAGGGTAGGGGCGGCGGCAGCAGCGAGAAGGGGAAAGGGCATTAGGGTTTTCTGGGCAAAAGATAGTTTTGCCCCACGGAATTGAGAAATTCCAGTTTGTGTCTTTTATCCAAATTATGAAAATACCCCTATGAATTCAGAAATTCCCAATAATGTCCCTGATTTAATAAAATATTAATTAATTAAAAAGTTTAGTTGATTATTATTTTTATTATTATCTAGTAGTCCTACATGATGATGATTAATTATACATGTGATGTGTGATGTGTGGACGGATGATCATGGACCGTGTGATGTGTGTACCTGTGATTATTGTCGGGTTTGTGTGCCTATGATTAAGTTGTAATCACATGAGGAGGCACAGCGGGAGCGTGGATGCGATAGCGGGACCCACGAGACGGACGATCGTGGTGCATGAAGATGCATCAAGATGTCGACGGAACCAACAAGGACGAAATGGACGATCACAGGGCATGGAGATGCACCGTTGCACACATAGATCTTGATGTGAGTGCTTAGGCCTACTGGCTCGCGCCTAATCATATTAGGTTGTGGTCCATGATCATCTGGTGTAATTGCTTATACACATACTAGATATGTATATATATTTACATGCGATGTAGATATATATTAAATATGTATATGTGTGACATGTCATATTAGGAGACCAAATCATAGAAACATCTCTCGATAATATTAAAGCCCAGCAAGCGTGAGGCAATTAGATTGACCCACGTGGCCTTCCATCCTTATAAGTAGGAACCAATTCCTGGTGTAGGTTGAGTTGGTCGAGTCCCTCGAGACTCACCTATATCGCGATTCGCTATCTTGCTTACGACATAGAGATGTCACCGGTGGCCTGAGGGCATGGTATACTTGGTCGAGTCCCTCGAGGGTATATCATCAAATCAGACTCATCTTGTAACGAAGGTATTGACTTAACCGAGCATCATGGTTGATCGAATCCCTCGAGGCCATGGTGATTCGGAGGCCGAACAGGATGGGAATCACAAGGAGTTGTGATTGACAAGAGCTGCCTACCTTTTAGGCTTAGTGTGATTGGTCGAGTCCCTCGAGGTTACACTAAGACGCTGATTGGATCCTGATCCCCACTAGAAGTCTGCCGGAGACTTTCGTTTCACGTGCTGAGGGTGTCGCGTGACTAGTTAGTAAAATAGTGGGAGCATATTAAGATAGAAATCCATATCTTGATAGTTTATTTCTTGCAAAATCTGCATGTTATTCATTTCTGCTGCATCTTTATTTTCCGAAAATGTCGCTTTCAAATCCCTTACGTGGCATACTTGATGTCAATCGCCTCACTGGTCCAAATTATATGGATTGGCTCCGTAACTTGAGAATTGCTCTCACAGTAGAGAAAATCGTGTACGTCCTTGATATAGTGATGCCTGCGCCCGAAGAAGGGGCAAACGAGGATGAGATCGCTTGCTACGTGAAGTACAATGATGACTCCACTCTTGCTCAGTGCTATATGTTGGGCTCTATGACTCCTGAGTTACAGAGACAACATGAAAAAGATGGATGCCAAATCCATTCTCCTACATGTCCGCAAATTATTTGAGGAACAGGGAAGGACTCAACGATATGAGATATCTAAGAGCCTCTTCCGCGCTTGGATGACTGAGGGGACACCGGTTCAGAACCATGTCCTAAAGATGATTGAGTGCATAGAGAAACTCACAAGTCTAGGAATGGTCCTAGAGGATAACTTGTGTGTGGACATTGTGCTTCAGTCCCTACCAGATTCCTTTTCACAGTTCATAATGAATTTTAATATGAACAAGCTTGAAGTGACTCTCCCAGAGCTTCTCAATATGTTGAGGGAGGCAGAGAGTACTATCAAGAAAGAGAAGCTAGTTCTCTACACTGGTGAGACCAAAAGGAAAAGGAAAGCAGAATGGTCCCTTAAGAAGGGCAAGGGCAAGGTCAAACCAGGTAAAGCAAAGGTTGCTAAGAAAGACCCAGCAAAGTACAAAGGCCAGTGCTTCCACTGTGGTAAAGATGGGCACTGGAAGAGAAACTGTAAAGAGTACCATGCAGACAGGGCGAGGTCGCATATCATGAATGTAAATGTGTCCAAAAGGAAACGAGATGAGTTGAACAGTGCATACCTATGGCATTGTAGGCTAGGTCACATCAATTAAAGAAGGATTCAAAAGTTGCTAAATGATGGATATCTAGATCCATTCGACTATGTATCATATGCAACTTCTGAGCCTTGCATTCGTGGAAAACTGACCAACTCTCCGTTTAGTGGAACTGGAGAGAGAGCCACTTCATTACATTTACTGATGATTTCTCAAGGTATGGATATAAGTACTTAATGAAGTACAAGTCCGAGGCCTTTGAGAAATTCAGAGAGTATAAGAATGAGGTGGAGAACCAGACTGGAAAGAGTATCAAAACTCTTCAATCAGATCGAGGAGGTGAGTACTTAACTATAGAGTTCACTCAGTTCCTCAAGGACCATGGGATATTATCCCAATGGACACCTCCTTATACACCTCAGCTCAATGGTGTCTCTGAAAGGAGAAATCATACATTATTAGATATGGTATGGTCCATTATGAGTTTCGCTGACCTATCCATCTCATTCTGGGGATATGCCCTAGAAACCGCAGCTTACCTTTTGAACAGAGTTCCAACTAAGTCGGTAGTGTCTACACCATATGAGATACGGAAAGGGAAGTAGCCTGATCTTAAGGTTGTTAAGATTTGGGGCTGCCCTGCACATTTTAAAAGACACAACCCCGATAAGTTAGAATCAAGGACAGAGCGATGTAAATTTGTGGGATTCCCCAAGGAAACTTGTGGTTATTATTTCTATCATATCGAGGACCAAAAGGTCTTTGTAGCTAAGAGAGCAGTGTTCCTTAAGAAGGAACACATTCTTGGCGGAGATAGTGGGAGAATGATAGAATTGAGCGAGGTTGGAGAACCAAGCTTAAGCACCACTCTACAGCCCGAGTCTATTCAGGTACCTAATACACAAGTTTCAACTTTACGCAGATCTAATAGAGTATCCCATCCTCCTGAGAGATATGAGGGACATATTAGAAGAGAGGATGCAGAGGATATTGATTCTCAAACCTACGAGGAGGCTATTATGAGTATAGACTCTGGGAAGTGGTAAGAAGCCATGAATTCTGAGATGGATTCTATATACTCCAATAAGGTTTGGAACCTAGTTGATGTGCCAGAACGTATTGTACCCATTGGTTGCAAGTGGATCTTTAAGAAAAAGATCGGAGTAGATGGAAAGGTAGAGACCTAAAAAGCAAGGCTAGTGGCTAAGGGGTATCGTCAAAGACAAGGTGTTGACTATGACGAAACCTTCTCACCCGTAGTAATGCTAAAATCAATAAGAATTCTATTGGCTATTGCAGCACACTATGATTATGAGATATGGTAGACGAATGTGAAAACCGCATTCCTCAATGGGAACCTCGAGGAGGAGGTGTATATGATGCAACCTGAGGGATACGTGTCCAAGAACTGTCCAGATAAGATGTGTAGGTTGCTTAGATCCATTTATGGATTAAAGCAAGCTTCCCGAATTTGGAACATAAGATTTGATGAGGCAATTAGATCTTATGATTTCGTTAAGAACGAAGATGATCCTTGTGTATACAGAAAGGTAAGTGGAAGCGCTATCACCATTTTGGTGTTATATGTGGATGACATCCTGATCGTTGGGAATGACGTAGGAATGCTATCCACAGTAAAGGCATGGTTATCTAGACACTTCTTCATTAAGGACATAGGGGAAGCATCCTATATTTTGGGGATTCGAATCTATAGAGATAGATCTAAGAGGATGCTTGGCTTGTCCTAGTCTAGGTACATAGAAACCATTGTCAAAAGGTTTGGCATGTAAAATTCCAAGAGAGGTCTCATACCGATGAGACATGGGATATCGCTTTCTACAAGTATATCCCCAAAGACTCTAGAAGAAAGGGCGATACCTTATGCCTCAGCAATAGGGTCTATCATGTATGTCATGCTATGTACTAGACCTGATATAGCGCATGCTCTGAGTGTCACAAGTAGGTATCAGGCGGATCCAGGCTTGGAGCACTGGAAAGCAGTAAAGTGTATCCTTAAGTACTTGAGAAGGACTAAGGATCTTTTACTAGTATATGGAGGTAATAGCCTTAAGGTTGAAGGCTACACTGACTCAAGTTTTCAGTCTGATGTCGATGATAGCAAGTCGAATTCAGGGTATGTGTACACCTTGAATGGAGGAGCAGTGTGCTGGAAGAGTTCCAAGCAAGATACCACTGCTGACTCGACCATAGAGGCAGAGTACATTGCTGCATCAGATGCAGCAAAGGAGGGTGTTTGGGTGAAGAAGTTCATCACATATTTGGGAGTCATGCCGGGTAGCGAAGAGCCGATCTCCCTATATTGCGACAACAACGGGGCGATTGTTCAAGCAAAAGAACCTAGGTCTCATCAGAAATCTAAGCATGTTATGAGGGGGTTCCACCTTATCAGAGAGATAGTGACCCGAGGAGATGTAGTAGTGGAAAGAGTTCATCCGAAGATAACATTGCAGATCCACTAACAAAGCCGTTGTCTCAGATTTGTTTTGAGCGTCACAGGGGTCTGATGGGGATCAGACACATAGGTGATTGGCTTTAGGTCAAGTGGGAGATTGCTAGTCATAGGTGCCCAGCAAGCCAATCACGTGAGTGATGGCACGTGTGACTTGATATAGAATCTTTTTGCTTATTATATTTTGGCATATATCACTTTATAACTATTGCATAAATGAATACATATATTGTGATGTCCTTGGATTTGTGCAATGGGAATCGGATCGTGATGAGATCACGATAGTGAGATCGATTCACCTTTAAACACATATCCTAAATAATCCCGAGCATAGGTTACTCGAGAGGGATATCGTGATAACCGGACAGACTGGTGTGCTGTATACCCATCCATATGATGGATGCAACTGGTCTCATAGCAGCTTGTGTAGGGACACTAGGGATATAGTACAGGTGCTCATTGGAGAATTAGTTCACTGATTGATCCGCTTACAGAATGCTGGATGGTTGATGATGCCTTATTGTCAGACAGCGATTCCATAGTCGTAGTGGTGTATCTGGTCCTTAGACTTGAGACACCAAGGATGTCCTGTATGGGTGCTCCACTCTTTGATACCAGACTTATAGGTTTGGTTGTCCCAGATCTAGTACAGCTGGTCATTGAGAGTGGTAGTCGACCTTACGAGGGCTATTGAGTGTCGATTGAGAATCATCCACTCTCGAAGCCATGAGAGGAATATCCCATGTGTTCTTGCTCAGACAAATCCTTGGCTAGGGTCATTCGGGTTGAGAGAGAAAGAGTTCTCCGGGAGAATCCGATTAGAGTGAGACTCGAGTATAAACCGTGTGGGTCTGACAACACCATACTCGATATACGGTCTCTGGTATATTAGATGGATGAGGGACTATAGGTACACCGTAACTGAGGACAGACAGGTCCAATGGATTGGATTCCCCTGTATCGTCTGGGGACTACGGTGTAGTGGCCTAGTACGTCCGTAGTCGATGAGTCGAGTGAATTATTACAGAGATAATAATTCACTGAGTTAGAAGGAGTTCTGACAGGTATGACTTACGGTTAGCTCGATATTGGGCCTAGAGGGTCACACACATATGGTAGGCATTGCGATGAATAGAGGTTCGGATATGAGATATCCGACGGAGCCCTTGTCTTATTGGATGCAGATCCAATACCTACTAGGGGAGGACCCATTAGGGTTTGACATGGGACCTCTATAAATAGGAGGGATTCAGAGCCTCATGGGCTAGAGAGCTTTTATTTACCTTTTCCTATTCTCCTCTACATCTCCACCTCAGAGTAGGTCTGGAGTTTTGAGGAGCGTCGTGGCAATACTACTGTGTGGATCACTCCTAGAGAGGAGGACGCTTGACCTCCTTCACCCTCTCCTAAGGATCTGCAAGGAAATAGGGATATACGATCTCCCTAGGTAACACAATCTACTCTATACACAGTTTCATGTTTCACGGATTTTTGCGTACCAATCTTCGCACGACGATGAACATCTCTTTGGGAATCAGGGATTTTGTTTTTCTTGTTCTTCCGCTACACATATGATGTCGCCCCCAAGGATTTCCCAACATCTAGGGCATATCCCCAGAATGAGATGGGTAGGTCAGCAAAACTCATCATGGACAATATCATATCTAATAATGTACGATTTCTCCTTTTAGAGATACCATTGAGCTGAGGTGTATAAGGAGGTGTCCATTGGGATAATATCCCATAGTCCTTGAGAAACTGAGTGAACTCTGTACTTAAGTACTCACCTCCTCGATCAGATCGAAGAGTTTTGATACTCTTTCTAGTCTGGTTTTCCACCTCATTCTTATACTATCTAAATTTCTCAAAGGCCTCGGACTTGTACTTCATTAAGTACACATATCCATACCTTGAGAAATCATCAGTAAATGTAATGACGTAGGAGTAACCTCCAATGGCAAGAGTTGACATGGGTCCACATACATCACTATGTATGAGTTCCAACAACTCAGTGGCTCTCTCTCAAGTTCCACTAAATGGAGAGTTGGTCAGTTTTCCACGAATGCAAGGCTCACAATTTGCATATGACACATAGTCGAATGGATCTATATATCAATCATTTAGTAACTTTTGAATCCTTCTTTCATGGATGTGACCTAGCCTACAATGCCACAGGTATGCACTGTTCAATTCATCTCGTTTCCTTTTGGACACATTTACATTCATGATAAGTGGAGTGGTGTCTAATATAAATAAACCATTATGCAATGTTCCTTTCATGATGATCTTATCATCTAATAATATCGAACAACCATTGTTCTCAAAAACAAATTTATATCCACTAATTGTTAAACATGAAATGGAGATAATGTTTTTGATAATAGAAGGAACAAAATAACATGCATCTAATGCAATAAAAGCTCTACTAGGCAGATGTTGGGTGACCTCGCCAATAGCTATTACAGCAACTTTTGCTCCATTACCCATCTTGAGGTCCATCTCTTTCTACAAGGTACTCTTTACAGTTTCTCTTCCAGTGCCCATCTTTACAACAGTGGAAGCACTGGCCTTTGTCCTTTGCTGGGTCTTTCTTAGCAACCTTTGCTTTACCTGGTTTGACCTTGCCCTTTCCCTTCTTAAGGGACCTTTCTGCTTTCCTTTTCCTTTTGGTCTCACCAGTGTAGAGAACTGGCTTCTCTTTCTTGATAGTACTCTCTGCCTCTCTCAACATTTTGAGAAGCTCTGGGAGAGTCACTTCAAGCTTGTTCATATTAAAATTCATTATGAACTGTGAAAAGGAATCTGGTTGAGACTGAAGCACAATGTCCACACACAAGTTATCCTCTAGGACCATTCCTAGACCTGTGAGTTTCTTTTGCACTCAATCATCTTTAGGACATGGTTCTGAACCGGTGTCCCCTCAGTCATCCAAGCGCGGAAGAGGCTCTTAGATATCTCATATCATTGAGTCCTTCCCTGTTCCTCAAATAATTTGCGGACATGTAGAAGAATGGATCTGGCATCCATCTTTTTCATGTTGTCTCTGTAACTCAGGAGTCATAGAGCCCAACATATAGCACTGAGCAAGAGTTGAGTCATCAATGTACTTCACGTAGCGAGCGATCTCATCCTCGTTTGCCCCTTCTTTGGGTGCAGGCATCACTGTATTAAGGACGTACACAATTTTCTCTGCTGTGAGAACAATTCTCAAGTTACGGAGCCAATCCGTATAATTTGGACCAGTGAGGCGGTTGACATCAAGTATGCCACGTAAGGGATTTGAAAGTGATATTTTCTGAAAATAAAGATGCAGTAGAAATGAATAACATGCAGATTTTGTAAGAAATAAAGTATCAAGATATGGACTTCTATCTTAATATGCTCCCACTATTTTACTTACTAGTCACGCGACACCCTCAGCACGTGAAACGAAAGTCTACGGTAGACTTCTAGTGGGGATCAGGATCCAATCAGTGTCTTAGTGTAACCTCGAGGGACTCGACCAATCAAACTAAACCTAATATATTCATCCCGCTGTGCCTCATGTGATTACAATTTAATCATAGGCACGCAGGCCCGACAATAAACGAGAAATATAATGGAGGTTCGTAGACCTCAATAATTATAATCACAAGTACACACATCATACAGTCCATGATTATCTGTCCACACATCATACATCACATGTATAAATAATCATAATCATGTAGGACTACTAGATAATAATAATAAAAAAATAATAATCAACTAAACCTTTTAATTAATTAATATTTTCTGAAATCAAGGACATTATAGGGAATTTCTGAATTCATAGGGGTATTTCCATAATTTAGACAAAAGACAGAAACTAGAATTTCTCAATTCTGAGGGGTAAAACTATCTTTTGCCCAGAAAACCCTAATGCCCTTTTTCCTTTTCGTTGCTGCCGCTACCGCCAACCTGCCGGCGGCAACCTCTGCGGCGGGGCCAGGGCACTAGGGATATAGTACAGGTGCTCATTGGAGAATGAGTTCACTGATTGATCCGCTTACGGAATGCTGGATGGTTGATGATGCCTTATTGTCAGACAGCGATTCCGTAGTCCTAGTGGTGTATCTGGTCCTCAGACTTGAGACACCAAGGATGTCCTGTATGAGTGCTCCACTCTTTGATACTAGACTTATAGGTTTGGCTATCCCATATCTAGTACAACTGGTCATCGGGAGTGGTAGTCGACCTTACGAGGGCTATTGAGTGTCGATAGAGGATCATCCACTCTCGGCGTCATGAGAGGAATGTCCCATGTGTTCTTGCTCAGACAAATCCCTAGCCAGGGTCATTCGGGTTGAGGGAGAAAGAGTTCTCCGGGAGAATCCGATTAGAGCAAGACTCAAGTAGAAACCGTGTGGGTCTAACAACACCATGCTCGATATACGGTCTCTGGGATATTAGATGGATGAGGGACTATAGGTACATGGTAACTGAGGACAGACAGGTCCATTGGATTGGATTCCCCTGTATCGTCTGGGGACTACGGCGTAGTGGCCTAGTACGTCCGTAGTCGATGAGTCGAGTGAATTATTACAGAGATAATAATTCACTGAGTTAGAAGGAGTTCTGATAGGTATGACTCACGGCCAGCTCGATATTGGGCCTAGAGGGTCACACACATATGGTAGGCATTGCGATGAATAGAGGTTCGGATATGAGATATCCGATGGAGCCCTTGTCTTATTGGATGCAGATCCAATACCCACTAGGGGAGGACCCATTAGGGTTTGACAGGGGACCTCTATAAATAGGAGGGATTCAGAGCCCCATGGGCTAGAGAGCTTTTGTTTGCCTTTTCCTATTCTCCTCTCCATCTCCACCTCAGAGTAGGTCTGGAGTTTTGAGTTGCGTCGTCGCAACCCTACTGTGTGGATCACCGCTAGAGAGGAGGACGCTTGACCTTCTTCACCCTCTCCTAAGGATCTGCAAGGAAACAGGGATATACGATCTCCCTAGGTAACACAATCTACTCTATACGCAGTTTCATGTTTCGCGGATTTTTGCGTACCAATCTTCGCACGACAACGAACATCTCTTTGGGAATCGGGGATTTTATTTTTCTTGTTCTTCCGCTGCGCATATGATGTCGCCCCCAAGGATTTCCCTATAGTATTTTGGTGCTTAAAGGTAGTAAATGTTCGCAGCTTTTTGGAAGAATTGTTAAGTTGGGATTGCCAAAAATTGTTCCTAAGGCATCAACGTTAATAGTCCCGACTGTTTTATCATCCCATTGTCCTCTAAAATATCACCCTCTTTCTTTTAACAAAATTCCTATGATGTTGTAAATGGTTCTATCTGTAATGGGTATATGATGTCCTAATAGATAGGTAGATACCCTTTCATCTTCATCTACATGTAAATTGTTGTAAAATAGCCTAACAACTCTAGGGTAGATTGGTTCACTCATTTGAAGGATTAGGAGAATGTCTAGATTAGCAAACCATTGAATAGGTTCCTAATCACTTAATTCGTCTAAATCAACATATGTACCCTTATGAACGTGTCTAGACTCTATGGATGAAAATTTTAGGGCATGTTGATTAGAATCGAAAAGTATGGAGTCATAATTTTCATCTATTCTCCTCTTCCCTTTGTCCCTAGAGGATTATCTAGAACTCATTGAGACTACAATAATGAAGGCAAATAAGGAGCAAGAACAAGTTATACAAAGGAGAATCAATTTGGTGTAGAGATTATCTTAGTAATTTTTTTCTTCTAGTGATCTCCAAAAGGATGTTGGAGATTGATCCATGATTTGGTAGGAGAGGAGGGTTTACTTGAGTTTCTAGAGGAGGATCAAGGAGTATGAGAGGTGGAGAGGTGTTTAGAGCTGTGAGGAAGGTAAGTAGGAGGGCTTGGGGTCGATTCTACCATCGGTCTTAAGTTAGTGTTTATAAGGGGCAGGTTGTGGGTGGTGGCACCACTAGCTGGGCAATGCTACTGCCTGCCACCCATGACAACTAGTGGTGCTACCATTAGCTGGGTGGTGCCACCGCCTACAGGCAGTGAGCATTGCTTACATTATTGTGTGGTGCTATCATGGGGTGATTCCAACTTGCAAAAATTTTTATTGAAGTACAGAACCTTATTTACTCATCATAAGTTTATTATGTAAAGATTCGTATCATATAAAGATAAGAAGATTCATATTGAAGATTGTATATTCATAATTCATCATATAAAATGCATACCATACTCAAACATTATATAGAACTCGTAAACAAAAAAACATACCATAAGTTCATCATATAAAATTTGTATGCAAGCATCATAAAAACTTGTATGGAAAAATGCATATAGTTCATTGTGCACACTATAAGATCATGATTCAAGTGAGTGATCAAGAAAGTTTGAAAACTCAAATTAACAAATTCTTGTATTCAGACAGTTTAACCTACCTAATTCCCTTCTTGTAATGAGAGAGTTGTTAGGATCAAGAGTGGCAATAAGAGGGGGGATGAATTAGTAAAGAGGAAAACTTTCGCTATTTAAAAAAACCTTATTTCAATTACAACCGATTTCAATGAGAATGGTTTCAATTCAATCCTTTTCAGAAGGAATTTTAACTTGAAACTTTTCGTGAAAGTGCAAGAGAAGACTAAGGTGATTTGCAGCAATGTAAATTGCACAAATGAAAAGCATCAGTTTCATAAAGTCTTTGTACGATTAAAGCTGATCTCGGAAGATGTTTAAGTGAAAGCAAATGTAGACGTAGTTAAAGCACAGTAAGGAGGAGAGGTAGTTTTCTATAAAAGAAAGTTGTTCAAAGTAAATACAAACCGAGTTTTAGAGTGGTTTGGTCAACGTGATCTACATCCACTTTCGGCTTCCTCCTCTAACGAGGTCATTGGTGTCCACTAGAGGCCTTCCTTCAATAGGCGAAGGCCAACTATTTTTTACAGCTTTTCTCCTTTTACCGGGTTTAGGAGACAACCCTTACAAGTTTCACTCCTCATTAATGGATGGTTACCAGGCTAAGAGATGAAGGAGGAGAACTTTAACTTTTATAACACTTTAAGGCTCAAGAACTCAAGATTATGCCAATAGGTTTCGTGCCCTTTCATGTAGAAAAGGGTGGGTTTTTTATAGGCCCCACTGACTTCAAAAATGGAGTAAAAAAGTATATAATCCTAGATTTCTAGGGTCCTGACGGTACCACAACAATTACTGGGCGATACTACCGACTGACACCTAACACTGGGCTACCGGTACTACCACTCAGTCTAGGTAGTACCACCGCCTGACAAAACTCGGAGACCGAGCTCTGGCAGTACCACCGTTGGTAACAATAACTATCGGTGGTACCACCGCCTGACAAGGGTGGTACCACCACCCAGAATTCTTGGGAGACCAAGTCTCCCAAGCAGTGCCATTGTCGGCCGAGAATTCAGGGTCCTGGTTGGGCCTGGAATCCGACCCAAACCAGTCCAACGTAGGGCCCAGTTGGTGTTGGGAAATCCTTGGGGGCGACATCATATACGCAATAGAAGAACAAGAAAAACAAAATCCCCGATTCCCAGAGAGATGTTCGTCGTCGTGCAAAGATTGGTACGCAAAAAATCCGCGAAACATAAAACTACGTATAGAGTAGATTGTGTTACCGAGGGAGATCATATATCCCTGTTTCCTTACAGATCCTTAGGAGAGGGTGAAGGAGGTCAAGCGTCCTCCTCTCTAGCGGTGATCCACACAGCAGGGTTGCGATGACGCTCCTCAAAACTCCAGACCTACTCTCAGGTGGAGATGGAGAGGAGAATAGGAAAAGGCAAACAAAAGCTCTCTAACCCATGGGGCTCTGAATCCCTCCTATTTATTGAGGTCCCCTGTCAAACCTTAATGGGTCCTCCCCTAGTGGGTATTGAATCTGCATCCAATAAGACAAGGGCACCGTCGGATATCTCATATCCGAACCTCTATTCATTCCAATGCCTACCATATGTGTGTGACCCTCTAGGCCCAATATCGATCTGGCCGTGAGTCACACCTATCAGAACTCCTTCTAACTCAGTGAATTATTATCTCTGTAATAATTCACTTGACTCATCGACTACGGACGTACTAGGCCACTACGTCGTAGCCCCCATACGATACAGGGGAATCCAATCCATTAGACCTATCTGTCCTCAGTTACCGTGTACCTATAGTCCCTCATCCATCTAATATACAAGAGACCGTATATCGAGCATGGTGTTGTCAGACCCATACGGTTTCTTCTCGAGTCTCGCTCTAATTAGATTCTCCCGGAGAACTCTTTCTCTCTCAACCCAAATGACCCTGGCTAGGGATTTGTCTGAGCAAGAACACATGGGATATTCCTCTCATGACGCTGAGAGTGGATGATCCTCTATCGACACTCAATAGCCCTCGTAAGGTCGACTACCACTCCCAATGACCAGCTGTACTAGATCTGGGACAGCCAAACCTATAAGTCTGGTATCAAAGAGTGGAGCACTCATACAGGACATCCTTGGTGTCTCAAGGCTAAGGACCAGATACACCACTAGGACTACGGAATCGCTGTCTGACAATAAGTCATCATCAACCATCCAGCATTCCGTGAGCGGATCAATCAGTGAACTCATTCTCCAATGAGCACTTGCACTATATCCCTAGTGTCCCTACACAAGCAGCTATGAGACCAACTGCATCCATCATATGGATGGGTATATAGCACACCAGTCTGTCCGTTTATCACGATATCCCTCTCGAGTAACCTATGACCGAGATTATTTAGGATATGTGTTTAAAGGTGAATCGATCTCACTATCGTGATCTCATCACGATCCGATTCCCATTGCACAAATCCAAGGACATCACAATATATGTATGCATTTATGCAATTGTTATAAAGTGATATATGCCAAAATATAATAAGCAAAAAGATTCTGTATTAAGTCACACGTGCCATCGCTCACGTGATTGGCTTGCTGGGCACCTATGACTAGCAATCTCCCACTGGACCTAAAGCCAATCACCTATGTGTCTGATCCCCATCAGACCCCTGTGACGCTCAAAACAAATCTGAGACAATGGCTTTGTTAGTGGATCTGCAATGTTATCTTCGGATGGAACTCTTTCCACTACTACATCTCCTCGGGTCACGATCTCTCTGATAAGGTGGAACCTCCTCAGAACATGCTTAGATTTCTGATGAGACCTAAGTTCCTTTGCTTGAACAATCGCCCGTTGTTGTTGTCGCAATATAGGAGATCGACTCTTAAGCTACCGACCACGACTCCCAAATATGTGATGAACTTCTTCACCCAAACTCCCTCCTTTCTTTGCATCTGATGTAGCAATGTACTCCCCTCGTGGTCGAGTCAGCCATAGTATCTTGCTTGGAACTCTTCTAGCACACTTTGCTCCTCCATTCAAGGTGTACACATACCTTGAATTGACTTTGCTATCATCGACATCGACGGAAAACTTGAGTCAGTGTAGCCTTCAACCTTAAGGCTATTACCTCCATATACTAGTAAAAGATCATTGGTCCTTCTCAAGGACTTAAGGATACACTTTTCTTGCTTTCCGGTGCTCCAAACTGGATCCTTTGATACTGCTTTCGTGACACTTTCCGGAGCATGCGCTATATCAGGCTAGTACATTGCATGGCATACATGATAGTCCCTATTGCCGAGGCATAAGGTATCATATCCATGTTCGCCCTTTCTTTTTGAGTCTTTGGGGATATACTCGTAGAAAATGATATCCCATGTCTCATCGGTATGAGACCTCTCTTGGAATTTTCCATGCCAAACCTTTTGACAATGGTTTCTATGTACCTGGACTGGGACAAGCCAAGCATCCTCTTGGATCTATCTCTATAAATTCTAATCCCCAAAATATAGGATGCTTCCCCTAAGTCCTTCATGAAGAAGTTTTTAGATAACCAAGCCTTTACTGTGGATAGCATTCCTACGTCATTCCCAATGATCAGGATGTCATCCACATTTAACACCAAAAAGGTGATAGCGCTCCCACTTACCTTTCTGTATACACAAGGCTCATCTTCGTTCTTACCAAAGTCATAAGATCTGATTGCCTCATCAAATCTTATGTTCCAACTTCGGGAAGCTTGCTTTGATCCATAAATGGATCTAAGCAAACTACACACCTTATCTGGACAGTTCTTGGACACGTATACCTCAGGTTGCATCATATACACCTCCTCCTCGAGGTTCCCATTGAAGAATGCGGTTTTCACATCCATCTGCCAGATCTCATAATCATAGTGTGCTGCAATAGCCAATAGAATTTTGACGGATTTTAGCATTGCTACGGGTGAGAAGGTTTCGTCATAGTCAACACCTTGCCTTTGACGATACCCCTTAGCCACTAGCCTTGCTTATAGGTCTCTACCTTTCCATCTACTCCGATCTTTTTCTTAAAGATCCACTTGCAACCGATGGGTACAATACCTTCGGGCGCATCAACTAGGTTCCAAACCTTATTGGAGTACATAGAATTCATCTCAGAATTCATGGCTTCTTGCCACTTCCCGGAGTCTATACTTATAATAGCCTCCTCGTAGGTCTGAGGATCAATATCCTCGACATCCTATCCTCTAATATGTCCCACATATCTCTCAGGAGGATGGGATACTCTATCAGACCTGCGTAAAGTTGAAACTTGTGTATTAGGTACCTGAACAGACTCGGGCTGTAGAGTGGTGCTTGAGCTTGGTTCTCCAACCTCGCTCAATTCTATCATTCTCCCACTATCTCCGCCAAGAATGTGTTCCTTCTCAAGGAACACTGCTCTCTTAGCTACAAAGACCTTTTGGTCCTCGAGATGATAGAAATAATACCCACAAGTTTCCTTGGGGTATCTCACAAATTTGCATCGCTCTGCCCTTGATTCTAACTTATCGGGGTTGTGTCTTTTAACATTTGCAGGGCAGCCCCAAATCTTAACAACCTTAAGATCAGGCTTCTTCCCTTTCCATTTCTCATTTGGTGTAGACACTACCGACTTAGTTGGAACTCTGTTCAGAAGGTAAGCTACGGTTTCTAGGGCATATCCCCAGAATGAGATGGGTAGGTCAACGAAACTCATCATGGACCGTACCATATCTAATAATTTACGATTTCTCCTTTCAGAGACACTATTGAGCTGAGGTGTATAAGGAGGTGTCCATTGGGATAATATCCCATGGTCCTTGAGGAACTGAGTGAACTCTGTACTTAAGTACTCACCTCCTCGATCTGATCGAAGAGTTTGGATACTCTTTCCAGTTTGGTTCTCCACCGCATTCTTATACTCTCTGAATTTCTCAAAGGCCTCGGACTTGTACTTCATTAAGTACACATATCCATACCTTGAGAAATCATCAGTAAATATAATGAAGTAGGAGTAACCTCCAATGGCATGAGTTGACATGGGTCCACATACATCACTATGTATGAGTTCCAACAACTCAGTGGCTCTCTCTCCAGTTCCACTAAATGGAGAGTTGGTCAGTTTTCCACGAATGCAAGGCTCACAAGTTGCATATGACACATAGTCGAATGGATCTAGATATCCATCATTTAGCAACATTTGAATCCTTCTTTCATGGATGTGACCTAGCTTACAATGCCATAGGTATGCATTGTTCAACTCATCTCGTTTCCTTTTGGACACATTTACATTCATGATATGTGGAGTGGTGTCTAACATAAATAAACCATTATGCAATGTTTCTTTCATGATGATCTTATCGTCTAATAATATCAAACAACCATTGTTCTCAAAAACAAATTTATATCCACTAACTGTTAAACATGAAATGGAGATAATGTTTTTGATAATAGAAGGAACAAAATAACATGTATCCAATGCAATAAAAGCTCCACTGGACAGATGTAGGGCGACCTCGCCAACAACTACTACAACAACTTTTGCTCCATTACCCATCTTGAGGTCCATCTCGCCTCTCTCTAGTCTCCTAGGCCTTGCCAGAACCTGCAACGAATTGCATATATCATAAGCACTACCGGTATCCAATACACATATGTTATCATAAGAGTCTGACAAATGGAGACTGATCATGAATGTACCGGAAGCTTCATCAAGCTTTTGTTTCGCCCTTTCTACAAGGTACTCTTTACAGTTTCTCTTCTAGTGCCCATCTTTACCACAGTGGAAGCACTGGCCTTTGTCCTTTGCTGGGTCTTTCTTAGCAACCTTTGTTTTACCTGGTTTGACCTTGCCCTTTCCCTTCTTAAGGGACCTTTCTGCTTTCCTTTTCCTTTTGGTCTCACCAGTGTAGAGAACTGGCTTCTCTTTCTTGATAGTACTCTCTGCCTCCCTCAACATATTGAGAAGCTATGGGAGAGTCACTTCAAACTTGTTCATATTAAAATTTATTATGAACTGTGAAAAGGAATCTGGTAGGGACTGAAGCACAATGTCCACACACAAGTTATCCTCTAGGACCATTCCTAGACTTGTGAGTTTCTCTATCCACTCAATCATGTTTAGGACATGGTTCTGAACCGGTGTCCCCTCAGTCATCCTAGCGCGGAAGAGGCTCTTAGATATCTCATATCGCTGAGTCCTTCCCTGTTCCTCAAACAATTTGCGGACATGTAGGAGAATGGATCTGGCATCTATCTTTTCATGTTGTCTTTGTAACTCAGGAGCCATAGAGCCCAACATATAGCACTGAGCAAGAGTGGAGTCATCAATGTACTTCACATAGCGAGCGATCTCATCCTCGTTTGCCCCTTCTTCGGGCGCAGGCATCACTGTATCAAAGATGTACACGATTTTCTCCGCTGTGAGAACAATTCTCAAGTTATGTAGCCAATCCGTATAATTTGGACCAGTGAGGCGGTTGACATCAAGTATACCACGTAAGGGATTTGAAAGCGACATTTTCGGAAAATAAAGATGCAGCAGAAATGAATAACATGCAGATTTTGCAAGAAATAAACTATCAAGATATGGACTTCTATCTTAATATGCTCCCACTATTTTACTAACGAGTCACACGACACCCTCAGCACATGAAACGGAAGTCTCCGGTAAACTTCTAGTGGGGATCAGGATCCAATCAGCGTTTTAGTGTAACCTCGAGGGACTCGACCAATCACACTAAGCCTAAAAGGTAGGCAACTCTTGTCGATCACAACTCCTTGTGATTCCCGTCCTTTTCGTCCTCCGAATCACCATGGCCTCGAGGGAATCGACCAACCGTGATGCTCGGTTAAGTTAACACCTTCGTTACAAGATGAGTCTGATTTGATGATATACCCTCGAGGGACTCGACCAAGTATACCATGCCCTCAAGTCACCGATGACATCTCTATGTCGTAAGCAAGATAGCGAATAGCGATATAGGTGAGTCTCGAGGGACTCGACCAACTCAACCTACACCGGGAATCGGTTCTTACTTATAACGATGGAAGGCCACGTGGGTCAATCTAATTGCCTCACGTTTACCGACTTAATATTATTGAGATATGTTTCTATGATTTGGTCTCCTAATATGATATGTCACACATATACATATTTAATATATATCTACATCGCATGCAAATATATATACATATCTAGTATATGTATAAGCAATTACACCAGATGATCATGCACCACAATCTAATATGATTAGGCCCGAGCCAGTAGGCCTAATCACTCACATCAAGATCTATGTGTGCAATGGTGCATCTCTATGCCCTATGATCGTCCATTTCATCCTTGTCGGTTCCGTCGACATCTTGATGTATCTTCACACATCACGATCGTCCGTCTCGTGGGTCCCGCTATCGCATCGACGCTCCTGCTGTGCCTCCTCATGTGATTACAATTTAATCATAGGCACGCAGGCCCGACAATAAACGAGAAATATAATGGAGGTTCGCAGACCTCAATAATAATAATCACAAGTACACACATCACACGGTCCATGATCATCCGTCCACACATCATATATCATATGTATAATTAATCATCATCATGTAGGACTACTAGATAATAATAAAAATAATAATCAACTAAACTTTTTAATTAATTAATATTTTCTTAAATGAGGGACATTATAGGGAATTTCTAAATTCATAGGGGTATTTTCGTAATTTGGACAAAAGACAGAAACTGAAATTTCTCAATTCCGAGGGGCAAAACTATCTTTTGCCTAGAAAACCCTAATGCCCTTTCTCCTTTTCGCTGCTGCCGCTACCGCCAACCTGCCGGTGGCGGCCTCTGCGACGGGGCGAGGGCACTGCCCTCGCCAACAGGCGGCACGCCCGCTGGCAGCGCTGCCGCTTCGGGTGGGCGCCCCTTTCGGGCGCCGTCGCCTCCGCAGGCGGTGTTGTCCCGTCGGGCAACCGCCCCTTGGGGGGGTTTCGCCCGCGGGAGCAGCGGCGGCGAGCGCCGCTACCGTGCGGCGCCTCTGCCCGTGCTGCTAGCCCCGCCGGCACCAAGCCTGCTGCAAGCAGGCCCTCGGCCGGCTGTAGTAGACGCAGCCCCTGTACTGCCCGCTTTCGACTGCGCTGCACGCACGCAGATCGAGGGCAGCAACTGTTGCTGCCCTTCCTTGTTTTTGCGTCAACAATTTTGACGTCAAAATTCTTCCTAAACACAACACACGCAGTTCAAAACAAATCATTCGCACGAACAACCTGGCTCTGATACCACTGTAGGGAAATCCTTGGGGGCGACATCATATGTGCAGCGAAAGAACAAGAAAAACAAAATCCCCGATTCCCAAAGAGATGTTCGTCGTCGTGCGAAGATTGGTACGTAAAAAATCCGTGAAACATAAAACTACGTAGTGAGTAGATTGTGTTACCTAGGGAGATCGTATATCCCTATTTCCTTGCAGATCCTTAGGAGAGGGTGAAGGAGGTCAAGCGTCCTCCTCTCTAGCGGTGATCCACACAGCAAGGTTGCGACGACGCTCCTCAAAACTCCAGACCTACTCTCAGGTGGAGATGGAGAAGAGAATAGGAAAAGGCAAACAAAAGCTCTCTAACCCATGGGGCTCTGAATCCCTCCTATTTATAGAGGTCCCCTGTCAAACCCTAATGGGTCCTCCCCTAGTGCGTATTAAATCTGCATCCAATAAGACAAGGGCTCCGTCGGATATCTCATATCAGAACCTCTATTCATCGCAATGCCTACCATATGTGTATAACCCTCTAGGCCCAATATCGAGTTGGCCGTGAGTCATACCTGTCAAACTCCTTCTAACTCAGTGAATTATTATCTCTGTAATAATTCACTTGACTCATCGACTACGGACGTACTAGGCCACTACGCCGTAGTCCCCAGATGATACAGGGGAATCCAATCCATTGGACCTGTCTGTCCTCAATTATCGTGTACCTATAGTCCCTCATCCATCTAATATACCAGAGACCGTATATCGAGCATGGTGTTGTCAGACCCATACGGTTTCTTCTCGAGTCTCGCTCTAATCGGATTCTCTCGGAGAACTCTTTCTCTCTCAACCCGAATGACCCTGGGCAGGGATTTGTCTGAGCAAGAACACATGGGATATTCCTCTCATGACGCTGAGAGTAGATGATCCTCTATCAACACTCAATAGCCCTCGTAAGGTCGACTACCACTCCCAATGACTAGTTGTACTAGATCTGGGACAACCAAACCTATAAGTCTGGTATCAAAGAGTGGATCACTCATACAGGACATCCTTGGTGTCTCAAGTCTAAGGACCAAATACACCACAAGGACTACGGAATCGCTGTCTGACAATAAGTCATTATCAACCATCCAGCATTCCGTGAGCGGATCAATCAGTGAACTCATTCTCCAATGAGCACCTATACTGTATCCCTAGTGTCCCTACACAAGTAGCTATAAGACCAACTGCATCCATCATGTGAACGGGTATACAGCACACCAGTCTGTCCGGTTATCACGATATCCCTCTCGAGTAACCTATGACCGGGATTATTTAGGATATGTGTTTAATGGTGAATCGATCTCACTATCGTGATCTCATCACGATCCGATTCCCATTGCACAAATCCAAGGATATCACAATATTTGTATGCATTTATGCAATAGTTATAAAGTGATATATGCCAAAATAAAAAAGCAAAAAGATTCTGTATTAAGTCACATGTGCCATCACTCACGTGATTGGCTTGCTGGGCACCTATGACTAGCAGTTGGCCCATAATTAAGTTAGTAGGATTACCTCTCAAACCTAACTTAATCTACACTCTAACTATGACAATTAAGACATGATTACTGCACTTCATGTTCCGGTGCATCAATTGCTCTTTCGACGAGCTTTCGATATACTTCCAACAAACATCCGACGAACTCTCGGTAATGCTCCGGCAGACTCCCGACAAGCTTCTGGACTTTGTGATGATCTTCTTGGCGAGTTCTGATGAGCTTCTATGGCTCTTGGACTTCTCGGTTGCTTCCCGTAGAACTTCCGACGAACGTCTGGACTTCCGACGAACTCTCAAACTCCCAACTAAATCTCGATCTTGACTTTGGCACAACACCTGCTTTATGTCTTACTGTCATTGTAGTTAATCCTGCACACTTTTCTCAACATATTGATTAGATCAAACAAATTATAATTGACTTCATCATCAAAATCCGAGATTCAATAATCTCCCTCTTTTTGATGATGACAATCAATTGATGACGGAGTTAACCTTAACTCCCCCTATCTATATGCCATACTTGAGAAAAGACATTCTAGAATTCAAGACTTTTGAATTCAAGAGACATATTTGATAAGTTAAGTTCATTTAAACTTATCAATACACACATCATGATTCGTATCATGATCTAACATTCTCAAAATGATGTGAAGGCATGACATCCATTTTCAAGTATGATATTTCAAATATGAAAGATGACAAAGATAGCAGTTCATCATTCTATGGCAAGATATAAATTTGTAAAATTGCAAGTTAAGCTCTAGATATCTTATCTTAATGAAGAAAATTTATCAAGCAAATATTTCAAGTATGTACGATGAAATACATTGCATACATTTATCATCAATTTACCACATTTTGGTATTATTTCCCCCCCTTTGTCATCAACAAAAAGGAGAACGATTCAACAATATATGCTAAGTGTGGTAAAAATTCATGCCGCATTTCAATTTGTATATCAATCATATTTCAAGCATTCATGATATGGTATCATTCAAAAATTCTCACATTAAAAGTTATAAATATTTAAAGAGATGGCTTCCATCAACTTCTCCCTTTTATTTTTTTATTAAAACTTTGCATGAAGGAAGGTAAGAATGAATTCCATTAAGAACCAACTTTGTGAAATGATTTGAATTAAATAAAAAATAATAAAAGAGTTTCATTTAATCATGCTTTAATTTTCACAAGGATCAAAATATTCATGTGAAATCAAATCCTCATTCTTGCAAGTGTTCATCTAAAAAAAAAAAATTATAAAAATTCTTCCTTTATTAATAAAGAATTCATGTGAAAGAATTATTATATGAAAGATAAAAGAAATTCCAAGAATTAATCTTTATAATGAGAGGAGCATCACATTAAAACCATTTCTCAATAAAATTTCATAAGAGATAAACCCGTGAGAGATGCATTTGTCAATTAATTCTATGTATTAAAAATCATTAAGTAATAGAGTAAGCATATGAAATAAACTTGATATGACATAGACTCATGAAAGCTCCATTCGAGAAATACATTAAGTCTGGAAGAGAAATACAATAAATTCATGCATTCGGACAAATTAATATTCCTCACTCTCTTCTAATAAAATCAAATTATTCTTCACTTCAAGGCTTTGTAAAAATATCGGCTAATTTATGTTTTGTATTAATAAACTCTAGGATTATATCATGATTAGTGATATGATCTCGTATAAAATGATGCCTAATATCAATATGTTTTGTTTTAGAGTATTGAATAGGATTTTTTGTTAAACATATTGCACTTGTGTTATAACATTTTATAAGAATGTTTTTAAGATAAATTTTGTAATCCTCTAAAGTGTGTTTCATCCACACAACTTGTGCACAACATGCACTAGCTACAATGTACTCAGCTTCGGTTGTAGATAGTGCAACCGAATAGGAGTGTTGATAGCCTTTGGGCTATCCATATTAAACCTTTTTAGCAAATCTAAAGCATATTTTGTTTGACTAAGAAATATACCATTACTTAGTTGTTTGATTTGTAAGCCCAAAAGAAAGTTAATTCCCCCATCAAACTCATTTCAAATTCAAGACTCATACTTTTAGTAAATGACTCACATAGAGATTCATTTGTAGAACCAAAAATGATATCATCAACATAAATTTGAACAATAAGAAAATTATTTTCAAAAATTTTTATAACCAATATAGTATCGACCTTGCCTTTAGAGAAATTATTTTCAATAAGAAATGAACTAAGTCTCTCATACCAAGCCCTTGAGACTTATTTTAAACCATGGAGAGCTTTAGTTAATTTAAACATATGATTAGGTTGACTATCATTCTTAAATCTGGGAGGTTGTTCAACATAAACTTCTTCGAAAATAAAGTAATTAAGAAAAATATTTTTAATATCCATTTGAAACAACTTAAAATTATTACTATCAGCATAGGCAAGGAGTATCCTTATGGCTTCTAATCGAGCCATAGGAGCGAAGGTTTCTTCATAATCGATACCTTCTTCTTGGTTGAAACCTTTGGCTATTAATCTAGCCTTGTTTTTAACCACGATACCAGATTTATCTTGCTTGTTTCTAAAGACCCATTTAGTACCAATAACTAAATTGTCATTTGGCCTAGGAATAAGCTTCCACACCTCATTTTTCTCAAATTGATTTAACTCATCTTGCATTGCGATAGTCCATGAATCATCTTTCATGGCTTTGTCAATACATTTAGGTTCAATTTGGGAGAGAAAAGCGGCATTGGCATAAAAATTTTTAAGAGAAGAACGTGTTTGAACCACTTTAGATGCGTCTCCTATGATTAGCTCCTTAGGATAAGTATCTATATACTTTCAATCCTTGGATAAGGATGTTTCGGAAGTAGATGCATCTAAGTTGCTGGATAGAGAAAGGGTTTTATTTAAATTCAAAGCATCAAAATTAACATCATCATCAAAATCATTTTTCTTAATTTCAAAAACCTTATTAAAAACAACATAAATAGATTCTTCTATAATCAAAGTTGTTTTATTAAAGATACAAAATGCTTTAGAAATAGAAGACTAGCCAAGAAAAATTCCTTCATCGGATTTAGCATCAAATTTTCTTAAGGCATCTTTTTCATTCAAGATAAAACACTTACCCCCAAAAACTTTAAAATATGAAACATTAGATTTTTTGTTGTTCCATAACTCATAAGGAGTTTTGGAGAGTAAGGGTCTTACTAGAACTCTATTCATGACATAGCATGCCATGTATACGGCTTCGGCCCAAAAATATTTGGGTAGGCTATATTCATTCAACATAGTTCTTGCCATTTCTTGTAAATTTCTATTCTTTCTTTCTGCTATTCCATTTTGTTGAGGATTTCTTGGAGTAGAGAAGTTGTGGTTGTATCCATTAGATTCATAAAATTCTTGGAAATCATGGTTTTGAAATTCACCACTATAATCACTTTGAATTGACGAAATCATAAAACCATTTTCATTTTGAACAAGTTTACAAAACTTGGAGAAATATCTAAAGCATTCACTTTTGTGTGTCAAAAAATAAGTCCATGTGTATCTACTATAATCATCCACGATGACAAACGCGTATTTGCTACCTCCTAGGCTTGATGTAGAAATTGGTCCGAACAAGTCCATATGGATTAATTGCAAAGGTCCAGAGGTGCTTATTTGGTTCTTAGGTTCGAAGTTACCTTTTATTTGTTTTCCTAATTGACATGCATTACACACATTATCTTTGATGAACTTGATATGAGGAATTCCTCTTACAAGTTCTTTAGATGAAATTTGAGAGATTAGTTTTATGCTAGCATGACCAAATCTCCTATGCCAAAGCCAAACATCGTCATTTAAAATCGAAAAACATATTTCATTGCAAAGATCATTGATGTCAATAGTGTATACATTATTTTATTTTAGTGCAATCATAGATGTGTTTTTGTATAGTTTTTCAATAATGCAAGCATTAGATTCAAATTTAACAATATATCCTTTATCACATAATTAACTAATACTCAAAAGATTATGCTTTAAACCATCAACTAACAACACATCTTCAATAAAAAAGTTGGATGTGTTACCTATAGTTCTTTTGCCAATGATTTTACCCTTTTTGTTGTCTCCAAAGGTGACATATCCTTCATTTAGGCTAGTGAGCTTAGAGTATTGAGATGGATCTCCGATCATGTGCCTTGAGCATCCACTATCATGGTACCATCTCTTGCTCCTAGCTTGTGATGGTTTACATTTTTACAAAAGAGGATGATTTTTAGGTACCTATTTGACCTTGGGTGCCTAAAAAATCGATCGGCTTAACTTATCATTTTGCATAGAGTTCTTTACGGTTCCTTTAGGAACCCAAATCAATTTGTGTGGACTACACTTTTTAAATGGACAATGATAAGCTATATGTCCAAGTTTACAACAAAAGTTGTATTTATTTTGGGCTGAAATATACAAGATAGGGCCTTTAATAAAGGTGGTTAGATTTTGGTGAGTGCTACTCACAAATCCGATTCCACTTCTTTTATGAACGTGACCCTTATTGGCAAGGATCATGTTCAAGGACTTGTTACCAACCTCAAATTTTTCTAAAGTATCCTTGAGTAGTAAGTTTTCCTTTCTAAGTATTTCTACTTCAAGCCATTTCGTACATGTAGCTAAACTATCATTATGCTTAATTTTTAATTTATCGAAATCACTAATAAGAGAATCATGCTCCTTTTTTAATAATTTATAGTTTTTACTAATTATTTTGCATTCATCAAATAAATCATGAAAAGCATTTAATAGTTCATCAAATGATAAATTTGTATCTAATGAACTTCTTACCTCATCTCTAATGGCCATTAGCATATAGTGAGCAACTTGATCGGTGTTGATTGACTCATCTTCTTCGAATGCACTTGAGTTGTCCCATGTTGCTTTGAGAGCCTTTTTCTTTGGTGTCCTCTTCTTGGCTTGGAGGCATATACTATGGCATCTGAGGAGGCAATCAATGCTAAATTCGAAGCCTTTGAGGCGCGAATGAAGGATAAGATTCGGACGCTCTTTACCGAACTCAGTTTGGGCCGACCACAAAGCCCGAAGAAATCACATCAAGGAGAGAGCTCTACCCAATCACACCAAGCCCGAAGAGGTGACTTCCAAGAGAGGGGAGGCTCTATGACTAACCCCAACTATCCATGCATGAGGGTGGACTTCTCTAGATGGGAAGAAGGAGACTCCATTGGTTGGATCTCACGTGCAGAGTGATATTTTCGGTACCACAAAATCACGGACGCATCTATGCTGGAAATTGCGGCTATACATCTTGAATAGGATGCCATACAGTATTTTGACTAGTTTAAACACACTCATGGAGTCCTCTCATGGCAACAATTCAAAGAAGGATTGTTGATCCGCTTCGGACTAACCGATTACGAGAACACTAACAGACAACTAGCAAAGATCTGATAAACCTCCACCATTCAGGAGTACCAAACCAGGTTTGAAAGGTTATCTAATCAAACTCATGGTTGGTTTGAAAAATAGCTATTGAGGATCTTCATTAAGGGCTTGAAGCCAGAGATCCGAGGAGAAGTTAAAGCACGACAATCGTACACGCTTATGGCAGCCATCTCTTTTGTACGATTTCAAGAGGAGTGATTGAACCATGAAGCTTGGAGGACTAGGGTCGCTCCTTGACTAGCAATATTGAAGCCCTCAGCCCCTCTACTATCGACTAAGTCCCTACACCAAAAAGGTTGACAAGAGAAGAGCTTCGGGAGCGATCTGCGAAGGGGTTATGTTGGCACTACGATGAGTCGTGGAGCCATGAGAATTGTCGTAGTAAAGAGAGACTTCCTATAATTGAACTAGTAGAAGAGGAGATCATTGAATATCCAAAAGAGAGCCTTGAACATGAAGAAAAGAATATAGAAGAAGAGCCACAACTGATCGACGTTACGGTACACGCACTAGTTGGCTACTCAAACCTGCAAATGATGAAAGTTAGAGGCCTTCTTAAACAACAACCGATCACTATTCTCATCAACATGGGCAGCACTAATAACTCCCTAAATAGTAAGGTTGCAGCTTGGATGACACTCCACATCAAAGGTTGCAGCAAGTCTGATGTAAAGGTCGCCGATGGTAGAACCCTAAAGTGCGACCAAAGATGCTCGTGGGTGAAACTATTGCTGCAGGACCAAGAGACAATTACATATTTCTTCCTCCTCCTCTTGATGATCATGAGGCCATACTTAGAATTAAATGGTTGATGACATTAGGTGATGTTTCTTGGAATTTTATGAAACTAATTATGAAATTTTATAGTAAGGAGAAACATGTGATACTGCATGGGAAACATGGGGGTGACGTAACGATAATTTGTACACAACAAATGGAGAAGGTTTTGCATAAAGCATGCAGCAGATTTTTGATACAACTTGAGCAGCAAACTAAGTGAGAGCCAATAGAATTTGAAGATCCAAATCTACTTCCTTTACTTGCTAAATTTTCAAATATATTTGACGAACCGCGCAACCTACCTCTTATCCGTCGTCATGATTATTGTATAATGATTCTTCCAGGCAAATCCCAAGCAAATACTCAGCCATATCAATATCCGCATCTCCAGAAGGATGAAATAGAAAGAATTGTAAAAGAGATGCTTGAAATAGGAGTTATTCGGCTAAGTTGCAGCCTCTACTTTTCACCGGTGCTCCTCGTACGAAAGAAGGACGGAACATGGTGATTGTGTGTTGATTACCAAGCTCTCAATGACATAACCATTAAGGGCAAATACCCTATTCCAGTAGTAGATGAATTGCTAGATGAAAGAGAGTATAAATCTTCACAAAGCTAGACCTTCGATTCGGGTATCATCAAATACGAGTGTGCGAAGAAGACATACCGAAAACCACCTTTCAAACACACAAAGACCACTATGAATTTTTATTTTCTTCAACAGAAGGTGGAATATCTTGGGCATATCATATCAGAGGAAGGTGTGGTGGTGGACCCTCCATAACTGAAGCAATGCAGAACTGGCCGACCCCGAAAATTGCTATATGGCTTTCTGGGTTTAATAGGATACTACCGTAAGTTCGTAAAAAACTATGGAAAGATCAGTGCATAACTTACTTCTTTGCTAAAAAAAGAAGCTTTCAAATGGTTAGATAAAGCCACCACCACTTTCGACGAACTTAAAGCTGTAATGAGGACAGTGCCCAACTTCCGTAAGACTTTTATCATTGAAGCTGATGCCTCCGGAGTTGGAATTGATGCTGTACTAATGCAAGATGGCCGCCCTCTCACTTATATCAGTAAGGTGTTATCTTCTTCCCATCACAAGATGCTTATTTACGACAAGGAGATGCTCGCAATTGTGTATGCGGTGGCCAAGTGGAGACCGTACTTGATCGGGTGACGCTTTCAAATCAAGGCCGACTATAAAAACCTAAAATATTTCTTGGAGCAGAAGATATCTTCCCCTGAGTAGCAAAAATGGATAACAAAGCTTCTTCGATATGATTATGAAATAACTTACAAAAAGATGAAAGAGAATATTGTTGTAGATACGCTTTCGTGGCTACCTAAGTAAGCTGAATTTTCGGTCGTTTCACTTTCGACTAGCGACTTCCTTGAGGATATTAAGATGGAATGGCAAGAAGATTCAGAGACCAGTAAGATCATAAAAAAATTGGCGGAAGCACCAAGTTCTGTGGCTCATTACAGTTGGGACTCAAAAGAATTGCGCTATAAGGGACGCATTGTGCTTGTGTCAAATTCTACTTGCATCTTCACGAGCATATTTTGGACAGAGTTATTTCAAATATAGGGCACTAAATTGAAAAGGAGTACAGCATATCACCCGTAAACCGACGGCTAGACGGAAGTGGTAAATAGGTGCTTGAAGATAGCCCAAAGCCACCCACCAAATATGACTACCCAAGGAGAACTCCATACCCAGTCGAGTACCATTATTGATCGACGGATCGTGACTCAATAATGATGACCCACTACTAAAATGCTAATATAGTGGGCGAACTTACCAGCAGAAGGTGCCACTTTGGAAAACTATGATGACTTGAAGACCAAATTCCTAGAATTCATGAATTGTCAGCCTCGAGGACAAGGCTGATTTGAAGAGGATAGGTTTGTTAGGACTCTAGCTAGGAGAGTCCTAATTGAGAGGGGCATTCATGTAAAACCTACCTAAGCTGATCCCTATTAAAGAGCTGAAGAGGCCGGCTAGGGTTTGGAGGTTATTTCTTAAAGAAGAATTAGGAGTTGTAAAGGAATATGAGTCTTGAGTTGGAGTCCTATTAGGAGTCTTAATTGAGTAGGAGTCTTGAGTATGAGTCATATTAGGAGTTAGGGTTTAGAAACCCTATAAATAGCTATGTATTCATCCTCTTTTGATATGCAATAGATGAATCTTTTCTGCAGCCTTTGAGCAACAACTTGGAGGGAAGAATCCCTATAGAGTTCCAAAGAGGCCGATCCCCTAAAGAGATCAACCACAAGTTTAGAATCTGTAATGGGTTCTAACAGTCCTCAGGTCACCGATGATATCTCTATATAATAGGAAAGATAGCGAATTACGATATAGGTGAGTCTCAAGGGACTCGACCAACTCAACCTACATCGAGAATCAGTCCCTACCTATAATGATGGAAGGTCATGTGGGTCAATCTAATTGCCTTATATTTACTGTCTTAATATTGTCTAGAGAGGGGATTTTGAGTTGGTCTCCAAATTTAACATGTCACAAATGTACATATTTAATATATATCTACATCGCATGTAAATATATAAACATATCTAGTAGGTGTACAAGCAATCACACATCATATGAGCAATCACACCCGTAAATATATATCTACATCGTATGCAAATATACTCGCAGGTGCAGTGCCCGCAGGTGTCGCTACCTTGTGGCACTTCTGCCCTCGGGCATAGTGCTTGCAGGCGTCGCTACCCCACAGCGCCTCTACACATGGGCACGGTGCCTCTGCTCACCAGCGCAGCGCCCATAGGTGCCACTGTGGGTGCTGCCCGCCCTTGCGAGAACATCTGGTCCTCTTACTTCATCTTCGTTGAGTAATTAAGTGAGATGAAATTATTGATCAGGGACATCAAATTAGAATGGACTTGGAATGAGATAATTTAAGGAGTTGAGTCCTCCTAGTTTTAGTGGTGAGCTTGATCTAATGGTAGCAGAACGATGGATGATGTAGATAGAGAAAATATTTGACTTCTTAAATTATTCGGATGATCAGAAGGTTTCTTTGCCAATTCTATGTTGGAAGGAGAGCCTGAGCACTAGTGGAGAACGATAAAAAGGTTTCTGAAGTTAAACACGAGCCAATCACATGGAAGATATTTGTAGAAAGGTTCAATAATATATATTTCCCAGATTACATTATAGAGCAGAAAGAATTCGAGTTCTTGAATCTCATTTAGGGAAACTTGAGGGTAGTAAAGTATGACTCTCTATATTTGCCACTCATATAACTGATGATGATGAAACTAGAAAATAAAAAAAATTAAAAAGGGTCTAAGACTAGCAATAAGAAGTCGTAGATCAGCCATAAAACTCCAAGCATATGGTGATATGATAGAAAGAGCTTTGATAACTGAATGAGACTTGGAGAAAATTTCGGAAATCAGGGGTAAGAAAGATAAGGACAAGTTTATCAGCAAAAATAAGAGAGGGAAAGAATTTGAAATAAGTTATAAGAGGGTCAAGACATCTAGATTTGGAAAAGAAAAACTCACTCAATAGAATGCGAAATTTACATGGGGTGATGATTGTGAGTGAAGTTTCCAAATGTTCAAAGAAAAAGATTGACTAGTGCCCCTATTATCACTATTTCAAGTGGTTACGAGGGAGTTGTAGTGATATGAATGAGCAAGTTGATTATAATTCTGCCAAAGACCCTTTAACTATTCATCGAGGACTAATAACAAGAGCGAAAACTAAAAGGATGAAAGAAGCCTTAACTTATTTATTAGAAGGCATTTGGAAGAAGCAAGCTAGTCAAAACGTGGTCAAGGTTCTATGGATACAAGAAGAGCCTAAAATAATCAACCTGATTCAAATAAGTCAACATCATGAAGAGAAAGTCCAACCTTGAGAGAAGGATGAATTTTTAGCCATCATTGAAGAATAAAGGTCATTCAGCTATATTGGACCATATTAGGAATTGTGGGCTTATTCATGAATAATTGATGAAAATCTTCAACTTAGTAACCATATACCCCGATAGCTAAAGAGCTATGATACATATGGAATGCAAATTGACCCCCTCCAACGATTTGAAACAAGATGGATCGTTCAAGATTGAAGTTAGGAAAACTATTCTAATCACATAATCAATGAAAATTTGATGAAGTAATTATAATAGTACTTTGAGTCCCTTAAAACGTCACAAACCAAGAAGCTTGATAAGTTGAAAGGAAAAACAAAGATTTTTCTTGGGTTTTGAACGCCACAAACAGAAATGCATGATAAGTCCAAAGTTCATGCAAGAACTTAAAAACAAAACACTCACTGGTGTTGTAGGTTGAATATACTTCTTCAATGTCTCCTTACAAAGAGAGTCAGCCTTGTTTATATAGTACAAAGGCCTAAGTACAAAGGGAATGAATATATTAAATGACATTCATATTCCTAATGCATGAATGTAGATTACTCATGAATCTACATTGAATTGTTTTGAATAATTATTCATGAATAAGCCCACAATTCCTAATATGGTCCAATATGGCTGAATGACCTTTATTATTCAAAGATGGCTAAAAATTCATCCTTCTCTCAAGGTTGGACTTTCTCTTCATGATGTTGACTTATTTGAATCAAGTTGATTATTTTAGGCTCTTCTTGTATCCATAGAACCTTGACCAGGTTTTGACTAGCTTGCTCCTTCCAAATGCCTTCTAATAAACAAGTTAAGGCTTCTTTCATCCTTTTAGTTTTCGCTCTTGTTATTAGTCCTCGATGAATAGTTAAAGGGTCTTTGGCAGAATTATAATCAACTTGCTCATTCATATCATTCCCCCTTTCCTTGAAAAGATTCGTCTTCGAATCAGTGTCTTCATCACCATGATTTTGTTGATGGCTCAGCAATCAACACACATTCTCCATGATCCATCCTTTTTAGGCACCAATAGAATAGGAACTACACATGGACGTATGCTTTCTCGCACATACCCCTTTTTCATAAGCTCACTTACTTATTTTTGGATTTTCTTGGTCTCTTCAGGGTTGCATCTATATGCTAGCTTATTTGGTATGCTTGCACTTGGAATGAAATCAATTTGATGCTCAATTCCTCTAATTGGTGGCAAACCATTAGGAACTTCTTCGGGAAATAGATCCTCATTTTCTTACAAAAGATCAACAATAACACTAGGCAAACTCTTGTCAATTTTGTTAGAAGCAATCAGAACATCCTTGTACATAAGTACAAGTAAGGGCTGCCTCATGGTTAAGGCTTTCTTCACATCACTCATTTTGGCATAAACACTCATTTTTCTTTCACTCAAACTTTCTTTGTTTTCTCTCCCCTTGTATTTCCCAATACTCTCCTTTTTATCACTTAGCTCACCATTTTCTTTTTTCTCTCTTTCTTTTTCCCTCCCCAATGTTTTGGTTAATGAAGACTCAAGCTCCTCATATTGTTGTTTTATGTGCATTTGGTCCTCAAAAATTGTCTTTGGAGGCAAAGGTCCAAGCTGATATTTCTGTCCATCTATGATCAAAGAATAACGGTTCTTGAATCCATCATGTATTACCCTTCGATCGTATTGCCATGGTCTCCCCAATAACATATGACTAGCATACATAGGTACCACATCACACCAAACTTCATCCTTATATCTACCAATTGAAAAGGAAATTAACACTTGTCGATTTACCTTTACTACACCACTATTATTCAACCATTGTAACTTGTAAGGTTTTGAATGCTTGATAGTAGGTAATTTCAGTTTCTCCACGAGCAAGGTGCTTACCACATTTGTGCAACTTCCACTATCAACAATCACATTACACAACTTGTTAGCAATCAAACAATGAGTATGAAACAGATTTTCACGTTGTTCACCATGTTCATCATTTTCATTTTGCAAACTAAGTATGCGTTGAACAACTAGATTTTCACCTTTAGCATACTCTACATCACTAGTATCGTCTAGAATGTCTTCATCATCCTCTTTCTCACTTTCAGATTCTACAATTCCATCCCTCATGATCATAACTCTTTTATTAGGATATTCGCGTGCCACATGTCCATGCCCAAGGCACTTAAAACACTTAATACCTCTAGTTTGATTAGGTAGATTCTTACCTTTACCCTTGCTGCCTAATTCATTTCTACCTTTAGTCTCATCAATTTTAGGCTTAACAATGGGTTTATCATCCTTTTTACTCCAATTCGGTTTCCAAGAAGAAGAAGAACCCGAATAAGGTTTTGAATCATACCTTGTGCCTTTTTTTTTGAGTTGTCTCTCAATCTTCATGGCCACATTCACCATGTCTTCAATCTCCACATAATGTTGCAATTCTACAAGATCAGCAATGTTCTTGTTTAATTGACTCAGGAATCGAGCCATGGTGGCCTCACGATCTTTATCCGCATTAGCCCTTATCATAGTTATCTCCATCTCCTTGTGATACTCATCAACACTCATGGAACCTTGTGTCAAGGTTTGCAGCCGTTGATGCAAATCCCTATAGTAATAGCTAGGGACAAATCTCCTCCTCATGATTTGTTTCATCTCCAACCAAGTCTCCACGGGCCTTTCACCATTTCTACGCTTGTCTTTACACAATTGATCTCACCAAACAATAGCATAATCAAAAAATTCAACAGCTGCTAATTTTACCTTTTTCTCTTCAGAGTAGTTATGACATTCAAATATCATCTCCACTTTTCGTTTCCACTCTAAATAGGCATCTGGATTATTTTTCCCTTGAAAAGAAGGAATTTTCATTTTGATGCTGCCTATGTTTTTGTCCACACCATCAAAACGTCCTCTCCTAGTTTGTCTCCTAGGATTAATATTTTGACCAATTAGAGTAACTTGGTTATCATCCATGTCATTGCCACCATCATATTCATCATTGACAAAGGTTGGTTGTCTCCCACGTCGTGGTTCACCTTGTAATCTATTAATTGCATCATCATGCCTTTCTAGATGATCTCTTACATCTCCCATCACTTTGAACATACATTCAAATTGTTGCTGCATTGCTTGAACTAAAAGATCATTGGATGAAGAACTCACTTCTTTATCTTTAGACATGTATACAACCTGAAAAACAAAGTTAGAACAACCTCACCAACACTCCCTCACGTTTTTTTATTTTTTATTTTTCCACTCTAGATTTGATTCACTCCACTCATGTTTCACATAATTTTTTTGGCTTTTCTCTATATTGATCTTACCACTCTTGCCTTTTACCTCTCTTGTTTTGTTATTTGAGTTCTTAGATTAACTAAGGTACCTAAATAAACAATTCAGATTATGGTAATTCAAAAAATAGTGAAATTGGACAGCTTTAAAAGCAAACAAAAGATAGGCCAATTTAAAGGTGTGTGTAATGCACTTTAAACATAAGCAAAGAGTAGAATTTTTTTTTTTTTTTTTTTAGGAATGAAGAAAGATTTCCAAATCAAAATAGAAATTCAAATGAACAAAGATCAAATTCTGTAACTTGCAAGTATTCTTTGAATCCGCAATTTTTTTTTTCTAATTCAAACCTCTTTTTTTTTTTTTTTTTTTTTTGACCTTTGATTTTCCCTCTTTTTTTTTTGACCTTTGATTTTCTCTCTTTTTTTTTACTTTTTTATCTTTTTTTTTTATACCATAAAGTGCGGAATTACAAATAAGAATAGTAATAACGCAAGAAGCACAATAATGAAGATGAAAAAAGAACAATAATTATAGATATTGGCCAAAAAAGAAGAAGAAGAGAAAAGAAAAAAAAATCTAAAAGATAGCAAATAAATAGATACGCAAACCTCAAACTTGAGCCGAGCTCTGATACCAAATGATGGAAATCTTCAACTTAGCAACCATATACCCAGATAGCTAAAGAGCTATGATACATATGGAATGCAAATTGACCCCCTCAAATGATTTGAAACAAGATGGATCGTTCAAGATTGAAGTTGGGAAAACTATTCTAATCACATAATCAATGAAAATTTGATGAAGTAATTATAATAGTACTTTGATTCCCTTAAAACGCCACAAACTAAGAAGCTTGATAAGTTGAAAGGAAAAACAAAGATTTTTCTTGGGTTTTGAACGCCACAAACAGAAATGCATGATAAGTCCAAAGTTCATGCAAGAACTTAAAAACAAAACACTCATCGGTGTTGTAGGTTGAATATACTTCTCCAATGTCTTCTTATAAAGAGAGTCAGCCTTGTTTATATAGTACAAAGGCCAAGTACAAAGGGAATGAATATATTAAATGACATTCATATTTCTAATGCATGAATGTAGATTACTCATGAATCTACATTAAATTGTTTTGAATAATTATTCATGAATAAGCCCACAATTCCTAATATGGTCCAATATGGCTGAATGACCTTTATTCTTCAAAGATGGCTAAAAATTCATCCTTCTCTCAAGGTCGGACTTTCTCTTCATGATGTTGACTTATTTGAATCAGGTTGATTATTTTAGGCTCTTCTTGTATCCATAGAACCTTGACCACGTTTTGACTAGCTTACTCCTTCCAAATGCCTTCTAATAAACAAGTTAAGGCTTCTTTCATCCTTTTAGTTTTCGCTCTTGTTATTGGTCCTCGATGAATAGTTAAAGGGTCTTTGGCAGAATTATAATCAACTTGCTCATTCATATAATGTAGTTTATACCAATGCCTCAAGAAAGAGCCTTGGATGTGTTTTGTTGCAAGAAGGGAAAGTGGTTACATATGCTTCTAGTCAACTAAAAAGTTATGAACTGAATTATCCAATTCATGATTTGGAATTTTAACAATTAGTTTTTCTCTAAAGATTTGGAGGTATTACTTGTATGGACGGACATTTGAAGTATTTTACTGATCACAAGAGTTTCAGTAAAAGATAGATAGATCTTCTAGAGGATTATGATTGTACCATTTGTTATCACCTGGGTAAAGCTAATGTTATATTTAATTTCAGATTTTGATGATGAAATCAAATAATGTGTTTGATCTAATATGTGTTTTAAGTGATGCAGGACTAGCTTCGATCAGAATAGGCAAAACAATTAAAGTAGGAGGAATCAAACGTTGGGCCGGAGCAAACATGTCAGTAGATTAGACGTCGAGTCGGAGGATCGGTCGACGTGTTGGTAGAAGGATTTGTGTCGTAAATTCAGGCATCGAGCCTAGAAAAGCAAACATTACGCCAAAGAGATCGGAGTTGCACAGTCAACATACCAACAGGGCAAAAGGCAACAAAAGAGGATGATGTACCGAAGGAGTGGACGAAGCGCCGGATGAATCAATGACATGCAGGACAATATGAGATTCACTTGTAATCACTTATGCCTAGATCGAGTTAATTTAGGTCTAATTGAGTTGGTATTGGGGTGAAATAATGCCAACTCAATTAGGGGTCAATTGAACCTAAATTAGGAGTGATTTGGGCTCATTCAATGACCCGAATGTTGGGCCAGGCGGTGGTACCGCCAGAACAGGCGGTAGAACTGCCTATGAGTTGAAAAACTAAAAAAACTCGGTCTTAAGTGTGTCAGGCGGTGGTACCACTAGACTGGGCAGTGGTACCACCCAATGTCAGGCTGCAGGCGATGGTACCGCCCGTACCCGAAAGATTAAATTTTTGGGTCTATTTTTTAAACAATTTAGGGCTTATAAATACCCCACTCGGGTAGCAAGAAAGGAACAAGAATTCTAGAGAAAAAAAAAGAGTAAACTCTATTAAAACATTGAGTTCCCTCCTCATAGTGCTTCGAGTTAGTCCTAAGGGAGGTGTGTGAGGGAATATTTATAAAAGAGTGACTTATAAATGTTATCTCCTAAACCTGTGAAAAGGAGAAAGTGTTGTAAGAGGGTAGTTGGTCTTCACCATTGAAGGAAGACCGATAGTGGATGCCGGTGGCCTCGTCGGAAGAGGAATCAAGAGTGGACATAGGTCACGATGACCGAACCACTTTAAAATCTAGTTTGCATTTCTTTTAAGGTCTTTACTTACATTGCAAACTACTTTACTTACTACGCTTTCGAATTCTTTCAATTTTAAGCTATCTTTCCGAAATCAACTTTAATCGAATGAAAGATTTTCAAAACCAACGATTTTATATGCTGCACTAATTCACCTGCCCCCCTCTTAGTACCAACTCGTTCTTAACAGTTGGTATCAGAGCCTGGTTTTTCTTATTTGGTTTAACACCTAAGAGAAATAGCTCTTTTCGGCTTTCAAGAGAGTCACTCTCTCATTCGTCCTCCCATATTCAATGGAATGGACTAAACATATTGAAAAACTCAAATGAGAGTTTTCTTGCTTTCTTTGGATATGAATTTATGGAATATTATCGAAAGTGATTTTCTAAGGTCTTCTCTTCCAATGAACCATTGGAATGATTTGGAGAAGAAGACTTTTTCTTTAAATGCTAGAGCTATGAATGCTCTATTTTATACCTTAGATAAAAACGAATTCAATCGGGTTTCTACTTGAGAAACGACATTTGATATTTGCACACTCTTGAAATCACACACGAAGGCACAAGTAGGGTTAAAGATTCTAAAGTTACTCTTTTGATGCGTGATTTTGAATTATTTCATATAAAACCAAGTGAAACTATTGAAGATATGTACACCCATTTTACGGATGTCATCAATGGTTTAAAAGCACTTGGTAAATTTTTTTCGAATTTTGAACTTGTTAATAAAGTTTTACAATCTCTTTCTAAAAATTGGGATTCGAAAGTAATTACAGTACAAGAGATAAAGGATTTAAATAAATTTTCACTTGAAGAACTTTTCAGGTCTTTGATAACCTATGAAATGAATTATGTGGCACTTGAACTTAAGAATAACCTTCCAAAGAATAGGAAGGATTTGACACTTAGAACAAATAAAGACTGCTCGAGTGAAAGCTCAAGCGATGAGGACTTTCAACTCTTAACTATAAAGCTTAAAAAATTCTTAAAACAATAATCAAAGAAAAAAAATGAACATAAAAAGAAGAAGCTACAAAAGAAGAAGAAAACACTCAAGGTGACTTAGGACGAATCGAGTTCATCCGAAGATGAAGAAAAAACCAACAAAGGCGAGGTGGCAAACTATGCCATAATGGCTTTCGATGATGAGGTAATCAAAATCCCCTTAGTTTTTTTTTAAATAACTTGATGTTTTTTAATAAGTTATTTTTTTAAATTTGTTAGTAAAAAATAAAAAAAATTACAAAAATTTATCATGTTTTTTTTATAGCTAATTTTGAATATGATAATGAAAATTGCATGCTTTATGATAAAAGAATAAAATGTTAGATCTAATGCTTGTACACCTAATAAGATTAATCTTATGTATGTTTTTAAAAAGTAATAATTTGTATCTTAATGATTTTCCTATTGCTTTTTGATTTTGATTAAAAATATTTTATGTTTAATAAAATCATACTTGATGATTTAATGATGCATAATGATTTAAATCCTATATTTTTGAAATTACGTGTTATACATTTGATCTTATGTCTTTCATGACATGATTCCTTTGTATTTATGATTTGTATATCTCATGATATGATTGAATCATTGATGTAAAGAAGGAAAATGCATTACCACAACAAAAAAAATGATTTTGATTAAAAACGCTTTATGAAATCATGTTTGATGAAATATTGTAATGATGATTTGAAGTCATGCTTAATAAGTTTATATTTCAAAACTATGCTCGATGAGTTATGGCTTATTGATCTTTGTCATAATGAAAGTTGCTTTTTCGGTTTAAAACATTGATGCATGTTTTTATTTAACATAAAAATTTTGGCATGCTTATATAAAATCATCATGTGATATTGAAAAACATAGATCACATAAATTGAAACATGTAAAAAGAGGAAAGCTTTCTCCTTGAAAAATTTCTTTTGTATTATTTTATGAATCTCATAAACTATTAAAGTGATTTTGATGACTTAGATTTGAATGAGTTAGTAGTCAAAATCATGATATTGATTTCTCGATATTTGATACTTGAGATCTTTCTATGAATTGAGATCTTTTTCTCCTTGTTTCTTTTTATAATTTACTAAAGAGAATATCTTTTTTTGGAATTCATGACTTAAAATTTCTTTTGAATTGTAATCTCCTAAGATTTCTTTTTGTTATTTACTAGAAAAGGAGATTTGTCCAAATGAATCATTTGGAAATTGATCTCTCTTGATCTTTCATCTTTCATGTCATGATTTTTATATGATTACCATTGTATTTATGTGCTGCTTAGAGTATTGATGTAAGAAGGAAATGAATTGCACCATTAAAAAATTCCCCTCTTCTTCTTTCTTATTTACAATGACAAAGGGGAGAAAGGAAATTGAATGAGTTGAAAATAATGATAAATGTTTTGAAAATAAATGTTTGTATCATGTTTGTTGATTTTATATTTTGAAATTAAGCATGATGAGTTGAAGTGATGATGATTTAAAAATATTTATTCAAATGCATGAATCGACAATCTTTTTATTAAATGAATCATGATTTTTCTTGTGAATTCTTAGAATTATCACATGATATTATCTTTTTTGATATGATTTTTACTATGCATAATTCCTTGTATTCATGAAGTATATCTCATCACCAAAATTTTCTTGTTATCCTTGTTATGATGTGAAAAATGATGTAAAGTGAAAATAATTATAATATTATATTCTTCTCTTCTTTTTAGCAATGACAAAGGGGGAGTAAAACTTGCTAGCTTACTCATATCAAAAGAGAAACAAGAAGTGTTATCTTGCAAATCTCAAGAGAAGCAATATTTGCTAAGTTACACATTTCAAGAAAATGTAAAAATGATGCTATCTTGTACATTTGAAAAACTTGCTAGTTTGAACATCGTAAAGAAAAGCAAATATGCTAACTTGCACATCTTTAAATTTGCTAGCTTTTATGCTGTAAAACTTGCATATCTCTAAAAATTTATAGTTACACTTTTCCTTTTTGTTATTAACATAGGAGGAGAAGTTATGATGATAATCATGCATATAATGATGTACTTAAATATTTTGATTATGCATGATTTTATGTTGCATGCAATGATATGATTAATTGGTTATATTCATGATGTATGCAATATTAAACTAACTTGATTATATAATGTATTGCATTCGATGTGGATCATGATTGCTTTGACTTGAATTCAACGTTCTATCAATATGGTATATTGATAGGGGGAGTTTAGTTTAAACTATGTCATCAATTGGTTGTCATCATAAAAAGGGGGAGATTGTTGAATCTCGGATTTTGATGATGAAATCAATTGATGTGTTTGATCTAATTTGTATTTTAAGTGACGCAGGACTAGCTTCGATCAGAATAGGAAAAATGTTAAAGCATGAGGAATCAAACGTTGGGCCGAAGCAAACATGTCAATAGATTGGACATCGGGGCGGAGGATCATTCGACGTGTCAGTAGAAGGCTTCGTGCCGTGAATTCAGGTATTAGGCCTAGAAGAGTCAACATTACGCCAAGGAGATCAGAATTGCAGAGTCAATATGCCGATTGGACAAAAGGTTGCAAAAGAGGACGATGTGCCAAAGGATCGGACAAAGTGCCAAATGAATCAATTACATGCCAGACAATATGGAATTCGCTTGTAATTGCTTATGCCTAGATCGAGTTAGTTTAGATCAAATTGAGTTAGTATTGAGGTGAAATAATGCCAACTCAATTAGGGGTCAGTTGGGCCTAAATTGTGTATAATTTGGGCTCATTGGGGTGCCCATTCAATGACCCAAATGTTGGGCCAGGCGGTAGAATCGCTTGTGAGTTGGAAAACTCGAAAAACTCGATCTCCGAGGTTATCATGTGGTGGTATCACCTAGTGTCTAGTTGTAAGAGGTGGTACTACCCAATGCAAGCGGTGGTACTGCCCATACCTAGAAGACCCAGAAGTTTGAATTTTTGGCTCCATTTTTGAAACTATTTGGGCTTATAAATACCCCTCTTGGGCAGCAAGAAAGTAGTAAGAATTCTAGAGGAAAAAAACTAAGTAAACTCTGCTAAAACATTAAGTTCCCTCCTCCTAGTACTTAGAGTTAGTCCTAAGGAAAGTGTGTGAGGGAATACTTATAAAGGAGTGACTTGTAAAGGTTATCTCCTAAACCTATGAAAAGGAGAAAGTATTGTAAGAGTGTAGTTGGTCTTCACCCATTGAAGGAAGACCGATAGTGGATGCTAGTAGCCTCGACGGAGGAGGAATCGTGAGTGGATGCAGGTCACGATGACCGAACCACTATAAAATCTTGTTTGCATTTCTGTTAAAGTCTTTACTTACATTGCAAACTACATTAGTTACTACGCTTCTATACGCTTTCAATTTCAAGCTATATTTCCAAAATTGGAAATTGGTTTTAATCGAATGAAAGATTTTTAAAACTGATGATTTTATCCACTACACTAATTCACAACCCCCCCCCCCCAGTGCCGACTCGTTCCTAACATGTTATAGCTGATGCACTTAGCTTAAAATCTACACGTTTTATAGCTAGACTGGTTGTGAAACAATGGACGTTATTAGAAAAAAAAAATTGATTTGATTGTTATGAAGAAAGGGCAAGACTCAATGATATTGATAACCTCAATCCACGTACAATCTTTATATTAACTTTTCATCGAAGGAGTTATGACAAATTTAGAGGACTAAAATTTTCTTTCAAGGAGGGGAGAGTTTAACATCCCTCATTTTTTTTAAAATTTTGTATGGGTCTATTTGTAATATATGGACCTAAATATAAATATTAGAAATGTGATATGATTTGTGAAAGATTCATATTAGGTTTAAAAAAAAAAATGGTGGACATATGTCACTAGCTAACTTAAGGTTGGTGCCACTGATGGTTGTTTTAAGGATGACACATAGGATTCTTTCATGCATGTTCGCCACATAGCAAATTCTTATATTAGCTAAACCTAAGTAATTAAGGGAGAAACTAAATGAAAACTCAAGATCTGCAGTGTAAGCTTGAGAAGAGAAGGAAGAGGAATTGATGTAGAGGAAGAAAAAGCTTTGCTTTGGTTTGAGATTTTGTATCAATTCCACACCTTTGGGACTCAAATTTGTTTAAGGCAAGCTTTCTAACCCCTTTCTATAGAAATCTTGATCTCTGATTTTATCTTAATTATGAAAACTTTAGAAGATTTTGGCTTCATACTTGATATTTCTATTGTTTGGGAATAAAACTGTGAATATGAAATTTTTCGAGATTTGACATATCTATGTTTTCCTAGCCATAAACTTTGGCATAGATCTTGGATTTAGGAGAAACCAAATTCATTTGAAAATAAACTCATAGCTCTTTCTTTTTATAACAAGTTGATAAATTTAGAGTCTATTTACCTATCAAAATTGTTATTTCAATTAACGCCATGAAATCTGTAAAACAGAGACTGTTAATTTTGACCTTTTAGTACTCTCTTACTTATAACACTCTAATGAAAATACTAATTTATGTGAAACATGATTTATTAGAAACTAGACTCATAAACCTTTCTGTGAATATCTGATTTTAAATATTTGGAGTATAAATGATAATTGAATCATCTGTTCTAATTAACTTTATGAATTCTACAAAACAGAGATAATGTTCTTTGACCTTTGGTTACTAAATTATTTATAACTCCTTGTTGGAAATTCGTATTTAGACAAAACATGATTTCCATAAAACTAGATTGATACTCTTTCGAATGTCCCCATTTTGTGTAAATTGGAGCATAATTGGTTATCCAAATAATTCATGAAATATTCCTCTCAAATTTTGTCAAAATCAAGCTTTGATCAATTTCGCCTATTCTTATTTTGTCTCTTTGGAAATTAATTTCAGCTAAAATCCTTACTTCATTTAAGCTTTATATTATTGCTTCAAATTTTTGTATACTCTTGTCCTACAAGTATTTGCATACCTGAATCTGTTATGTAGACTTCATGTTTGTATCATAATGTTTCATATCGGTATATACATTCCATTGTTCCACATGTGTTTCCGATATATCCCAATTTTATTGTTCACAATACCCCTTTGTACTTTGATGTTTATGGGATAAATGTGACCCTTTGTGAGAAATCATAAAGGGAGTTATGCTTAGAGCCCGCGATGCTTTGTCGACCCCCTTTGACTTCACTCAGAGGTGTGTGGATGGAGCTCCTAGAGATGGGAGACTTATGTTTGGTGGTTATTCAGAAATGGATGGACCATATTATGTTATGATCCTATTTCACCATCTATCTATTTGATATGATATCTAGAGCTTTGGTTATGTGCTTCTATATATGCTTTGGATAAGAATGAAATATACGCTACGTCAAATGCGACGTTTGAGCTTTTATTTCGTATTTATTCATTGATATGTTTCGAAATGCTTCATATGCCATTGATATGCTTTGAAATATTTCATATACTATTAATATACTCTGAAGCATTTCATATACCATTGATATGCTCTAAAATATTTCATATGTCATTGATATGCTCCAAAACATTTTATACGCTCTTGATATGTTCCAAAATGGTTCATATGCCATTGTTATATACCGAAACATTTCATATGCCTTTGATATGCTCCGAAATGCTTCATATGCTATTGATATGCTCCGTAACATTTCATACACCCTTGATCTTCTCCGAAATATTTCATATGTCATTGATATGCACTAAAACATTTCATATACCCTTGATATGTTCTGAAATGCTTCATTTGCCATGATATGCTCCGTAACATTTCATACGCCATTGATATGCTCCAAAATGCTTCCTATGTCATTGATATACTCTGAAATGCTTCCTATGCCATTGATATGTTCCGAATATGCTACTTATATACTTCAAAATGTTTCATATGCTATTGATATACTCTGAAATATTTCATACATCATTGATATGCTCCAAAATATTTATAATGTCATTGATATGCTCCAAAATATGTCATGCACTGCTGATCTATTCTAAAATATTTTATATGTCGTTGATATTGTAACAAATCTCATTTTTAAAAAAATTATATATTTGTAATGTAGGGACCTAAATGTAAATATTAGAAATGCGATATGATTGGTAAAAGATTCATATTAGGTTTTTTTTAAAAAAAAAGAAAAAAAATGACCTAAGGTTGGTGTCACTTATGTTTGTTCTAAGGATGACACATAGGCTTCTTTCTTGCATGCTTGCCATCTAGCAATTCATATGTTAGCCAAACCTAAGTAATTTGATGAGAGATTAAATGAAAACTTAAGAGCTACAGCCAACATGGGTTTGAGGAGAAGGGAAGAGGAATTGAAGTAGGAGAAGGAGAAGAAAAAGCTTTGCTTTGGCTTGGGGTTTCGCATCAATTCCACCCATTTGAGACTAAATTTTTCTAAGGCAATTGTTCTAACCCCATCCGACATAACTCTTGCTCTATGATTTCATCATAATCCTAAAAATTTTGAAAGATTTTGGCTTCATACATGATATTTCTTTCGTTTGGGAACAAAATTACGAATCTGAAATTTTTTGAAGATTTGATCTTTCTATATTATTCTAGCAATAACATTCTGTATTGATTTTGGATTCAGGCGAAACTAAATTTATCCAAAACTAGACTCAAAGCTCTTTCTTTTAATATCAACATTGATAAATTTTGAATCTATTTGACAATCCAAACTATTATTTGAACTGACCCTATGAAATTTGTAAAACAGAGACTATTGGTTTTGATCTTTTAGTACTCTCTTGCTTATAACTTTATGTTGAAAACTCTAATTTATCATAAACTAAACTCGAAGATCTTTCTATGCATATCTGATTTGAATGAATTGGAGCATAAATTCCTATTGAATCATCTCTTTGAATTGACTCTATGAATTCTACAAAACAATGATAATGTCCTCTGACCTTTGGTTACTAAACTATTGATAACTCAATGTTGTAATCTCTAATTCATACAAAATTTATCTAAATCTAGATTGATACATCTTTTGAATGACTCCTAATTTGTGCAAATTTGAGTATAATTGGTTCTCCAAATAATTTATACAATGTGCCTCTTAAATTCTGTCAGAATCGAGCTTTGGTCGATTTCACCTATTCTTGTTTCATCTCTTTGGAAATTGATTTTAGCTAAAATCCTTACTTCAATTGAGCTTTACATTATGGATGGACATATTATGTTATGATCCCACTTCACCATCTATGTGTTTTATATGAAATCTAAAGCTTTGGTTATGTGCTTCTATATGTGCTTTGGATAAGAATGAAATGTATGCAACGTCGAATGCGACGTTTGAGCTTCTATTTCGTATTTGTTTTTTGATATGCTCTGAAATGCTTCCTATGTCATTGATATACTCTAAATGTTGAATCTCGTATTTTGTTGATGAAACCACTTGATATGTGTTTATGTTTTAATCTGTGTTTTAAGTAACGCAGGATGCTTCGATCAGGATGAGACAATTAAAGTAGGAAAAATCATGTTGTGCCGGAGAAACATGTCAGAAGATTGGACGTCAGGCCGGTGGATCGGTTGACGTATCGATAGAAGGCTTCGGGCCGTGGACACGAGCATTGGGCCAAGAAGAGCGGGTATTGTGCCAAGGATATCGGAGTTACGGAGTCAACTGGCCGATTAGGCAATAGGCCACAGGAGAGGACGATGCGTCGAAGAATCGGACGAAGCGTCGAGGGACCAATGACATGCTGGATAACTTGGTTAATTGCTTAAGATTAATTGTCTCGATCGAAGTTTTGTTTTACATGAGCAAGATTAACTACGATGGAAGTAAGACATGCAGCAGGAGTTATGTCGGAGTCAAGACTATGATCACGTTAGGAGTTCGAGAGCTTGACGGAAGTCTGGAAGGTCGTCGGAGGTTCTGCGGGAACAAATCCGAGAAGTCCAGGAGCTTGCCAAAAGAAGCTCTTCGGAACTCGCCAAGTGGATCGTCGTAAGTCTAGGAGTTTGCCGGAACTCCGTAGGAGCATCATCGGAGGTCCGTCGGATGTTCGCCGGAAGAAGCGATTGACCCACCGGAGCAAGCTGTAGTAAAAGTCTTAAGAATTATCGTAGTTAGCACAATGATTAAGTTAGAAATGGGAGGTGATCCCATTAACTTAATCCAGGGGCAATTGGGCCCTTGAAAGAACCAAATTGGGCCGAATGGATCAACCCATTCGGACCCAGATCTCTCGCCTAGAGGTGGCACCGCCTGGGTCGGCGGTGGCACCGCCCAGGGCTCAATCTTCGAGTTCTGGCTAGGCGATGCAACCACCTCTGATAGCGGTGCAACCGCCTGAGCTCGGTCTCCGAGCTCTAGCTAGGAGTTGCAACCACCACAGTCAGGCAGTGGCATTGCCTGAGCTCGGTCTCCGAGCTCTGCCAGGCGGTGCAAACGCCCCTGACAAGCGGTGGCACCGCCCAGAGGCTCAGCCTTCGAGCTCTATTAGGTGGTGCAACCGCCCCAGTCAGGCGGTGCAACTGCCAGACCCCGGAATTCTGGGAGATGATAGTTTTGAGCTCCAAATTCAAACTAGTTTGGAGCCTATAAATGCCCCTCCAATCCCTGGGTAAAAGATACAAGCGTAGAGAGATTAAAAGAGAGAAAACACTACTGCAATATCTAGAATTTCTCTCCTCTAGCTTAAGTGTTAAAATTCTATTTAAGAGAGGAGAGTGAGTGCTTGTAAGGGTTGTCTCCTAAACCCAGTAAAAGGAGAAGAGGGGTGTAAGAAGGAGGTTGATCTTCGCCTAGCAAAGGAAGATCATTAGTGGATGCCGGTGGCCTCGACGGAAGAGGAATCGGAGGAGTGGATGTAGGTCACAATTGACCGAACCACTGTAAACTCTCATATTCTCTGGTTTGCATTTACTTTGAGCTAATTATCCTTACTGCAAACCTCCTTCATAGCTTACTGCCTTCTGCGCTTTTATGATTGCGTTTCCAAGCTCAGTATTTTCCGAATTGGTGTTTAAATGTAAATCACTTTTCTCGCACGAATATCGTATTTCAGTTTGCGCTTACATTCTGATTTTCATCATAACCGCAAACTGCCTTTATTGATTTGTTTTAACTGCTTCTTACCGGATCTCAAGTTAAAGTAATTTACGAATCGGCTTTTCTATCGAAATTGCTTTTGTTGTACGAACGCAGTTTTAAACATCAAAAGTTTTCCGCTGCACTAATTCACCCTCCCCCCCTCTTAGTGCTCTTGATCCTAATAATTGGTATCAGAGCCCAGTATTTCTTATTTCGGATTTACACCCGAGAGAAATGGCTCTTCATGACTTTAAAGAGGGTTTTTTGGTTGTTCGTCCACCATTGTTTAACGGATTGGACTACACTTATTGGAAAACTCGAATGAGAGTTTTCTTGATTTCTAAGAATTTGGATTTATGGAATATTGTTGAAAATGACTTTCAACTTCCCTCTAAACCGATAAACGAATGGTCTGATTAGGAGAAGTATTTTTCTTTAAACGCAAAGGCTGTGAATGCCTTATTTTGTGCACTTGACAAAAATGAATTTAATTGCGTTTCGATGTATGATTCGACTTTTGATATTTGGAGAACTCTTGAGGTCACTCATGAAGGCACTAGCCGAGTGAAAGAGTCCAAAATCAACATTCTCGTGCATTCTTACGAACTTTTTCGAATGAAGCCTTGCGAAACCATTGTTGACATGTACACCCATTTCACGGATGTCGTCAATGGTTTATGCGCTCTTGGCAAATGTTTTTCGGATTTTGAACTCGTAAACAAGATTTTACGTTCTTTTTCTAAGAAGTGGGATTCAAAAGTAACTGCAATTCAAGAAGCTAAAAACCTAAACAACTTACCACTTGAAGAACTAATTGGTTCGTTGATGACATATGAAATGGTGCACAATACACATGATGAACATGATGAACAAAACAACCTTCTAAAGAACAGGAAGGATTTGGAACCTCGGACAAATGAATAGCACTTGAACGATGACTCAAGTGATGAGGACAATGATGAACTTAAACTTCGAACACTAAATCTTAATAAGTTTATTAAACAAAAATCTAAAATAAACAATGAACTTGAACAGAGGAAGAGGCCAAAGAAGAAGAACATAAAGTGGGATGAATCGAGCTCCTCCGAAGACGAGGAGAAAATCAAGAAAGGCGAGGTGGCAAACAACGCCTTAACCGCTTTCAATGAAAAGGTAATCGAAATCCCCCTGATTTATTTTGAAATTACTTAATGCTTTCATGATGTATTTTCCTTTTTTTGTCTGGAATTAATTTTCTTGAAAATTACATATTTAAAAATAAAAATACAAAAATTATGATCATGCTAGTAATTTCGAAAATGATAATATTGCATATTTTATGATAAATAAACAAAATGATTGAAAATATGAAATCATGGTTAAGAAGTAATAATGTGTATCATGTTTGATTAACATTGTTGAATGAAATCATATTTGATTTGAAGGAATGCATAATGATGTAATGAAAATATTAAATGTTTTTGATACAATGGTTGATAATTTTCTGCATGAGATTTTAAGTTATACATGATGATAAGCATGTGTTATTTTCATATGTATATGGCAAAACCATGTCCGAATGCATGAAAGTGTTAAATTTAATTTTCGGATTTTCTTGACCATAACAATTCATTTTTGAAAATCTATTGATCTTGATGGTCCTATGACGAAATTCATTTTTCGATCCTAAATGTTGATGCATGTTTTTATTTAACATAAATGAAGAGGCATGCTAACATGAAATCAAATACTTAAAAAAAGGGGAAAATATATTATCAATTAAATCATGAATCTACCTATGTTATGAATTTTGTGAACCATAAAAGTGATTTTGATGATTTAAATTTGAAATGAGTTTTATCAAAATTATGATATTGATTTCTTGGAATAACATGAGATTACCTTTGATGATCATTTTGTTTCATGGAATTTTGGATTCATGACTTGGTCTTACATTTGTTTATGAGATGGTTGAAATCTTGGTACCTTTGAATTCTTCCCTTCTCCTTTCAATTTTTTGAATTTATACATGTTATATATTGAAGATTTATATCATGTATATCTAAGAAATATTAATGTGACAAATTGAATGAGTTGAAAATGAATGATGATTTTTCTCTTGAATATAACTTGTGATATTTTTTTTATAAATCATCATTTTGATTTGTCGACATTCGATACATGAGATTTTATTATAAATCAAAATTTCTCATTAATCAATCTTCTATGATTTTACTTGATATTCTCTTGAGAGGAGATTTTCTAAATGAATCATGATTTTTCCTTGTGAATTCTTGGAGTTATTACTTGATTTTCTTTTAAAACAAGATCTCTTCTTTGTACTCCTATTATTTTTCTTGATATTTTATTTAAAGAAGATATTTACTATATGAATAATGTCTTTTGGTATTCAAATAATTTTATCTTTCATGATATGATTTCTTTGTATTTATGGCTTGCATGGCTTGAAATGTTTTGGTATGATGCATGCAATAATGAAATATTCATGAAGTTCAAATGATGTATGCAATACTTATTATAATGATGTACATGATGTATTTATTGCATATGATGTGTATCATGAATGCTTTAAATGATGAATGTTTGGTATCATGATCAACATGTTGATAAATGCTTAAAAATTTTAATGTTTGAGTATCATGTATGATATACCCATTAATGATGATTGATTTATTTTTCGGTATCATGCATGAAAAATAAGGTTTTCGAAATTGTGTATGTTTTAATTTGAATATATAATGATGCACAAATAAGATTGATACTTACCTTTGTCATAATATGAAAATTGATATAAGGGTCTTCCCTTATTTTTGACAATGACAAAGGGGGAGCAAGAATTTCTAGCGTGGACATCATGAAAAGAGGTAAACTGGCTAGCTTGCACAATTCAAGATGAAAGCAAAAATTTCACTTCTCAAAAGAGAAGATGCAAATGTAACATTTACCAAATTGTTTACTTACCTCATGCAAAACATTATCTCTTGCTAGTTTGGCATTTTGCTAGCTTGCACTTTGCAAAGAAAGCAAAAATGACACTTCTCAAAAGAGAAGAAAGAGCTTGTTATCACAAGCTTGCCTATCTCAAGAAGCAAAACTTGCAACTTGCACATTGCAATAGGAAGCAAGAATCATGAGCTTACACAAGAAAGCTATCTTGCATTTGCTTTCGAAGTTTTTGCTAGCTTGTATATTTTGAAACTTGTATATCATAAAAATTGCTAGCTTGTAGTCTAAAGAGAAGCAAAAAGTTGCTATCTCAAAAGAAGCAAATGTGCTATCTTGCCTATCTTAAGAGGCAAAAATGCTAACTTGCACATCTAGCAAAACTTGACAAATTTGCATATCTCAAGAAGCAAGAGTTGCTTTCTTGAACATCTCAAAACTGATAGCTTGCATGTTATAATATTGCTAGCTTGCACGATGTAGAACTTGCTATCTTGAACATTACCAAAAATGCTATCTTGTATACTGTAAAACTTGCATATCTGAAACTTGATAGCTTAAATGTTCTAAGCATGATGTAATACTTGCTAAATTTTCTGGCTTCAAAACTGCATGATGATAAAACTTGATATTATGTTTTTCATGCAATAAGTTGAACTAATATTCCAAACACTTGATTGTGGTACTTCTCCTTTTTATTGATGACAAAGGGGGAGAAGTATGTTGATGACAAGACATGTTATGCATAAGTTCATGATAATGTGTTGCAAGTATTCATGATGAATATTGCAATGGCTTGAATTCAGTTTGAATTCAAGGTTCTATCAATATGGCATATTGATAGGGGGAGTTTGTTTAAACTCCAGGAGTTAAGGTTAACTCCGTCATCAAGTGGTTGTCATCATCAAAAAGGGGAAGATTGTTGAATCTCGTATTTTGATGATGAAACCACTTGATATGTGTTTATCTTTTAATCTGTGTTTTAAGTAATGCAGGATGCTTCATCAGGATGAGACAATTAAAGCAGAAAAAATCATGTTGTGCCGGAGAAACATGTTAGAAGATTGGACGTCGGGCCGGTGGATCGGTCGACGTATCGATAGAAGGCTTCGGGCCGTGGACTCGAGCATTGGGACAAGAAGAGCGGGTATTGTGCCAAGGATATCGGAGTTGCGGAGTCAACTGGCCGATTGGGCAATAGGCCACATGACAGGACGATGCGCCGAAGAATCGGACGAAGCGTCGAGGGACCAATGACATGCCGGACAACTTGGTTAATTGCTTAGGATTAATTGTCTTGATCGAAGTTTTTACATGTGTAGGATTAACTACGATGGAAGTAAGACATGCAGCAGGAGTTGCGCCGGAGTCAAGACTATGATCACGTTAGGAGTTCGAGAGCTTAACGGAAGTCCGGACGGTCGTCGAAGGTTCTATGGGAACAAATCCGAGAAGTCCAGGAGCTTGCCAAAAGAAGCTCATCGGAACTCGCCAAGTAGATCGTCGCAAGTCTAGGAGTTTGCCAGAAGTCCGCAGGAGCAATGCCGGAGGTCCTTCGGATGTTCGCCGAAAGTTCGTCGGAAGAAGCGATTGACGCACCGGAGCAAGCTGTAGTAAAAGTCTTAAGAATTGACGTAGTTAGCATGATGATTAAGTTAGAAATGGGAGGTGATCCCAATAACTTAATACAGGGACAATTGGGCCCTTGAAAGAACCAAATTAGGTTGAATGGATCAACCCATTCGGACCCAGATCTCTCGCCCAGAGGTGGCACTACCTAGGGCTCAGTCTCTGAGTTCTGGCTGGGCGGTGCAACCACCTCTGATAGTGGTGCAACCGCCCCAGTCAGGCGGTGGCACCGTGTTAGGACTCTAGCTAGGAGAGTCCTAATTGAGAGGGACACTCTGTTAGGACTCTAACTAGGAGACTCCTAATTGAGAGGGACATTCTGTTATGAGGTTTTTTCTTAGAGAAGAATTAGGAGTTGTAAGGGAATAGGAGTCTTGAGTATGAGTCATATTAGGAGTTGGTTAGAAGTAAGAGTCTTAAGTAGGAGTCCTATTAGGAGTTAGGGTTTAGAAGCCCTATAAATAGCCATGTATTCCTTCTCGTTTGACAGGCAATAGATGAATCTTTTCTGCAGCCTTTGAGCAGCAACTTGGAGGGAGGAACCCCTATAGAGTTCCAAGGAGGTCGATCCCCTAAAGAGATCAACCCCAAGTTTAGAATCTGCAAGGGTTCTATCACCTAGTATCAGAGCAGCGTTCTTGGCGTCTCGCTGCCCTTCCATAGCCATCCATCAACCCTCCACAACCATCCAAAGCAATTCCCACAATTGCTTAAAAGATCGTCGCCGAATTCCGCCATCATCTCTACCACCGCAGATCATCCTTTGATCTCCCCGTGAATTGCAATAGGTTCTGGTTTCCTACCTTACTGCTGCTGCAATTTATTTATCCTTATCCAAAAATCCAAAAAAAAAAAATTCGTTCCTATATTGCTGCAAATTTTCATCGTAAGTTGCTGAAATTTTTCGACGAGAATTCTGCTATCGCAACTTACACCAATTTTTTTGCTGTTACTACCGAAATTTTCTTGATGGACATCCTTGCTGTCATATAAATTGAGATATTGCTGTCAACTCTCTCCTCAAATCTCTCAAATTTTTTGTGGAGATTTCGTCGAGAAACCGCTGTTTCTTCGACGATAATTCTGCTCTTATAAGACAACACAATTCTGCAGCAAACTTTCACTGATTTCTATCAAACCTATACATGCCTTTAACTCGTCAACAAAAGAGAGATCTTAACATCACAGATTTGGAGTCATATACTATGGCATCTGAGGAGGCAATCAATGCTAAATTTGAAGCCTTTGAGACACGAATGGAGGATAAGATTTAGACTCTCCTTACCGAATTCAGTCTAGGCCAACCACCAAGCCCGAAGAAATCACATCAAGGAGAGAGCTCTAACCAATCACATCATGCCCAAAGAGATAACTTCCAAGAGAGGGGAGGCTCTATGACCGACCCCAACTATTCGCGCATGAGAGTGGACTTCCCTAGATGGGAAGAAGGAGACCCAATTGGTTGGATCTCGTGCGCGGAGCGATATTTTCGGTACCATAAAACTGCGGATGCATCCATGGTGGAAATTGCATCTATACATCTTGAAGGGGATGTCATACAATGGTTTGAATAGTTTGAACATACTTATGAAGTCCTTTCATGGTGACAATTCAAAGAAGGACTACTGATCCGCTTCGGACCAACTTATTACGAGAACATTGACGGACAACTAGCAAAGATCCGACAAACCTCCACCATTCAGGAGTACCAAACCAGGTTTGAAAGGTTATCTAATCAAACTCGTGATTGGTCTGAAAAACAGTTATTGGGGACTTTTATTGATGGCCTAAAGCCGGAGATCCGGGGAGAAGTTAAGGCGCGACAACCATACACGCTTATGGTAGCCATCTCTTTCGCACGAATTCAAGAGGAGCGATTGAACCATGAAGCCCGGAGGACTAGGATCACTCCACGACCTACAATACTAAAGCCCTCAGCCCCCCCTACTATCAACCGAGTCCCTGCACCGAAAAGGTTAACAAGAGAAGAACTTCGGGAGCGATCTGCGAAGGGGTTATGTTGGCATTGCGACGAGCCGTAGAGCCGCGAGCATCGCTGTAAAAAAGGTAGACTTCTTACGATTGAACCAGTAGAAGAAGAGGTCATTGAACATCTAGAAGAGAGCCTTGAACATGAAGAAGAAGATATGGAAGAAGAGCCATAGCCGACCGACATTACGGTACACGTACTAGCCGGCTACTCAAATCCGCAAACGATGAAAGTTGGAGGCCTTCTCAAACAACAGCCGATCACTGTTCTCATCGACACGGGTAGCACTAATAACTTCCTGAATAGTAAGGTTGCTGCTCGGATGGCACTGCATATTGAAGGTTGCAGCAAGTTCGACGTAAAGGTTGCCGACGGCAGAATCCTAAAGTGCGACCAAAGATGTCCACAGGTGAAACTATTACTGCAAGACCAAGAAATTATCACCAATTTCTTCCTCCTACCTATCGATGACTATGAGGCAGTGCTTGGTATAGAATGGCTGACTACACTAGGTGATGTCTCTTGGAACTTTTCTAAATTAATTATGAAATTCTACTATAAGGGCAAACAGATCATCCTACGCGGGAAGCGTGGAAGCAACGTTACCACTGTTTCGACCCAACGAATGGAGAAAGTTTTACATAAGGTAAATGGTGCCTTTTTGATGCACCTCCAGCAGCAACCAAAGGGGAAGAAAATAGAATTTGAAGATCAAAATCTTGCCCAATTGCTTACTGAATTTACCGACATATTTGCTGAAACCGCGGTCTTCCTCCTTTCGGCAACATGACCATCAATTCCAATCCTTCCGGCAAGCCACCAGCGAACACTCGACTATACCGATATCCTCACCTCCAGAAAGATGAAATTGAAAAGATCGAAAGGAGATGCTTGAAACAGGGTGATTCGACCAAGTTGCAGCCCGTATTCCTCACGGTGCTACTTGTATGCAAGAAGGGACGGAACTTGATGGATGTGCATTGACTACCGAGCTTTAAATGGCATCACCGTTAAGGACAAATACCCAATACCAGTGGTGGATGAACTTCTTGATGAATTGAAAGGAGCTCGAGTCTTCAATGAAGTTGGACCTCGATCCGGTTACCACCAAATTCGGGGTATGTGACGATGACATTCCAAAAAACTGCATTTCGCACACATGATGGCCATTATGAATTCTTGGTAATGCCTTTTGGACTCACTAATGCTCCTTCAACCTTTAAAAGTCTTATGAATGATATATTTCAGAGCTTTCTTCGTAAATTTGTGCAGGTATTTTTCGATGATATTCTCGTTTACAGCCCTTCCCTTGAGACTCACTTTCGGCATTTACGGATTATTTTGACGATCCTTTGGGAGAATACTCTTTTTGTTAAGCAACTAAAGTGCAGCTTTCTCTAGCAAAAAGTAGAGTACCTTGGGCATATAATATCAGAAGAAGGAGTGGCGGTAGACCCAACAAAAATTGAGGCAATGCAAGGCTGGCCAAAACCTACAAACGTGAAATTACTGCGGGGGTTCCTTGGACTAACGGGCTACTACCAAAAATTTGTTAGGGACTATGGGAAGATCAGTGCACCACTCACTTCTTTACTGAAAAAAGATGCTTTCCAATGGTCGGACAAAGCCTCCTCGCTATGCTCGACAAACTTAAAGCGACCATGACAACGACGCCGGTAGATTTGCGCTACCAGATTTCAATAGACCCTTCATCATTGAGGGCCGACGATCCGGAGTCGGAAATGGAGCCGTTCTCATGCAAAATGGTCGACCACTGCGATATACTAGCAAGGCATTATCTTCCTCCCATCAAAATATGTCAAGATATGATAAGGAGATGCTTGCCATTATACACGCTAGATAACAGAGATGGAGACCCCACCGATCGGTCATGATTTCAAATTAAAACTGACCATAAAAGCCTCAAGTACTTTTTTTGGAGCAAAAGATATCATCCCCTGAGTAGCAAAAATGGGTAACCAAACTTCTTGGATTTAATTATGAAATTATTTACAAAAGGGGAAAGAAAATGTTGTTGCGAGATGCACTCTCACCTGCCACGAACAAGCTAAGGTTTCAAACCATCTCCTTCCTACCACCGGTCTCCCTCGAGGACATTAGGGAAGAATGGAAGAAGGATCTAGAGATCAGCAAGATCATAAAAAAAATTGGAGGAGGATCCAAGTGCAATAGCCCGCTACACGGGATTCGAGGGATTTACCTTACAAAGGTCGATTTGTGCTTACACCTGACTCCCCTTGCATCGCAATCATCTTGCATGAAATGCACTCTATACCTTCAGCAGGGCACTCTGGATTCCTAAGAACCTATGAAAGAGTGAAGCAAAATTTTTATTGGAGAGGGATGAAAAAAATTATTGCTGAATATGTGGCACAATGTGATATATGTCAACAGCACAAGGGTGAAACTATGGCAAATCCAGGGAAGCTACAACCACTACCCATACCAGACTCGGTGTGGAATGACATCTCCATGGACTTTATTGAAGGGCTACCATCTTCCAAGGGTAAAAGCACGATTCTCGTGGTGGTTGATCGAATTTATTTAAATATGCTCATTTTTGTGCTATGAGATATCCCTACACACGCTGCTAGTATTGCCCAGATTTTCATAGAAAATATTGTTAAAACTGCATGGGACGCCAAGGTCCATCGTAAGTGATCGTGACAGGATCTTCACTAGAAAATTTTGGACCGAAGTTATTTCAGTTACAAAGGCACCAAACTCAAGATGAGCACAGCATATCATCCACAAACCTGACGGCCAAACAGAGGTGTTAAATAGGTGCTTAGAGGCGTACCTCCGGTGTTTAAGCTAGCGACCGACCAAAAGAGTGGGCGAAATGGCTTCCCTGGGCCGAATGGTGGTATAATACTACAGATCATTCATCTACAAAATGTGCCCCTTATGAAGCATTGTATGGTCGACCAGCACCTGTGATTCCAAAGTATATAATTGGCTCAGCCAAGGTAGATCAGGTTGACCAAGAATTGATTGATAGGGACAAACTCTTACAACTATTAAAAGATAATCTCTCTACCGCTCAAGCCAGAATAAAGCAGCAAGCCGACACACGATGAAGTGAAAGAGAATTTTCAGTGGGAGATTGGGTTTATCTTCGCCTACAACCATACAAGCAACTCTCTATCAATACTCGAGCCTCCATGAAGCTATCCCCACGTTTTTATGGGCCCTATCAGATCACAGAGCGTATTGGAGCCGTGGCATACAGACTTAAATTACCAGAGGATGTCAAAATTCATCCTGTCTTCCAAGTATCATGCCTAAAGCCCAAGTTGGGAGAACACGAGTCACCCCAGATCCAACTGCCCAACACAACTGAGGATGGAGTTATTCAAGCCCAACCACATGCTATCCTCGATCGCAGGATCGTGATGCATCACCGACATCCCTCTACTGAAGTACTAGTGCATTGGAATAATCTACCACTTGAAGACGCCACATGGGAACCATATGAGGAGCTGAAGACCCGGTTCCCCGAGTTCATGGAATCTCAGCCTCGAGGACAAGGCTTATTTGAAGAGGGCGGGTCTGTTAGGACTCTAGCTAGGAGAGTCCTAATTGAGAGGGACACTCTGTTAGAACTCTAACTAGGAGACTCCTAATTGAGAGGGACATTCTGTTAGGAGGTTTTTTCTTAGAGAAGAATTAGGAGTTGTAAGGGAATAGAAGTCTTGAGTATGAGTCATATTAGGAGTTGGTTAGAAGTAAGAGTCTTAAGTAGGAGTCCTATTAGGAGTTAGGGTTTAGAAGCCCTATAAATAGCCATGTATTCCTTCTCTTTTGACAAGCAATAGATGAATCTTTTCTGTAGCCTTTGAGCAGCAACTTGGAGGGAGGAACCCCTATAGAGTTCCAAGGAGGCCGATCCCCTAAAGAGATCAACCCCAACTTTAGAATCTGCAAGGGTTCTATCACACCGCTTGAGCTCAGTCTCCGAGCTCTGCCAGGCGGTGCAATCGCCCTTGACAAGTGGTGGCACCGCCCAGAGGCTCAGCCTTCGAGCTCTGTCAGGCGGTGCAACCGCTAGACCCCGGAATTCCGGGAGATGACAGTTTTGAGCTCCAAATTTAAACTAGTTTAGAGCCTATAAATACCCCTCCAATCCCTGGGTAAAAGATACAAGCATTGAGAGATTAAAAGAGAAAAAACACTACTGCAATCTTAAGAATTTTCCTCCTCTAGCTTAGGTGTTAAAATTCTGTTTAAGAGAGAAGAGTGAGTGCTTGTAAGGGTTGTCTCCTAAACCCAGTAAAAGAAGAAGAGGGGTGTAAGAAGGATGTTGATCTTCGCCTAGTAAAGGAAGATCATTAGTGGATACCGGTGGCCTCGACGGAAGAGGAATCGGAGGAGTGGATGTAGGTCACGATTGACCGAACCACTGTAAACTCTCGTCTTCTCTGGTTTGCATTTACTTTGAGCTAATTATCCTTACTGCAAACCTCCTTCATAGCTTACTGCCTTCTGCGCTTTTATGATTGCGTTTCCAAGCTCAGTATTTTCCGAATCGGTGTTTAAATGTAAATCACTTTTCTCGCACGAATATCGTATTTCAGTTTGTGCTTACATTCTGATTTCCATCATAACCGCAAACTGCCTTTATAGATTTGTTTTAACTGCTTCTTACCTAATCTCAAGTTAAAGTAATTTACGAATCGGCTTTTCTATCGAAATTGCTTTTGTCGTACGAACGCAGTTTTAAACGTCAAAAGTTTTCCGCTGCACTAATTCACCCTCCCCCCCTCTTAGTGCTCTTGATCCTAACACTAAAATGTTTCATGTCATTGATAATCTTCGAAACATTTCATATGCCCTTGATATGCTCTGCAATATTGCATCCGCCGGTGATATGCTCTATAAAATTTCATACGCCATTGATATGCTTCGAAATGCTTTATATGCAATTGATATGCTCCGTAACATTTCATATGCAATTGATATGCCTCGAAATACTCCTTATATCTATGATTTGCTCCAACTAATTTTTACTCAATTGTTATGAACAAAACATGCTTCGAACGAAATGACATTGTAAATCTGCATTCGATAAGTGGCTTTCTATGAACTTCATATCCCTACCTTATATTTGGTACCTTATTTGTTTTGAAACTGTTCTATCCATGGTAGTTGCTTGCTGAGCTATATATGCTCACCCCGTTGCTATATAAATTTTTCAAGATAGCTTGTCTCTCGCTAAAATATTTAAATTGGACTAAGACTATGGAAAGCTAGAAGACTTTGGGCAAACCTTTAGTGGATGATATGTTTTTGTTATATAAGTACACTTAGTGTCTAATGGAATATTGATAGTAAATATGAACTTACGAGTTTTGTAAAAGTTTAAAGAACCTCTCATGTTTAGGATTTTGGAGTGTTAAGTTTAATTTATATAATGATATGAACATGTGGTAAATATCGATTTTGTTATTATATAGAATCTCACACTTGTAGATTTATAAGGTGGTTATTGTTTTGGTGAGTTGGTTTTCAAATTTTATGATTCATCAAGCAATGTGGTATATGATTTTAAACTACACAGGTTTTATGAATTATGGAATTACGGATGGGAATGACTAGAATGTTTTCTCAGTATCCTCAAATGTGTGATTGGATCCTGGATTGTTTATTGACTTGTAATATTATTGAGTCGGGGAGGGGCATGATAGATATGCTTCGAAACATTTCATATGTCCATGATATGCTCTGAAATGCATCATATGCCATTGATATGCTCCATAATATTTCATACATAATTGATATGCTTCGAAATGTTTCATATACTATTGACATGTTTCGAAATATTTCATATGCCATTGACATTTGAAATGCTCCTTATGTCAATGATATGCTCCAACTAATCTTACTCCTTTGTTATGAACAAAACATGCTTCGAATGAAATGACATTATAATTCTGCATTCGTTAAGTGGCTATCTATGAAACTTTGTATCCCTACCTTGTATTTGGTACCTTATTTGTTTCGAAAACAGTCCTTTTTCACCATGGATATGTTAGTCACTTGTTGAGCTCTATGTGCTCACCCTATTTATATATAAATTTTTCAAGATAGCTTATCGCTCGCTAAAAGACTTTGGGCAAACCTAAAAGACTTTGGACAAACCTTTAGTGGATGATATGTTTTTGTTGTATAAGTACACAGGATGTTTAATGGAATGTTTGATAGTAAATATAAACTTATGAGTTTTGTAAAAGTTTAAAGAACCTCTCTTGTTTAGGATTTTAGAGTGTTAAGTTTAATTTGTATAATGATATAAACATGTGGTAAATATTGGTTTTGTGATTATGTAGAATCTCACACTTGTAGATTTATGTGATGGTTATTGTATTAGTGAGTTGGTTTCAAATTTTATGATTCATCAAGCGATATGGTATATGAATTTAAACTGCACAGGTTTTATGAATTGTGAAATTATAGATGTGAATGACTTGAATATTTTGTCAATATCCTCAAATGTGTATTTCGATCATGGAATGAATTATTGTTGAATTATAAAATTATCGATTAGAGGGGCATGACAGAGATGGTATCAGAGCATGATTTGTGGATCACTGAGATTTTTTATTTACTTGATGTGCAAAATATATTGAGGTCTAGTAAACTATAGTGATCAATGAAAAAATTTCTTTGATGGTTTTTAGGAATCTAGGATGTTGAGAACATCTGGTCCTTTTGCTTCATCTTTTTTGAGTAATTAAGTGAGATGAAATTGTTGATCAGGGACATCAAATTAGAATGGACTAGGAATGGGATAATTTAGGGAGTTGAGTCCTCCTAGTTTAAGTGGTGAGCCTGATCTAATGGTAGCAGAACAATGGATGATGTAGATAGAGAAAATATTTGATGTCTTAAAATATTCTGATGATCATATGGTTTCTTTGCTAATTCTATGTTTGAAGGAGAACTTGAGTACTAGCGGAGAACGATAAAAAGGATTTCTGAAGTTAAACATCAGCCAATCACATAGAAAGTATTCATAGAAAAGTTCAATGATAAATATTTCCCAGATTACATTTGAGAGCAGAAAGAATTGGAGTTCTTGTATCTCATCTGGGGAATCTTGACGGTAGCAAAGTATGACTCTTCATATTTGCCACTCATATAACCGATGATGAAACTAAAAAAATAAAGAAATTTGAAAAGGGTCTAAGGCCAGTAATAAGAAGTCAGATATCGGCCATAAAACTCTAAGCATATGGTAATGTGATAGAAAGAGCTTTGATAATTGAACGAGACTTGGAGGAAATTCAGGAAATCAGGGGTAAGAAAGATAATGACAAATTTATCAGCAAAAATAAGAGAGGAAAAGAATTTGAAACAAGTTATAAGAGGTTCAAGACATCTATATTTGGAAAAGAAAAACTCACTCAATAGAATACGAAATTTATATGGGGTGATGATTATGAGTGAAGTTTTCAAATGTTAAAAAAAAAAGACTGACTTGTGCCCCTATTATCACTATTTCAAGTGGTTACGAGGGAGTTGTAGTTTATACCGATGCCTCAAGAAAGAGCATTGGATGTGTTTTGATGCAAGAAGGGAAAATGGTTATATATGCTTCTAGATACCTAAAAAGTTATGAACTGAATTATCCAACTCATGATTTAAAATTTCAACAATTAGTTTTGCTCTAAAGATTTGGAGGTATTACTATGGATGGACATTTGAAGTTTTTTACTTATCACAAGAGTTTCAAGTATATTTTAACTCAGAAAGAGTTCAACATGAGGCAACGGAGATAGATAAAACTTCTAGTGGATTATGATTATACCATATGTTATCACTTGGGTAAAGCCAATGTTATAGCTGATGCACTGAATAAAAAATCTACAAGTTTTATGACTATACTAGTTGTGACACAATGGAAGTTATTAGAAATTTTTTGTTTTGATTAGAATGTTATGAAGAAAGGGCAAGACTCAATGATATTAATGGCTTCAATCCATGTACAATCTTGATCTCAACTTTTCGTCGAAGGATGTATGACAAATTTAGAGGACTAAATTTTTCATTCAAGGAGGGAAGAGTATAACATCCCTCATTTTAAAATTTTTTTTAAGGGTCTATTTGTAACATATGGACTTAAATATAAATATTAGAAATGTGATATGATATGTGAAAGATTTATATCAGGTTTTTTTTAAAAAAATGGTGGACATGTGTCACTAGCTAACCTAAGGTTGGTGCCACCTATGTTTATTCTAAGAATGACACATAGGCTTCTTTCATGCATGCTTGCCACCTAAAAAATTCTTATGTTAGCTAAACCTAAATAATTAAAGGAGAAATAAATGAAAACTCAAGAGCTGCAGCATAAGTTTGAGAAGAGAAGGAAGAGGAATTGAAGTAGAGGAAGAAAAAGCTTTGCTTTGGCTTGAGATTTTGCATCAATTCTACACCTTTGGAACTCAAATTTATTTAAGACAAGTGTTCTAACCCCTTCCTATAGAAATCAGGATCTCTGATTTCATCTTAATTCTAAAAACATTGGAAGATTTTGGCTTCATACTTGATATTTCTGTCATTTGGGAATAAAATTGTAAATATGAAATTTTTTGGGATTTAATATTTTTATGTTGTTCAAGCCATAACTTTCTACACGGATCTTGGATTTAGGAGAAACTAAATTCATTCGAAAATAGACTCATAGCTCTTTCTTTTTACTTATCGAAACTGTTATTTCTTTTGACCTTATGAAATATATAAAATAGAGACTATTGGTTTTGACCTTTTAGGAGACTCTTGCTTATAACTCTCTGTCAAAGACACTGATTTATGTGAAACATAATTTATTGGAAACTAGACACATAAATCTTTCTATGGATATCTGATTTGAAAGATTTGAAGCATAAATGCTTACTGAATCATCTATTCTAATTAACTCTATGAATTCTGTAAAATAGAGATAATGTTCTCTGATCTTTGGTTACAAAATTGTTTATAACTCCTTGTTGGAAACTCCTATTCATACAAAACATGATTTATCTAAAACTAGATTGATACAATTTTTAAATAAACATATTTTGTATAAATTGGAACATAATTGGTTGTCCAAATAATTCATGCAATGTGCCTCTTAAATTTTGTCAGAATTGAGCTTTGATCGATTTTGCCTATTCTTGTTTCGTTTGTTTGGAAATTGATTTCAGTTAAAACTCTTACTTTAGTTTAGCTTTATATTATTACTTCAAATTTCTATATACTCTTGTCCTATAAGTATTTGCATACCTGAATCTCTTACATAGACTTTATGTTTGTCTCGTAATGTTTCGTATAGGCATATGCACCCCATTGTGCCGCATGTGTTTCCGACATGTCCCAATTTTATTATTCGCAATACCCATTTGTACTTTGGTGTTTGTGGGTTAAATGTGAACCTTTACCAGAAATGGTAAAGTGAGTTATGCTTAGAGCCTGCGATGCTCTGCCAGACCCCTATGACTTCATTCAGACGTGGGTGGATGTAGCTCCAAACGTGAGAGACTTATGTTTGGTGGTCATTCCGAAATAGATAGACCATATTATGTTAAGATCCCACTTCACCATCTATGTGTTTGATATGATATCCAAAACTTTGGTTATATGCTTCTATATCTGCTTTGGATAAGAATGAAATGTGTGCTACGTCAAATACGACATTTGAGCTTCTATTTCGTATTTATTCTTTGATATGTTCCGAAATGCTTCATATGCCATTGATATGCTTCAAAATGTTTCAAATGCTTTGATATACTCTGAAACATTTCATACACCATTAATATGCTTTGAAATAATTCATATGTCGTTGATATTCTCTGAAATATTTCATACGCCCATGATATGCTCCGAAATGTTTTATATGCTATTGATATATACCGAAACATTTCGTATGCCTTTGATATGCTTGAAATGCTTCATATGCTATTGATATGCTCCGTAACATTTCATACGCCCTTGATCTGCTCTGAAATGTTTCATATGTCATTGATATACTCCGAAACATTTCTATATCTGCTTTGGATAAGAATGAAATGTGTGCTACGACAAATATGACGTTTGAACTTCTATTTCGTATTTATTCTTTGATATGTTCTGAAATGCTTCATATGCCATTGATATGCTTCGAAATGTTTCAAATGCTTTGATATACTCTGAAACATTTCATACACCATTAATATGCTTTGAAATATTTCATATGTCATTAATATTCCCTGAAATATTTCATACGCCCATGATATGCTCCGAAATGTTTCATATGCTATTGATATTTACCGAAACATTTCGTATGCCTTTGATATGCTTGAGATGCTTCATATGCTATTGATATGCTCCGTAACATTTCATACGCCCTTGATCTGCTCTGAAATGTTTCATATGTCATTGATATACTCCGAAACATTTCATAAGCCCTTGATATGCTCCAAAATGCTTCATATGCCATTGATATGCTCTGTGACATTTCGTTCACCATTGATATGCTCCAAATTGCTTCTTATGCTATTGATATACTCCGAAATGCTTCCTATTCCATTGATATATTCTGAATATGCCATTTATATGCTTTCAAATGTATTATATGCTATTGATATACTCTGAAACATTTCATACACCATTGATATGCTCTGAAATATTTTATATGTCATTAATATACTCCAAAACATATCATACGCCCTTGGTCTACTCTGAAATATTTCATATGTCGTTGATATGCTCCAAAACATTTTATACGCCCTTGATATGCTCTGAAATGCTTTATATGCCATTGATATGCTTAGTAACATTTCATATGCCATTGATATACTCTGAAATGTTTCATATACTATTGACATAATCCAAAACATTTTATATGTCATTGATATCCGAAATGTTCCTTATGTCAATGATGTGCTCCAACTAATCTTACTCCTTTGTTATGAATAAAACATGCTTCGAATGAAATGACATTGTAAATTTTCATTCGTTGATCCCTGCCTTGTATTTGGTACCTTATTTGTTTTGAAAATTGTCCTCTTTTACTAAGGATATGTTAGTCACTTACCGAGCTCTATGTGTTCACCCAGTTGCTATATAAATTTTTCAAGATAGCTTATCGCTTACTAAAATGTTTAAATTAGGTTGAGGCTCGGGAAAGCTAGAAGACTTTGGGAAAACCTTTAGTGGATGATATGTTTTTGTTGTATAAGTATACTTGGTGTTTAATGGAATGTTTGATGGTAAATATTAACTTATGAGTTTTGTAAAAGTTTAAAGAACCTCTCTTTTTTAGGATTTTGGAGTGTTAAGTTTAATTTATATAATGATATGAACATATGGTAAATATTGGTTTTGTAATTATATAGAATCCCACAATTGTGGATTCATGTGGTGGTTATTGTTTTGGTGAGTTGGTTTTAGATTTTATGATTCATCAAGCGATGTGGTATATGAATTTAAACTGCATAGGTTTTCTTAATTGTGAAATTATAGATGTGAATGACTTGATTGTTTTCTCAGTGTCCTCAAATGTGTATTTGGATCTTGGAATGGATTATTATTGAATTATAATATTATCGATTTTGAGTTTAGGTTCATGCTTCTTGAACGTGAAAATTCAGGGGGGCGTGACACCTACGAGGGCGGCAAAAGTTGTTTACCTCTCTCACCTTTTGCATCAACGATTTTGACGACAAAAGCCTTCCTAAAATACAACACACACAGTTCATAACTAATCTTTCACACGAACAATCTAGCTTTGATACCACAGTTAAAAAATCTAGGGGCGACATCACATGCATAGCGTAAGAATATTAAAAACAAAATCCCCAATTTACCAAAGATTTGTTCATCATCATGCAAAAATTGGTGCGCAAAAATCATGAAACTTAAAACTACGTATATGAATGATTGTGTTACCTAGGGAGATCATATATCCTTGAATCCCTACAGATCTGTAGGAGAGGGTAAAGGAGGTCAAGCGTCCTCCTCCTTAGTGGTGATACACACAACAGGGTTGCGACAATGCTCATCTAGTCTCCAAGCTGGCTATCTAAGGTGGAGAAGGAGAGGATAATAGGTGATGGTAACCAAAAAGGCTCTAGCCTATGAACTATTAGTTTCCTCCTATTTATAGAAGTCATTGTCAACTTAACCTTAATGAATCCTGTCTTATTGGGTATTGGATTTCCATCCAACTACCCAAGCCTCTTAGATTAGTGGATCTCTATGCAAAAATATTTTGTTGGCTCTTATTAGATCTCATCTATATGATCCAATAATTTAGGGGATTATTGGATATCCAATAAGATAGGGCTCGGTAGATATCTCATATCTGAACCTCTACTCATTGCAACGCCTACCATATGTATGTGACCCTCTAGGTCTAATACCGAGCTTATTGTGATTCATACCTCTCGGAATTCCTTCTTGCTCAGTGAATTATTATTTCCATAATAATTCACTCGACTCATCAACAATGCACATACTATGACACTACACCATAGTCCCTAGAGGATACAGGGGAATCTAATCCATTAGACTTGTCTGTCTTCAGTTACCGTATACCTATAGTCCCTCATCCATCTAATATGCCAAAGACCATATACTAGGTATGGTGCTATCAGACCCATATAGTTTCGGCTCGAGTCTTGCTGATAGAACCCTTGTAGATTCTAAACTTGGGATTGATCTCTTTAGGGGATCAACCTCCTTGGAACTCTATAGGGGTTCCTTCCTCCAAGTTGCTACTCAAAGGCTACATAAAAGATTCATCTATTGCTTATGAAAAGAGAAGGAATACATAGCTATTTATAGGGCTTCTAAACCCTAACTCCTAATAGGACTCCTACTAAAGACTCCTACTTCTACCCAACTCCTAATTGGACTCCTACTCAAGACTCTTAATTCTTTACAACTCTTAATTCTTCTCTAAGAAACAACCTCCTAACCTTAGCCGGCCTCTTCACTTCTTTAATAGGGGTCGGGTCGGCTTAGGTAGGTTTTACATGAATGTCCCTCTCAATTAGGACTCTCCTAGCTAGAGTCCTAACAGACCCGCCCTCTTCAAATCAGCTTTATCCTCGAGGCTAACGATTCATGAATTCTAAGAATTTGATCTTCAAGTCATCATAGTTCTACCAAGTGGCATCTTTTGTTGGTAGGTTTGCCCACTGAATTAGCACTTCAGTAGTGGGTCATTGTCGTCGAGTCACGATCTGTCGATCAATAATGGCACTTAGTTTGGTCTAGAGTTCTGCTTGGGTAGTCATATTTGGTGGCTGGCTTTGGGCTGTCTCCAAGCACGTATTTACAACTTCTATCTGGCTGTTGGTTTGTGGGTGATATGCTGTACTCCTTTTCAATTTAGTACCCTGCATATAGAATAACTTTGTTCAAAATCTACTCGTGAAGATGCAAGTATAATTCGTCACAAGCACAATGTGTCCCTTATAGTGTAATTCTTTTGAGTCCCAATTATAATGAGCCATGGAACTTGGTGCTTCCTCTAATTTTTTTATGATCTTACTAGTCTCCAAATCTTTCTGTCATTCCATCTTAATATCCTCAAGGAAGTCGCTGGTCGGAAGTGAAACAATCAAAAATTTAACTTGCTCGAGTAGTTGCGAAAGCACATCTATAACAACATTCTCTTTCTCCTTTTTGTAAGTTATTTCATAATCAAATCCAAGAAGTTTCGTTACCCATTTTTGCTGCTTAGGGGATGATATATTTTGCTCAAAAAAGTACTTAAGGCTTTTATGGTCGGTTTTAATTTGAAACCATCGACCAATCAAGTAGGATCTCCACCTCGTTGCTACATGCACAATGGCGAGCATCTCCTTATTATATGTTGGCATATTTTGATGGGAGGGAGATAATGTCTTGCTAGTGTATGCGAGTGGTCGACCATCTTGCATAAGAATGACTCTAATTCCGACTCCAGATGCGTCGGCCTCAATAATAAAGGGGCTGAAATCTGGTAGTGCTAGCATCGACGTTGTCATCATGACTGCCTTAAGTTTGTCGAAGGCAGCGAAGGCTTTGTCCGACCATTGGAAGATATCTTTTTTCAGTATGGAAGTAAGTGGTGCACTGATCTTTCTATAGTTTTTCATGAATTTACGGTAGTAGCCTATTAAACCCAGAAATCCATGTAGCAATTTTATGTTCCTTAGGGTCGGCCAGTTCTCCATTGCTTCTATTTTGGAGGGGTCCACCATCACACCTTCCTCTAATATGATATGCCCAAGATATTCCATCTTTTATTGAAGAAAGCAAAAATTCATAGCGGTAGTTGTGTGTTCGGAAGGCAGTTTTCAGTATGCCTTTTTCACACACTCGTATTGCTAGTCATAGGTGCCCAACAAGCCAATCACGTGAGTGATGACACGTGTGACTTAATACAAAATCTTTTTGCTTATTATATTTTGGTATATATCACTTTATAACTATTGCATAAATGCATACATATATTGTGATGTCCTTGGATTTGTGCAATGAGAATCGGATCGTGATGAGATCACGATAGTGAGATCGATTCACCTTTAAACACATATCCTAAATAATCCCGGTCATAGGTTACTCAAGAGGGATATCGTGATAACCGGATAGACTGGTGTGCTGTATACCCATCCATATGTTGGATGCAGCTGGTCTCATAGCTGCTTGTGTAGGGACACTAGGGATACAGTACAGGTGCTCATTGGAGAATGAGTTCACTGATTGATCCGCTTACAGAAAGCTGGATGGTTGATGATGCCTTCTTGTCAGACAGCGATTCCGTATTCCTAGTGGTGTATCTGGTCCTTAGACTTGAGACACCAAGGATGTCCTGTATGAGTGCTCCACTCTTTGATACCAGACTTATAGGTTTGGCTATCCCAGATCTAGTATAGTTGGTCATTGGGAGTGGTAGTCGACCTTACGAGGGCTATTGAGTGTCGATAGAGGATCATCTACTCTCAGCGTCATGAGAGGAATATCCCATGTGTTCTTGCTCAGACAAATCCCTTGTCAGGGTCATTCGGGTTGAGAGAGAAAGAGTTCTTCGGGAGAATCCGATTAGAGCGAGACTCGAGTAGAAACCGTGTGGGTCTGACAACACCATGCTCGATATACGGTCTCTGGTATATTAGATGGATGAGGGACTATAGGTACATGGTAACTGAGGATAGAGAGGTCCAATGGATTGGATTCCCCTGTATCATCTGGGGACTACGGCGTAGTGGTCTAGTACGTCCGTAGTCGATGAGTCGAGTGAATTATTACAGAGATAATAATTCACTGAGTTAGAAGGAGTTCTGATAGGTATGACTCACGGCCAGCTCGATATTGGGCCTAGAGGGTCACACACATATGGTAGGCATTGCGATGAATAGAGGTTCGGATATGAGATATCCGACGGAGCCCTTGTCTTATTGGATGCAGATCCAATACCCACTAGGGGAGGACCCATTAGGGTTTGACAGGGGACCTCTATAAATAGGAGGGATTCAGAGCCCCATGGGCTAGAGAGATTTTGTTTGCCTTTTCCTATTCTCCTCTCCATCTCTACCTCAGAGTAGGTCTGGAGTTTTGAGGAGCGTTATCGCAACCATGCTATGTGGATCACCGATAGAGAGGAGGACGCTTGACCTCCTTCACCCTCTCCTAAGGATCTGCAAGGAAACAGGGATATACAATCTCCCTAGGTAACACAATCTACTCTTTACACAGTTTCATGTTTCGCGGATTTTTGCGTACTAATCTTTGCACGACGACGAACATCTCTTTGGGAATCGGGTATTTTGTTTTTCTTGTTCTTTCGTTGCGATATGATATCGCCCCCAAGGATTTCCCTACAGTGGTATCAAAGCCAGGTTGCTCGTGCGAATGATTGGTTTTGAACTGCGTGTATTTTGTTTAGGAAGAATTTTGACGTCAAAATTGTTGATGCAAAAACAAGGAAGGTCAGCAACAGTTGCTGCCCTCGATCTGCATGCATGCAGCGCAGTCGAAGGTGGGCAGCATAGGGGTTGTGTCTGCTGCAGCCGGCGGGGCGGGCAGCCCACGGGCAGAGGCGCCGTAGGGTAGCGGCGCCCGCCGCCGCTGCTCCCATGGGCGAAACCCCCCCTAAGGGGCGGTCGCCCGGTGGGACAGCACCACCTGCGGAGGCGGCGGCGCCCGAAAGGGGCGCCCACCCGCAGCGGTAGCGCTGCCAGTGGGCGTGCCGCCTGCAAGCGAGGGCAGTGCCCTTGCCCCGCCGCAGAGGCCACCGCCGGCAGGGTGCCAGCGGTGGCAGCAACGAAAAGGGGACAGGGCATTAGGGTTTTCTGGGCAAAAGACAGTTTTGCCCCTCGGAATTTGAGAAATTCCAGTTTCCGTCTTTTGTCCAAATTACGAAAATACCCCTATGAATTCAAAAAATCCCTATAATGTCCCTTATTTCAGAAAATATTAATTAATTAATTGGTTTAGCTGATTATTATTTTTTTTTTATTATTATCTAGTAGTCCTACATGATGATGATTATTTATACATGTGATGTATGATGTGTGGATGGATGATCATGAACCGTGTGATGTGTGTACTTGTGATTATTATTATTGAGGTCTGCGAACCTCCATTATATTTCTCGATTATTGTCGGGCCTGCGTGCCTATGATTAAGTTGTAATCACATGAGGAGGCATAGCGGGAGCGTGGATGCGATAGCGGGACCCACGAGACGGACGATCGTGATGCATGAAGATGCATCAAGATGTTGACGGAACCGACAAGGACGAAATGGATGATCACAGGGCATGGAGATGCACCATTGCACACATAGATCTTGATGTGACTAATTAGGCCTACTGGCTCGGGCCTAATCATATTCGGTTGTAGTCAATGATCATCTGGTGTAATTGCTTATACACATACTAGATATGTATATATATTTGCATGCGATGTAGATATATATTAAATATGTATATGTGTGATATGTCATATTAGGAGACCAAATCATAGAAACATCTCGCGATAATATTAAGTCGGTAAACGTGAGGCAATTAGATTGACCCACGTGGCCTTCTATCGTTATAAGTAGGAACCGATTTCCGGTGTAGGTTGAGTTGGTCGAGTCCCTCGAGACTCACTTATATCGCGATTCGCTATCTTGCTTACGACATAGAGATGTCACCGGTGACCTGAGGGCATGGTATACTTGGTCGAGTCCCTCGAGGGTATATCATCAAATCAGACTCATCTTATAACGAAGGTGTTGACCTAATCGAGCATCATGGTTGGTCGAGTCCCTCGAGGCCATGGTGATTCGGAGGCCAAACAGGACGGGAATCACAAGGAGTTGTGATCGACAAGAGTTGCCTACCTTTCAGGCTTAGTGTGATTGGTCGAGTCCCTCGAGGTTACACTAAGACGCTGATTGGATCCTGATCCCCACTAGAAGTCTGCCGGAGACTTCCGTTTCACGTGCTGAGGGTGTCGCGTGACTCGTTAGTAAAATAGTGGGAGCATATTAAGATAGAAGTCCATATCTTGATTGTTTATTTCTTGCAAAATCTGCATGTTATTCATTTCTACGGCATCTTTATTTTCAGAAAATGTCGCTTTCAAATCCCTTACATAGCATACTTGATGTCAACTGCCTCACTGGTCCAAATTATACGAATTGGCTCATTAACTTGAGAATTGTTCTCACTACGGAGAAAATCGTGTACGTCCTTGATACAGTGATGCCAGTGCCCGAAGAAGGGGCAAACGAGGATGAGATCGCTCGCTATGTGAAGTACATTGATGACTCCACTCTTGCTCAGTGCTATATGTTGGGCTCTATGACTCCTGAGTTACAAAGACAACATGAAAAGATGGATGCCGATCCATTCTCCTACATGTCCAGAATTGTTTGAGGAACAAGGAAGGACTCAAATGATATGAGATATCTAAGAGCCTCTTCCAAAGTGCTAGGATGATTGAGGGGACACCGGTTCAGAACCATGTCCTAAAGATGATTGAGTGGATAGAGAAACTTACAGGTCTAGGAATGGTCCTAGAGGATAACTTGTGTGTGGACATTGTGCTTCAGTCCCTACCAGATTCCTTTTCACAGTTCATAATGAATTTTAATATGAACAAGCTTGAAGTGACTCTCCCAAAGCTTCTCGATATGTTGAGGGAGGCAGAGAGTACTATCAAGAAAGAGAAGCCAGTTCTCTACACTAGTGAGACCAAAAGGAAAAGAAAGCAGAAAGGTCCCTTAAGAAGGGAAAGGGCAACGTCAAACTAGGTAAAGCGAAGGTTGCTAAGAAAGACCCAGCAAAGGACAAAGGCCAGTGCTTCCATTGTGGTAATGATGGGCACTGAAAGAGAAACTGCAAAGAGTACCTTGCAGAAAGGGCGAAACAAAAGCTTGATGAAGCTTTAGGTACATTCATGATCAGTCTCCATTTGTCAGACTCTTATGATAACATATGGGTATTGGATACCGGTAGTGCTTATCATATATGCAATTCGTTGCAGATTCTGGCAAGGACTAGGAGACTAGAGAGAGACAAGATGGACCTCAAGATGGGTAATGGAACAAAAGTTGTTGTAGTAGCTGTTGGCGAGGTCGCCCTACATGTTATTTTGTTCCTTCTATTATCAAAAACATTATCTCCATTTCATGCTTAATAGTTAGTGGATATAAATTTGTTTTTGAGAACAATGGTTGTTCGATATTAATAGATGATAAGATCATCATGAAAGGAACATTGCATAATGGTTTATTTATATTAGACACCACTCCATATATCATGAATGTAAATGTGTCCAAAAGGAAACAAGATGAGTTGAACAATGCATACCTGTGGCATTGTAGGCTAGGTCACATCCATGAAAGAAAGATTCAAAAGTTGCTAAATGATAGATATCCAGATCCATTAGAGCGAGACTCGAGTAGAAACCGTGTGGGTCTGACAACACCATGCTCGATATACGGTCTCTGGTATATTAGATGGATGAGGGACTATAGGTATATGGTAACTGAGGACAGACAGGTCCAATGGATTGGATTCCCCTGTATCGTCTAGGGACTACGGCGTAGTGGCCTAGTACGTCCGTAGTCAATGAGTCGAGTGAATTATTACAGAGATAATAATTCACTAAGTTAGAAGGAGTTCTGACAGGTATGACTCACGGCCAGCTCGATATTGGGCCTAGAGAGTCACACACATATGGTAGGCATTGCGATGAATAGAGGTTCGGATATGAGATATCCGACGGAGCCCTTGTCTTATTTGATGCAGATCCAATACCTACTAGGGGAGGACCCATTAGGGTTTGACCGGGGACCTCTATAAATAGGAGGGATTCAGAGCCCCATGGGCTAGAGAGCTTTTGTTTGCCTTTTCCTATTCTCCTCTCCATCCCCACCTCAGAGTAGGTCTGGAGTTTTGAGGAGCGTCGTCGTAACCCTGTTGTGTGGATCACCGCTAGAGAGGAGGACGCTTGACCTCCTTCACCCTCTCCTAAGGATCTGCAAGGAAACAGGGATATACGATCTCCCTAGGTAACATAATCTACTCTATACGCAGTTTCATGTTTCGCGGATTTTTGCGTACCAATCTTCGCACGACGACGATCATCTCTTTGGGAATCGGGGATTTTGTTTTTCTTGTTCTTCCGCTGCACATATGATGTCGCCCCCAAGGATTTTCCTACACGTATTTGATGATACCCGGATCGAAGGTCCAGCTTTGTGAAAATTTGTGCTCCCTTTCATCTAGCAATTTATCTACTACTGGAATAGGGTATTTATCCTTGATGGTTATGCCATTGAGAGCTTGGTAATCAGCGCATATTCGCCATGTTCTATCCTTCTTATGTACGAGTAGCACCGGTGAAGAGTAGAGGCTGCAACTTGATCGAATAACTCCTGTTTTGAGCATCTCTTTTACAATCCTTTCTATTTCATCCTTTTGGAGATGTAGATACTGATATGGCTGAGTATTTGCTGGAGGTTTATATGGAAGAATTGTTATATAATGATCATGCCAACAGGTAAGAGGTAGGTTGTACGATTCATCAAATATATCTGAAAATTCAGCAAGCAAAGGAAGTAGGTTTGGATCTTCAAATTCTATTGGCTCTCCCTTAGTTTGCTGCTCAAGTTGTACTAAAAAGCCACTATATGCTTTATGCAAAACCTTCTCCATTGTTGTGTGCAAATCATCGTTATGTCGCCCCCACGTTTCCCGTGCAGTATCACTTGTTTCTCCTTACTGTAAAATTTCATAATTAGTTTCATAAAATTTCAAGAAACATCACCTAATGTCATCAATCATTTAATTCTAAGTATGGCCTCATGATCATCAAGAGGGAGGAGGAAGAAATATGCAATTATCTCTTAGTCCTGTAGCAACAGTTTCACTCACGGGTGCCTACGATCATACTTCAAAATCCATCCGTCGGCAACCTTAACATCAAATCTGTTACAATTCTTGATAGGTAAGGTCATCTGAACAGCAAACTTACTGTTTAGGAAGTTATTAGTATTGCCTGTGTCGATGAGAATAGTGATCGGTTGTCATTTGAGAAGGACTCCAACTTTCATCGTTTGTAGGTTTGAGTAGCTGGCTAATGCATGTACTGTAGCTTCGGTTGGTTGTGGCTCTTCTTCTACATCATCTTTTTCATGTTTAAGGCTCTCTTCTAGATGTTTAGTGACCTTTACTCCTACTAGTTAAATTATAAGAAATCTCCCTTTACTACAGCGATGCTCATGGCTCCACGGCTCGTCGTAATGCCAACATAACCCCTTCGCATATCGCTCCCAAAGCTCTTCTCTTGTCAACCTCTTTGGTTCAGGGACTTAGTCGACAGTAGGGGGGGCTGAGGGCTTCAGTATTGCTAGTCGAAGAGTGACCCTAGTCCTCCAAGCTTCATGGTTCAATTGCTCCTCTTGATGTCGTGTGAAAGAGATGGCTGCCATAAGCATGTACGATTGTCGTGCTTTAACTTCTCCTCGGATCTCCGACTTCAAGCCCTCAATGAAGGTCCCCAATAGTTGTTTTTGAGACCAATCATGAGTTTGATTAGATAACCATTCAAACCTGGTTTGGTACTCCTGAATGGTGGAGGTTTGTCGGATCTTTGATAGTTGTCCGTCAATGTTCTCGTAATCTGTTAGTCCGAAGCTGATCAGTAGTCCTTCTTTGAATTGTCGTCATGAAAGGACTCCATAAGTGTGTTAAAACCAGTCAAACCAGTCAAGATGTATAGCTGCAATTTTCATCATAGATATGTCCGCGGTTTTGAGGTACCAAAAATATCACTCCGCATGCGAGATCCAACCAATCGGGTCTCCTTCTTCCCATCTAGGGAAGTCCACTTTTATACGTGGATAGTTGGGGTTAGTCACAGAGCCTCCCCTTCCTTGGAAGTCATCTCTTTAGGCTTAGTATGATTTGGTTAGAGCTCTCTCCTTGATGTGATTTCTTCGGGCTTAGTAGTCGGCCCAAACTGAGTTCGGTTAAGAGAGTCCGAATCTTATCCTCCATTCGGGCCTCGAAGGCTTCAAATTTAGCTTTGATTACCTCCTCAGATACCATAGTATATGTCTTCAAATTTGTGATATTTCTTTTATTGTCGGGTTAAAAGCATGTATAAGTTGAGAGAAGTGATAGTTGAAAGGGTTGGTGGATTGGTGGATGTAAGCTACGGTTTAGACTTATTTTGTGGCTGTTTTGGGTGTAGTTTGAGGGTGTGATTTAGCAGAGTTTTAGGGCTGTAGATGAAAGTTTAAGATATATGATAGATGACAGCAAAGGTTTGATAGAAATCAGTAGAAGTTTTGCTGCAGAATTGTGTTGTCTTGTAAGAGCAGAATTATCGTCGAAGAAACAGCGGTTTCTCGATGACATCTCCACCAAAAATTTGAGAGATTTGAGGAGAGAATTGATAGTAATATCTCAGTTTATATGATAGTAAGGATGTCCAATTTAATCAAGAAAAAATTGGTAGTAACAGCAAGAAAATTGGTGCAAGTTGCGATAGCAGAATTCTCGTCGAAAAATTTCAACGGTCTGCGACTAAAATTTATAGCAATACAAAATCATTTTTAGAAATGAATTTCTCAATAGATCAACCTTAGATGGAAGCCAAGATGATCTATGAATTATATAAGAAATTTCATTCAAAAAGAGATTGCAATAGATGTGTTAAGGCAACAATATGCGGTTGTAATTTTTTACAGCACAGATTTTCAAGTGTCGCAGATTTGATGTAAAAGATTAGTAGTTTATATTGATAATTTTTCGATGAAACTAAAGAGAAATCCACTGTTAGGAACTGTTAAAGCTATCATAAAAATTTCATAGAGATTTAGATAGAAAAAATGTTGTATCAAGATCAAACAAATAGTGCTATGCGGTTGAAATTTTACAGTGCAGATTTTTAAGTATAACAGATTAGATGTAAAAGATCAATGATTTATATTGAGAATTTTTTTGAATAAAATAAAGGGAAATCTGATGTTAGGAAGTGTCAAATATATCATAAAAATTTTATAGAAATTTGGATAAAAAAAACACAATAGCAAGATCAAACAGATTGTGTTATGCGGTTATAATTCTGCAATGTATCTTTTGTTGTAGAGATGAAAACTTTATGACGAAAGGTTTATGCAACAATATAGGAACAATTTTTTTTAGATTTTTGAATAAGGATAACTAAATTGCAGTAGCAAAAAGGTAGGAAACCAGAACCTGTTGCAATTCATGGGGAGATCAAAGGATGATCCGCGGTGGTGGAGATGACGACGAAATTTGGCGATGATCTTTTATGCAATTGTGGGAATTGCTTTAGATGGATGTGGAGGGTTAATGGATAGCTGTGGAAGGGCAGCAAGAAGCCAAGAACGCTGCTCTAATACTAGGTGTTAAAACCCTTGCAGATTCTAAACTTGGGGTTGATCTCTTTAGGGGATCAGCCTCCTTGGAACTCTATAGGGGTTCCTCCCTACAAGTTGCTGCTCAAAGGCTGCAGAAAAGATTCATCTATTGCTTATGAAATGAGAAGAAATACATGGCTCTTTATAGGGCTTCTAAACCCTAACTCCTAATAGGACTCCTACTCAAGACTCCTACTTCTAACCAACTCCTAATAGAACTCCTACTCAAGACTCCTATTCCTTTACAACTCCTAATTCTTCTCTAAGAAACAACCTCCTAACCCTAGCAGGCCTCTTCACTTCTTTAATAGGGGTCGGCTTTGGTAGGTTTTACATGAATGTCCCTCTCAATTAGGACTCTCCTAGCTAGAGTCCTAACACTTGCTCTAATCGGATTCTCTCAGAGAACTCTTTCTCTCTCAATCTGAATGATGTTGACAAGAGATTTGTTTGAGCAAAAAAACATAGGATATGCCTCTCATGACACTAAGAGTGGATGATCCTCTATCGATACTCAATATTCCTCGTAAGGTTGGCTACCACTCCCGATGACCGATTGTGCTAGATTTAGAACCTTCAGACATATAAGTTAAGTTTCAAAGAATAGAGTACTCATACAAGGCATCCTTGGTGTCTCAAGTCTAAAGAACAGATACATCATTGGGACTACGGAATCGCTATCTAATAATAAGGCATCATCAATGAGCATCTATAATATATCCCTAGTGTCCCCATATGAGTAGCTATGAGACTAGCTGAATCCATCATATGGATAGGTATACAACATACCAGTCTATCCGGGTATCTCGATTTCCCTCTCGAGTAACTTATGACTAGGATTATTTAGGATCGGTGTTTAAAGGCGAATAAGTCTCATTTTTATGATCTCATCATGACCTAATTCTCATTACACAGATCCAAGGACATCACAATATATTTAAGCAACAATTAATATAAAGTGATAAAATACCAAATAATAATAATAAGATAAAAGACTGCATGTCAAGTTACACATACCATCACTCGCATGATTGGCTTGCAGGGCACCTATGTCTAGCACCCTTTCCATACCTCATATAGTGTTGACACTACCGACTTAGTTGAAACTCTATTAAGAAGGTAAGCTGCGGTCTTTAGGGCATATCCCCACAATGAGATAGGTAGGCCTGCGAAGCTCATCATGGACCGCACCATGTCTAATAGTGTACGATTCTTCCTTTCAGATACACCATTTAGTTGAGGTGTATAAGGAGGTGTCCGTTGGGATAGAATCCCATGGTCCTTGAGGAATTAGGTGAACTTCGTACTTAAGTACTTACCTCCTTGATTTGATCGAAGAGTTTTGATACTCTTTCTAGTTTGGATCGAAACTTCATTCTTATACTCTCTAAATTTCTCAAAGGCCTCATACTTGTACTTCATCAATTATACAAATGTATACCTTTAGAAATCATCGATAAAAATAATGAAGTAGGAGTAACCACCTATGGCATGAGTTGACTGGGTCTACATACATCACTATATATGAGTTCTAGCAACTCAGTGGTTCTCTCTCCAGTTCCACTAAAAGGAGAGTTGGTTAGTTTTCCACGAAGGCATGGCTCAAAAGTAGCATATGACTCATAGTCGAATGGATCTAGATATCCATCCTTTAGTAACTTTTGAATCCTTCCCTCATGGATGTGACCTAGCCTACAATGCTACAAGTATGCATTGCTAGTCATATGTGTCTAGCAAGCCAATCACATGAGTGATGACACGTGTGACTTGACACGTAATCTTTTTGCTTATTATATTTTAGCATTTATCACTTTATATTAACTATTGCATATATGCATATATATATTTGATGTTCTTGTTGAATCTCAGATTTTGATGATGGAGTCAATTGATGGGTTAATTGATCTAATCCATAATATTGAGTTAAGTGTGCAGGATTAACTACGATAGCATGAAGACATAAAGCAAGTTTACCGGAGCCAAGTTTGATGGGTGTTCGAGAGTCTGCCAAAAGTCCGAAGAATCATCGGAAGTACTGCCGGAACCAACCGAGAAAAAATCGGGGACTTGCCAAAGTTTTTGAAAGTCCACCGGAAAGATCGTCGGAGATTCACGGAGATCACCGAGAAGGTTCGGACACTTGCCAAAGACTCATTGAACTTGCCACAAGACCGGGAGCCTATTGGGAGTCCGTCGGAAGAAATTCGAGGGTGTATCGGAAGTCTGCCGAAAAGCTCGCCGGAAGGAAACTCAATGTTGCCAGTTAAAAATATACTTAGGGCTATGTCTTAATTTTGTAGTTTGCATATAATTTGGGTTAAGATTAAGGGTTAATCCTATAACCCGGTTAAGGGCCAATTGGGCCCGTGTTTGGACTGGTTTGGGCCAAGTTTGGAGCCCAACTAGTAAGCTAGAACAGTCCAAGCAGTGGCACGTCGAACTGAGCGGTGGCACTACCCAGTACCCAAGAGGTCTGGCGGTGGCACTGCCAGTACACTATCAATGTCAGACACTGATAGGTGGTGGCACCACCAGCATCGGGAAACCCAAAAGTAATTCAAATTTGGAGCCCAAATTTGAATCCTCTTGAGGCCTATAAATACACCTCAATTCTCAGCAGAGAATACACCTTTTTGACAAGTTAGAAAGTGAGAAAAAGCTCTAGCAAAGTCTTGTTTTCAATAGCTTAAGTGTTCGCCTCCCTCTTTCTCTTTGAAAAATCTGTAAGAGTGTGAACCACTTGTAAGAAGGTTGTAAGAGGGGTATTTGGTCCTTCCCCTTCAAAGTGATTTGCTAGTGGAAGTTGGGAGCCTCATCGAAAAAGGCTTCGAAAGTGGATGTAGGTCATTTACCTAACCACTATACATCATGGTGTTCCTTGAATGTGTGAGTGTTTAATTTTCTGAAACATTTCTCTACTTAGCTGCAAATCATTCGGTTTTCATCTCCCTACTCTTGACTACCTTTACTCGAGCTATTTTAGCTAAGTCATCCTTCGTCGAATCGAAATATCTATATATTTACGAAATCGATTTCAAACTTATGAGTTTTAATCCACTGCACTAATTCCCCCCCCCTCTTAGTGCCGCTCCGATCCTAACAATTGGTAATATAGCGAGGCTCACTCTCATATTTGGTTTAATACCTAAAAGAGATGGCTTACTCCGGCATGCAAGAGAGTCACTCTATTACATGCCCGCCTATATTTAATGGGTCAGATTACACGTATTGGAAGACTCGTATGAGGATCTTCCTTATTTCCATGGGATTTGAGCTTTGGAATATTGTCGAAAATGGATTTCAAAAATCTTCTCTTTCGATGAGCGAATGGGATGAATCAGAGAAGAAGGTTTTTGCTATAAACGTAAAGGCTATGAATGCCTTGTTTTGTGCACTTGACAAAAATGAATTTAATCGCGTTTCAATTCGTGATTTAGCTTTTGATATTTAGAGAACTCTTGAGGTCACTCATGAAGGCACTAGCCGAGTGAAAGAGTCCCAAATCAATATTCTTGTGCATTCTTATGAACTTTTCTGGATGAAACCAAGTGAGTTCATCGGAGACATGTAAACCCGTTTCACGGATGTCATTAATGGACTCAAAGCTCTTGGTAAAAGATTTTCTAACTTTGAACTAGTAACTAAAATTTTAAGATCCCTTCCAAAGAGTTGGGATCCAAAAGTTACGGCCCATTCAAGAGGCCAAGGACCTGAAAACATTTCCTCTCGAAGAACTTATTGGGTCTCTAATGACCTATAAAATGACGTGCCATACTCATGAAGAGCTCGAGAACTCCCTTCCAAAGAACAGGAAGGATATGACACTTAGAACACACGAAGAACACTTGAAAGGAACATCAAGTAATGAGGACAATGATGATGACATTGCACTTTTAACTCAAAAATTTTAAAAATTTATAAGAAAGAACAAATTTAAAAATAACACCAAAAACAAACTTGAATATAAAATGGACTAAGTAATATGCAATGAATGCAAGAAGCCAGGGCACTTAAAAAATGAATGCCCCCAAGCCAAGAAGAAGCAACCGAAGAAGAAGAAAGCTTTCAAAACGACTTAGGATGACTCAAGTGATTCCGAGAATGAAGAAGCTAGTAACAAAGAGGAGGCAAACTTCGCGCTAATGGCTTTAGGAGGAGAGGTATGTGATTTAATTAATGAAGATTTATCTTTCGATGAACTTTCTATCACTTTTCATGAATATTGGATGAGTATAGAACTATTAGTAAGAAGTTTAATCTATTAAAGAAAGAGCATGCCTTACTACAAAATAAGCTTGATAGTCTTCAAACTCTCCATGCTCTAAGTGTGAATACTTAGAAGCAATAAAAAATGAGAATTTACTACTTAAGGAGACCTTAAACAAGTTTAAGGTCGATAGTAAAGGCTTGGATAGGATCCTACCACCTTGCAAATAGAAGTGGAATTGGTTTTGTGAGAAGACCTTACTAAAATCCTACCACCTTCATTAAAGGAACCACATTACATGTTTCACCTCATTTGAAATGTAACTTTTATTGTAAATCCGGACATATTATTTACAAATGTCTATTTAAGAAAATTAGTCCACATAAGTTGATATGGGTTCCTAAAGGAACTATAAATAATTCAATGATGAATGTCAAAATTAGTAGATCAATTTTTGAGACACCCAAAATCAAATGGGTACCTAAAAACCATCCTCTTTTGTAGACAAACTCACAAGCTAGGAGTAAGTGATGATATCTTGATAGTAGATGCTCAAGGCACATGACTGGAGATCTATCTCATTTCTCTATGCTCACTAGCAAAGAAGAAGGGTATGTCACCTTCGGAGACAACAACAAAGGTAAAATCATTGGCAAGGGAACCATAGGTAACAAATCAAGTTTTTCAATTGATGATGTATTGCTAGTTGATGGATTAAAACATAATCTCTTAAGCATTAGTCAATTATGTGATAAAGGTTACATCGTTAGATTTGAATCTAATGCGTGCATTATTGAAAAATCAAACAATAACATATCAATGATTGTCTTAAAACAAAATAATATCTACACCATCAACCTTGATGAACTTAGTAATGAAATGTGCTTTTTCGCTTTAAATGATGATGCTTGGCTTTGGCATAGGAGATTAGGCCATGCAAGTATGAAACTAATATCGAAGATTTCATCTAGAGAGTTAGTACGAGGGATTCCCAAGATGATGTTTGTTAAAGACAAAGTGTGTGATGCTTGTCAACTAGGGAAACAAATAAAAACTAGTTTCAAACTAAAAAATCAAATTAGCACCACTAAACCATTGCAATTGATCCATTTGGACATATTTGGACCAATTGACACAACGAATCTAGGAGAAAGCAAATATGCTTTCGTAATTGTAGATGACTATAGTAGATATACTTGGACCTATTTCTTGGCTCACAAAAGTGATTGTTTTAAATGTTTCTCTAAATTTTGTAAACTTACTCAAAACAAAAAATGCTTCATGATTTCATCAATTCGGAGTGATCACGATGGCGAATTTCAAAATTGTAACTTCCAAAGTTTTTGTAAATCCAATGGATATAACCATAACTTCTCTACTCCGAGAAATCCTCAACAAAATAGGGTAGTTAAAAGAAAAAATAAAAATTTACAAGAAATGACAAGAACCATGTTAAATGAACATAGTCTACCTAAGTATTTTTGGGCCGAAGCCGCTAATACAACTTGCTATGTCATGAATAGGGTTCTAATAAGACCATCTCTATCAAAAACTCCCTATGAATTATGGAATAACAAAAAACTAAATGTTTCTTATTTTAAAGTTTTCGGTTGCAAATGCTTTATTTTGAATGAAAAGGATGGCTTAGGAAAATTTGATTCTAAATCTGATGAAGGCATCTTTCTTGATTACTCTTCCGTTTCCAAGGCTTTTCATGTTTTTAACAAAAGAACCTTAGTTATAGAAAAGTCTATTCATATAGTTTGCAATGAAATTTCTGAGTTAAAGAAAAATGATTTAGATGATGATCTTGGTTTTGATAATTTGAATTTAAATGAACCCCCTCCTCAAAATAGCAACTTAGATGCATCTTCTTTTGAAATTTCCTTACCCATGGAATGGAAATATGTAGATGCTCATCCAAAGAAGCTAATTATTGAAGATACATCGAAAGGGGTTCAAACTTGTTCTTCCTTCAAGAATTTTTGTGCTAATGCTGCCTTCCTTTCTCAAATTGAACCTAAATATATTGACAAAACCTTGAAAGTTGATTCATGGGTTATTGTAATGCAAGAGGAATTGAACCAATTTGTGAGGAATATGGAAGCTTATTCCTAGACCTAGTGACTGTGACGCCCCCCGAATTTAATTCTCATTTAGGAGGTGTAAACCTAATTCAAGATTGATAATATTTAATTCAACAAACAATCCAGGATCCAATCACACATTTGAGGTCACTAAAAAAAAAAATATTCAAGTCATTCACCTCTACAATCCACAATTCACAAAACCTTTGCAGTCTATAATCATACATCATGTCACTAGATGATTTTTTTAAAATCCAAAAGCAACTTAACTAAACCATGACTATATCATAAATCCATAAGCGTAGCAATTAACACAATCACAAAACCAACATGTACTACATGTTTATATCAGTACACAGTTTAGACTTAACATTTCCAAAATCCTGACATAAGAGATACTTTTCAAATATTTACAAGATACATCAATCTAGATTTGTCATTGATATTTCATTACACCAAAAAAAACTTATACAACATCAACCTATCAAGTACAAAATATTTGCCCCAAAATCTTCTAGTCTTCCACTGCCTCAACCCAATTTACACATTTTAGTGAGCGGTAAGCTATCCTGAAAAATTTATATAGCAACAGGGTGAGCATATAAAGCTCAGCAAATGACTAACATATCCATAGCAAAGAGGACAGTTTTCAAACAAATGAGGTATCAAAATACAAAGCAGAGATACAAGATGAAACAGTAGCATGTTTTGTTTGAATGCAGAATTACAATATCATATCGTTCGAAGCACGTTTTATTCATACAATCGAGGAAAGGTAATTGGAGCATATCATTGGCATAAGGAGCATATCGATGACATATGGTAGCTTTCAAGGTATAATAAAGACTGATAACATTCCATAAATATATCAAAGAACAAAACATGAATAGAAGCTCCAATGTCACATGACGATGCATTCATTTCATTCTTATCCAAAGCATGCATAGAAACATAGCCAAAGCTTTGGATATCATGTCAAACACATAGAAGGTGAAGTGGGATCATAATATAATATGGTCCATCCATTTCTGAATGACCAACAAACATAAGTCTCCCACGTCTGAGTGAAGTCATAGGGGGCCGGCAGAGCATCGCGGGCTCTAAGCATAACTCCCTTTACCATTTCTGGCAAAGGTTCACATTTATCCCACAAACACCGGAGTACAAAGGGACAGTATAAATAATGAAATTAGCATATATTGGAAGCACATGCGGAACAAGGAAATGTGCATATGCCTTTCGAGTCAATACGATACAAACATAATCTTTCACAAATGTATTCAGATTTGAAAGGAAACAAAAGCAAGAGCATACAAGGATTTCAAGAAATCATATATAGCTCAATTGAAATAAGAAAGTTAGATAAATTCAATGTCCAAAGAAATGAAACTGGAAGAGGCACATATCGAAAGCAAATGCGGAACAATGGGATGCATGTGCCAAATCATTATGATGCAAACATGATCTTTAGATGATAGCTACAGATGTACAAATAAATAAAGGACAAAAGTATACAGAAATTTAAGGTAATAATGTAAAGCTTAACTAAAGTAAGAGTTTTTTTGCCGAAATCGATTTCCAAAGAGAAGAAACAAGGAAAGCCGAAATTTACCAAAGCTCGATTCTGGCAGAATTTGATAGGAACATTGTATAAACTATTTGGATAACCAATTATACTCCAATTTATACAAAATATGTGTCATTAGAAAGCTTTGTCAATCTAGTTTTAGGCAAATTAAGTTCTATAAGAATTGGAATTTACAACAAGGAGTTACATATAATTTCGTAGCGAAAGGTCTGAAAATATTAGCTCTATTTTACTGAATCCATGGGGTCAATGAAAGTAGATGTTTCAGTTATCAATTGTACTCCAAAAATTTCAAATTAGGTATATTCAGAAAAAATTTTGAGTCTAGCTTCGAATAAATCATACTTTGTATGAATCTGAGTTAACAACAGAAAGTTATATGTAGTTAAGCAACAAGAGGTCAGAAATTTCAGTCCCTGTTTTGCAGAATCTGTAGGGTTAATTTTAAACAGAAGTCTTAGTAGAAAATTAAACTCCAAATCATTCAATCTTAGTGTCAAACTAAAGATATTTTTGTCTACTTTCAAATGGAATAGGATTTGTCTAAATCAGAGTTTACTACAAAATTTTATGACTGAAATATTGCATAGAGGTTAGATTACCGAAAAATTATAGATTCATATCTTTATATCAAAACGAAAGAAGGTTTGGTTCTCAATTGAAATCTTTCAAATTTTACAGAATAAAAATGGAAACAGAGATTAAGGTTACTGTGGGATGGGGTTAGAACACTTGGCTTAAAATTATTTGAATCCCAAATGTGGGAAAATTGATGAAAAACCTCAAGCTCTTCCTCTTCTTCTTCTTCTTCTTCTTCTTCTTCTTCTTCTTCTTCTTCTTCTCTCAAACTCACGTTGGCTGCAACTCTTCAGGTTTGTTTTCTTTAACCTTTCATCTAATTATTTAGGTTTTGGCTAATACAAAAGTTGCAAGGTGTCATGCATGCATGAAAGGGGCTAGGTGTCATCTTTAGAGTAAACATAAGTGGCACCCTTAGGTTAGCTAGTGACACTTGTCCACTATTTTTTTTTTTTTTAACTTAAATCTGAATCTTTCATAAATTATATCAAACTTCTAATATTTACTCTTAGGTCCCTAGCCATAAACTTTTAATATAATATCATTTATTATAAAATAATCTTTAAATAATCCTTATTTTTACAAACAAACCTTTTACTAAATTTTCAAAAATGGGGGATATTACAGTGACCATTTAGTCATTGGTACTAAATGGATCTTTAGAAACAAGCAAAATGAATGCAGAATCATGGTTAGAAATAATAAGGCTAGACTAGTGGCCAAAGGTTTTAACTAAGAAGAAGGTATCGACTACGAAGAGACCTTCACTCCTGTGGCAAGATTAGAAACCATTAAGATGCTCCTTGCTTATGCTATTAATATTGATTTTAAACTATTTCAAATGGATGTCAAAAGTGCTTTCTTGAATGGTTTTATTTCCAAAGAAGTGTATGTTGAACAACCTTCCGGATTTGAAAATTCTCTTCTTTTTAATCATGTATTTAAATTGACTAAGGCTCTCTATGACTTAAAACAAGCTCCTAGAGCTTGGTATGAAAGGCTTTAGTTCCTTTCTTATTTTAAATAATTTTACAAAAGGCAAGGTTAATACTGCATTGTTTATCAAATATTTTAAAAATAATTTTCTTATTGTTCAAATTTATGTTGACGATATTATTTTTGGTTCTTCGGATGAATCACTATGTGAATCATTTGCCAAGTGTATGAGTCATGAATTTGAAATGAGCCTAATGGGAGAATTAACCTTCTTTTTAGGATTACAAATTAAACAACTTAGTAATGGTATATTTCTTAATCAATCTAAATATATATTAGAATTGTTAAAACGATTTAACATGGATGGTTCAAAAGCTATAAACACTCCTATGAGTACTTCCACTAAGTTAGACATGGATGAAAGTGGTGAAAGCTTTGATCAAAAAACATATAGGGGAATGACTGGTAGTTTACTTTCCCTCACCACAACTAGACTGGATATCATATTTAGTGTAGGACTTTGTGCTAGTTTTCAAGCTAATCTTAAATTGCCTCATCTTAAAAGTGTTAAAAGAATTCTTAGACATCTTAAAGGAACTCCTAATTTAGGATTATGGTATCCAAAATCCGATAATTTTGATTTAATAGCTTATGCAAATGTTGATTTTGGCGGATGTAGGATAGATAGAGAAAGCACATCCGGAACATGTCAATTTTTAGGACATGCACTTGTTTCTTGGACTTCCAAGAATCAAAATTTGGTTGCACTATCTACGGCGGATGCCGAATACATAGCTGCAAGTGCATGTTGTGCACAAGTTGTTTGGATGAAAAATATGTTGGAATACTATGAAATTTACTTAAAGAACATTCTCAGAAAATGTGATAATACAAGTGCTATTTGTCTAACCAAAAATCCAATTCAACACTCTAGAATTAAGCATATTGACATTAGGCATCATTTTATACGAGATCATGTCAATAATAATAATGTCATTCTAGAATTTATTGATACAAAGCATCAATTATCGGACATTTTCACAAAAGCCTTAAATGAAGATCAATTTGACTTTATTAGAAGGGAATTAGGCATGTTGAATTGTCCTTGTGAATGAGCTTGATTGTATATATTTTCCAAAAAAAATTTATCCTCTTTTCGGTTTTTGTGGATTTGACTTCTTTCTTTTTTATTTTGCATGACATCTTAAAGAGTGATCCAAGACACTATCCTATCTTAAATCAAATATATTAAAACTTCTGAAAACAAAAAAAAAAACTCATTTTTTAGCGTGTCAGTAGTGGCACCATCAGAACCGATGATAGCATCGCCTGGGTGCTCGGTCCCTAGGTGGTGGCACCGCTCGGTTGGTGGTGGCACCACCCGAGAACCCCCTTATAAAGAGGGGTGGGGGGGGGGGAGGTGGGGGGGGGGGGGTTGGTTAGGGTTGGCGGTGGAACCGCCCCCCAACCCAAAAGCACCCTCCCTAGCACTCTCACAAAGCTCTCTAAACCTCTCTCAACTTCATTCTAAGCTTCTAGAAGCCTAAGAAAAGGGTTCTTCTTGGATCAAGCTCTCTACCTCCCAAGGAAACTTATATAAGATAAGATTTGAATTTTTTTTTTCTTCTTCTTATTATTTGGCCTATTCTTTAAAGTTCTCTCTTAATCCATCATTATGATTAGATATGGCTCCTAAGAGATCATTAAGAACCAAAGGGAAAAGAGTGGAAGGAGATTCCTATGACCAAATCCTCTTTAGATCTAATGAGTAGCCCTTTAGTATCCTAATTTCGAAACAAGAACAATACATAAGGGCAAACATGTTGATCTAAATGAACTTGGAAACCTAGAACCCATTAGATGGTTTGCAAATTTAGATGTCTTATCTATCCTACAAATCAATAAACCGATTTACCCTAGGTTGGTTAGGTTATTTTACGCCAACTTAAGTGTGGACAATGATAGCTTAACTACCTACCTCTTAGGAACACAAATTCGAATCTTTGATAGCATTATATGTGAATTAATTGGAATTGCCGAAAAGGACAAGGGTTGTTATTTTAGAAGTAAATGGGATATCAATGCAATCAGAGTAACTTACTTCGAAGCCTTATAAACTATTTTTGCAAATCTAAAGATTGGCATAATTCCCAAAAGTTGCGAGCACTTGTTGCCTTTAACTCTAAATTTCTTTATCATATCATGATAAGCATCTACTTCCTAAACAATTTCATCATGATGAGATTAGTCAAATAGAGTTAAGTACTATGTATTGGATTATAACCGGCCAAAATAATTATTTTGGATACTTAATCCGACAACATATGCAGGACATAATAGCTAAAGACTCAATGTTACTGTATGAGGGGTTAGTCACTCGATTAATGCTTGCCTATAATATTTGTGTCTCACTCGATGATGAAATAATCTAGGTCGATCGATTTAACACTATCGACAGAAACCTACTCATGAGACTTAGGTGCACTTTTGGCAATGGTATATGGATTAGGCAACATAGAATGACTAATCCAGTTCCCCCACCAGTAGAACACCCTAAAACATCTATTTTTAGGAGAAATGAATCTCCTTCTCCTAGTTCCTTTGGTGCGGCCCCTTCAGAACAAGCTCTTGCTTTATCTGCTAGTCATAGGTGCCCAGCAAGCCAATCACGTGAGTGATGGCACGTGTGACTTTATATAGAATCTTTTTGCTTATTATATTTTGGCGTATATCACTTTATAACTATTGCATAAATGCATATATATATTGTGATGTCCTTGGATTTGTGCAATGGGAATCGGATCGTGATGAGATCACGATAATGAGATCGATTCACCATTAAACACATATCCTAAATAATCCCGGTCATAGGTTTCGAGAGGGACATCGTGATAACCGGATAGACTGGTGTCTTTGTATACCCGTCCATATGATGGATGCAAATTTGGTCTCATAGCTGCTCGTGTAGGGACACTAGGGATACAATATAGGTGCTCATTGGAGAATGAGTTCTTCGATTGATCCGCTTACGGAATGCTGGATGGTTGATGATGCCTTATTGTCGGACGGCGATTCCGTAGTCCTAGTGGTGTATCTGGTCCTTAGACTTGAGACACCAAGGATGTCTGTATGAGTGCTCCACTCTTTGATACCGGACTTATAGGTTTGGTTTGTCCCGCATCTAGTACATACCTGGTCATTGGGAGTGGTAGTCGACCTTACGAGGGCTATTGAGTGTTGATAGAGGATCATCCACTCTGGCGTCATGAGAGGAATATCTCATGTGTTCTTGCTCGGACAAAATCCCGGCCGGGGTCATTCGGGTTGAGAGAGAAAGAGTTCTCCCGGAGAAACCGATTAGAGCGAGACTTCGAGTAGAAACCGTATGGGTCCGACAACACCATGCTCGATATCTGGTCTCCGGGATATTAGATGGATGAGGGACTATAGGTACATGGGTGGCGAGAGGACAGACAGGTCCAATGGATTGGGTTACCCCAGATCGCGGGGACTACTGGCGTAGTGGCCTAATGCGTCGTGAGTAGTCGATGAGTCGAGTGAATTATTACAGAGATAATAATTCACCAATTAGAAGGAGTTCTCGGGGTATGACTCACGGCCAGCTCGATATTGGGCCTAGAGGGTCACACACATATGGTAAGCATTGCGATGAGTAGAGGTTCGGATATGAGATATCCGAAGGAGCCCTTGTCTTATTGGATGCAGATCCAATACCCACTAGAGAAGGACCCATTAGGGTTTGACACGGATCTCTATAAATAGGAGGGATTCACAGCCTCATAAGCTAGAGTCTTTGCTTGCCTTTCCTATTCTCCTCTCCCTCTCCACCTCGAGAGGCCTCGAGTTTTTTGAGGAGGGTCCCGCAACCCCTTGTGTGGATCCCTCGCTAGAGAGGGAGGGCGCTTGACCTCCTTCACCCTCTCCTAAGGATCTGCAAGGAAACAGGGGATATACGATCTCCTAGGTAACACAATCTCTATAACGCATTTTTTGTGTTTTTATGGATTTTTTTTCGCACCAATCTTCGCCGACGACGAACATAACATCTTTTTGGGAATCGGGATTTTTTGTTTTCTTGTTCTTCTTGCATATATGATGTCGCCCCATGATTTCCCAACGGTGGTATAAGAGCTAGGTTGTTCGTGCGAATGATTGGTTTTGAACTTCGTGTGTTGTGTTTAGGAAGAATATTGACGTCAAAATCGTTGACGCAAAAGCGAGGAAGGGCAGCAACGGTTGCTGCCCTCGTCATGATGTACTGCGACCACCGGCGGAAGAAGAAATGTACCGACGGCACCGGCACCACGGCGCATAGGGCAAGATGCGCTGTGCCTGCAGCCTGCAGCAGCCCGGCCGGCGTTCTGTTTGCAGTAGGTTTTGCGGCCAGCAGGGCTGGCAGCCCGTGGGTAGAGGCTCTGCGGCCACCGACTAGGCGGCGAGGCGCCGCCGGGCACAACGAATTTGAGGCACCGCAGGGCAACGGCGCTTGTGGCAGCTGCTCCCACTGGCAAAAACCCCGCAAAGGTGGCTGCCAGCGAGGCAGCACCGCTTATGAGGCGGCGACGGGGGGCCACCTGCCGGCCGGCAGTGCCCACGGGCGCGCCGGTTTGTGCGAGGGCATTGCCCTGCGCCCTCGTCGTCGCCTGAACGCCGCTAGCTAGTGGGGTGGCGGCGGCGGCAGCAGTAGAGGGAATTAGGGTTTTGGGCAAAAGGACAGTTTTGCCCCTGTGAATTTGAGAAATTTCAGTTTCTGTCTTTTGTCCAAATTACAAAAATACCCTTAGGAATTGAGAAATTCCCTACATGTCCCTGATTTCAGAAAAATATTAATTAATTAAAAGGTTTAGTTGATTATTATTATTTATTATTATCTAGTAGTCCTACAAGATGATGATTATTTATACATGTGATGTATGATGTGTGGACGGATGATCATGGACCGTGTGAAGTGTGTACTTGTGATTATTATTATTTAGGTCTGCGAACCTCCATTATATTTCTCGTTTATTGTCGGGCCTGCGTGCCTATGATTAAGTTGTAATCACATGAGGAGGCGCAGCGGGAGTGTGGATGCGATAGCGGGACCCACGAGACGGACGATCGTGATGCATGGAGATGCATCAAGATGTCGATGGAACCGACGAGGATGAGATTGACGATCACAGGGGATGGAGATGCACCGTTGCACACATAGATCTTGATGTGAATGATTAGGCCTACTGGCTCGGGCCTAATCATATTAGGTTGTGGTCCATGATCATCTGATGTGATTGCTTATACACATACTAGATATGTATATATATATGCATGCGATGTAGATATATATTAAATATGTATATGTGTGACATGTCATATTAGGAGACCAAATTATAGAAACATCTCTCGATAATATTAAGTCGGTAAACGTGAGGCAATTAGATTGACCCACGTGGCCTTCCATCGTTATGAGTAGGAACCGATTCCCGGTGTAGGTTGAGTTGGTCGAGTCCCTCGAGACTCACCTATATCACGATTCGCTATCTTGCTTACAACATAGAGATGTCACCGGTGACCTGAGGACATGGTATGCTTGGTCGAGTCCCTCGAGGGTATATCATCAAATCAGACTCATCTTGTAACGAAGGTGTTGACTTAACCGAGCATCATGGTTGGTCGAGTCCCTCGAGGCCATGGTGATTGGAGGCCCGAACAGGGCGGGAATCACAAGGAGTTGTGATCGGCAAGAGTTGCCTACCTTTTTAGGCTTAGTGTGATTGGTCAAGTCCCTCTAGGTTACACTAAGACACCGATTGGATCCTGATCCCCACTAGAAGTCTGCTGGAGACTTCCGTTTCACGTCTTTGAGGTGTGGCGTGACTCGTTAGTAAAATAGTGGGAGCATATTAAGATAGAAGTCCATATCTTGATAGTTTATTTCTTTGCAAAATCTGCATGTTATTCATTTCTGCTATATCTTTATTTTTTCAAAAAATGTCGCTTTCAAATCCTTCTTACGTGGCATACTTGATGTCAACCGCCTTACAGTCCAAATTATCTTGATTGGCTCGTAATTTGAGAATTGTTCTCTGGCGGGAGAAAATGGTGTACGATCCTTGATACATGATGCCTCGCCTAAGAAGAATGGGCAAGCGAGGATGAGATCGCTTACTACGTAAAGTACATTGATGACTCCACTCTTGCTCAGTGCTATATGTTGGGCTCTATGACTCCAGAGTTACAGAGACAACATGAAAAGATGGATGCCAGATCCATTCTCCTACATGTCCGAAAATTGTTTGAGGAACAGGGAAGGACTCAACGATATGAGATATCCAAGTGCCTTTTCCGCGCTAGGATGACTGAGGGGACACCGGTTCAGAACCATGTCCTAAAGATGATTGAGTGGATAGAGAAACTCACAGGTCTAGGAATGGTCCTAGAGGATAACTTGTGTGTGGACATTGTGCTTCAGTCCCTACCAGATTCCTTTTCACAGTTCATAATGAATTTTAATATGAACAAGCTTGAGATGACTCTCCCAGAGCTCCTCAATATGTTGAGGGAGGCAGAGAGTACTATTAATAAAGAGAAGCCAGTTCTCTACACTAGTGAGACCAGAAAGAAAAGGAAAGTAGAAAGGTCCCTTAAGAAGGGAAAGGGCAAGGGCAAACAAGGTAAAGCAAAAGTTGCTAAGAAAGACCCAGCAAAGGACAAAGGCTAGTGCTTCCACTGTGGTAAAGATGGGCATTGGAAGAGAAACTGCAAAGAGTACCTTGTAGAAAGGGCGAAACAAAAGCTTGATGAAGCTTCAGGTACATTCATGATCAGTCTCGATTTGTCAAACTCTTATGATAACACATGGGTATTGGATACCGATAGTGCTTATCATATATGCAATTTGTTGCAGGTTCTAGCAAGGCCTAGGAGACTACAGAGAGGCGAGATGGACCTCAAGATGGGTAATAGAGCAAAAGTTGTTGTATTAGCTGTTGGCGAGGTCGCCCTACATCTGCCTAGTGGAGCTTTTATTGCATTAGATGCATGTTATTTTGTTCCTTCTATTATCAAAAACATTATCTCCATTTCATGTTTAACAGTTAGTGGATATAAATTTGTTTTTGAGAACAATGGTTGTTCGATATTATTAGATGATAAGATCATCACGAAAGCAACATTGCATAATGGGTTATTTATGTTAGACACCACTCCACATATCATGAATGTAAATGTGTCAAAAGGAAACGAGATGAGTTGAACAGTGCATACCTGTGGCATTGTAGGCTAGGTCACATCCATGAAAGAAGGATTCAAAAGTTGCTAAATGATGGATATCTAGATCCATTCGACTATGTGTCATATACAACTTGTGAGCCTTGCATTCGTGAAAAACTGACCAAATCTCCATTTAGTAGAACTGGAGAGAGAGCCAATGAGGTGGAGAACCAGACTGGAAGGAGTATCAAAACTCTTCGATCGGATCGAGGAGGTGAATACTTAAGTACAGAGTTTACTCAGTTCCTCAAGGACCATGGGATATTATCCCAATGGACACCTCCTTATACACCTCAGCTCAATGGTGTCTCTGAAAGGAGAAATCGTACATTATTAGATATGGTACGGTCCATGATGAGTTTCGCTGACCTACCCATCTCATTCTGGGGATATGCCCTAGAAACCGCAGCTTACCTTCTGAACAGAGTTCCAACTAAGTCGGTAGTATCTACACTATATGAGATATGGAAAGGGAAGAAGCCTGATCTTAAGGTTATTAAGATCTGGGGCTGCCCTGCTCATGTTAGAAGACACAACCCCGATAAGTTAGAATCAAGGATAGAGTGATGCAAATTTGTGGGATACCCCAAGGAAACTTGTGGGTATTATTTCTATCATCTCGAGGACCAAAAGGTCTTTGTAGCTAAGAGAGCAGTGTTCCTTGAGAAGGAACACATTCTTGACGGAGACAGTGGGAGAATGATAGAATTGAGCGAGGTTGGAGAACCAAGCTCAAGCACCACTCTATAGCCCGAGTCTGTTCAGGTACCTAATACATAAGTATCAACTTTATGCAGGTCTGATAGAGTATCCCATCCTCCTGAGAGATATGTGGGACATATTAGAGCAGAGGATGTAGAGGATATTGATCCTCAGACCTACGAGGAGGCTATTATGAGTATAGACTCCGGGAAGTGGAAAGAAGCCATGAATTCTGAGATGGATTCTATGTACCCCAATAAGGTTTGGAACCTAGTTGATGCGCTTGAAAGTATTGTACCCATCGGTTGCAAGTGGATCTTTAAGAAAAAGATCGGAGTAGATGGAAAGGTAGAAACCTATAAAGCAAGGCTAGTGGCTAAGGGGTATCATCAAAGGCAAGGTGTTGACTACGATGAAACTTTCTCACCCGTAGCAATGCTAAAATCCATCAGAATTCTATTGGCTATTGCAGCACACTATGATTATGAGATCTGACAGATGGATGTGAAAACTGCATTCCTCAACGGGAACCTCGAGGAGGAGGTGTATATGATGCAACCTGAGGGATTCGTGTCCAAGAACTGCCTAGATAAGGTGTGTAGGTTGCTTAGATCCATTTATGGACTAAAGCAAGCTTCCCGAAGTTGGAACATAAGATTTGATGAGGCAATCAGATCTTATGACTTCGTTAAGAACGAAGATGAGCCTTGTGTATACAGAAAGGTAAGTGGGAGTGCTATCACCTTTTTTGTGTTATATGTGGATGACATCCTCATCATTGGGAATGACATAGGAATGCTATCCACAGTAAAAGCTTGGTTATCTAGACACTTCTCCATGAAGGACTTAGGGGAAGCATCTTATATCTTGGGGATTAGAATCTATAGAGATAGATCCAAGAGGATGCTTGGCTTGTCCTAGTCCAGGTACATAGAAACTATTGTCAAAAGGTTTGGCATGGAAAATTCCAAGAGAGGTCTCATACCGGTGAGACATGGGATATCGCTTTCTACGAATATGTCCCCAAAGACTCTAGAAGAAAGGGCGAACATGGATATGATACCTTATGCCTCAGCAATAGGGTCTATCATGTATGCCATGCTATGTACTAGGCCTGATATAGCGCATGCTCTGAGTGTCACGAGCAGGTATCAGGCGGATCCAGGCTTGGAGCATTGGAAAGCAGTAAAGTGTATCCTTAAGTACTTGAGAAGGACTAAGGATCTTTTACTAGTATATGGAGGTAATAGCCTTAAGGTTGAAGGCTACACTGACTCAAGTTTTTAGTCTGATGTCGATGATAGCAAGTCGAATTCAGGGTATGTGTACACCTTGAATGGAGTAGCAGTGTCTTTGGAAGAGTTCCAAGCAAGATACCACTATGACGACTCCACCTGAGAAGAGTACATTGCTGCATCAGATGCAGCAAAGGAGGGAGTCCGGGTGAAGAAGTTCATCACAGATTTGGGTGTCGATACTGAGATAGCGACAAGTCGACTTCCTTATATTGCGACAACTATGGGGTGATTACTCAAATATGGGAACCCGGGTCTCATCGAAGTGTTCGAGGAGGTTCCAGCTTATAAGAGAGATCGTAACCCGAGGAGATGTAGCAGTGGAAAGAGTTCCATCCAGAAGATAACATTGCAGATCCATCGACAAAGCCGTTGTCTCATTTTGTCTTTGAGTTGCCGGAGGTCCGATGGGGATCAGACACATAGGTGATTGGCTTTAGGTCAAGTGGGAGATTGCTAGTCATAGGTGCCCAACAAAGCCAATCACGTGAGTGATGGCACTTGTGACTTGATACAAAATCTTTTTTGCTTATTATATTTTGGCGTATATCACTTTATAACTATTGCATAAATGCATATATATATTGTGATGTCCTTGGATTTGTGCAATGGGAATCGGATCGTGATGAGATCACAATAATGAGATCGATTCACCTTTAAACACATATCCTAAATAATCCCGGTCATAGGTTATTCGAGAGGGACATCGTAATAACCGGATAGACTGGTGTGCTGTATACCCGTCCATATGATGGATGTAGCTGGTCTCATAATGCTTCGTGTCGGGACACTAGGGATACAATCTGAGTGCTCATTGGAGAATGAGTTCATTGATTGATCCGCCACGGAATCTTTGGATGGTTGATGATGCCTTATTGTCGACACAATGATTCCGTAGTCCTAGTGGTGTATCCGGTCCTTAGACTTGAGTCACCAAGGATGTCCTGTATGAGTGCTCCACTCTTTGATACCGAGACTTATAGGTTTGGCTGTCCCCCATCTAGTACAGTTTGGTCATTGGGAGTGGTAGTTTAACCTTACGAGGGCTATTGAGTGTCGATAGAGGATCATCCACTCGGCGTCATGAGAGGAATATCCCATGTGTTCTTGCTCGGACAAATCCCAGCCGAGGGTCATTCGGGTTGAGAGAGAAAGAGTTCTCCTGGGAGAACCGATTAGAGCGAGACTTCGAGTAGAAACCGTATGGGTCCGACAACACTATGCTCGATATACGGTCTCCGGGATATTAGATGGATGAGGGACTATAGGTACATGGTAGTGGCGAGGACAGACATGGTCCAATGGATTGGATTCCCCTGTATCGTTCGGGGACTATGGCGTAGTGGCCTAGTACGTCCATAGTCGATGAGTCGAGTGAATTATTACAGAGATAATAATTCACTGAGTTAGAAGGAGTTCTGACAGGTATGACTCACGGCCAGCTCGATATTAGACCTAGAGGGTCACACAAATATGATAGGCATTGCGATGAGTAGAGGTTCGGATATGAGATATCCGACGGAGCCCTTGTCTTATTCGATGCAGATCCCATACCCACTAGAGAAGGACCCATTAGGGTTTGACATGGGATCTCTATAAATAGGAGGGATTCACAGCCTCATAGGCTAGAGTCTTTGCTTGCCTTTCCTATTCTCCTCTCCCTCTCTACCTCAAAGGCCTGTAGTTTTGAGGAGGGTCGTCGCAACCCTGCTGTGTGGATCACCGCTATAGAGGAGGATGCTTGACCTCCTTCACCCTCTCCTAAGGATCTGCAAGGAAACAGGGATATACGATCTCCCTAGGTAACAAAATCTCTATACGCAGTTTTGTGTTTTGCGGATTTTTGCGCTCCAATCTTCGCACGACGACGAACATCTTTTTGGGAATCGGGGATTTTTGTTTTCTTGTTCTTCCACTGCGCATATGATGTCGCCCCCATGATTTCCCAACATTATCTTCTAAAGATCCCATCATGGTAGAATTAAATCAAATCAAATCACAACAAGAGCAACTCAAATCACAACAAGAGCAAATCCAATTATAGCAAATTGAAATTTTGAGGGAACTACGACAGATGAATCAGAAGATAGATGCCTTGTATAGAAACTCTGGAATTCCTCCTTAGGAATAATTATTATGTTAAACCTTTCTTATTATTGTAAACCTCTATGCTACCTTGACATGCGTTTGACATTATCCTAGTATATGATGTTGGATATTTCTTTTTGAAATTTTGTCAACATTTTGATGGCACCTTCATGTTATTTTGGATGATTTGATATCTTTCTTGAATGATCGATCTTAATGCCAAGTTGAAGCTTTATCAATTTGACATCTTCTTTTCAAGATTTTTTTTCTTATGAGATGATTTTATGAATGACTTCAATGACCATGAGTTATATGCTTGAAAACTCATCTCCTTTTTGTTGATGACAAAGGGAGAGACGAATATGCAAAAGATTGAAGACTTATGCAAATATGAAATTAGCATGACTTATATGTATCGTATTGCAATAGCTTATATGTTGTATAATGCAATGAAAAATGTCTTATATGTGTTATATTCCTCAAAAGCATCGTAAAACTTTTTGAGCATATCGCATATGAAAGTTTTTAGATTGGTAGTCGTGTCATGTTTATCATTTTATATATATATATATGATAAGCAATCATCTCATGATCACATGAAATCATGTCTTGCATTTATATCATGAGATCCATGTTGAAATTTTAAATTATTATTATTTGTTGTCAAAATGATAATTGTATTTTATCATTCGGCTTGAAAATAACTTTCATGCCTTGAAATTATGAGAAATACGAAGTTTCGTATTTGCTCATGCTTATTAAGAATAACGATAAGTTTGACGGATAGAATGTATCGGTTTAGGCTTGAATTTAATCCTATAACCTGGTTATGGGCTAATTGGGCCCGAGTTTGGATTGCTTTGGGCCAAGTTTGGAGCCCAACTAATGAGCTGGAATAGTCCAAGCGATGGCATGCCAGACTGGATGGTGGCATCGCCCAGGACTCGAAAGGTCTGGCGGTGGCACTGCTAGTACACTATCAGTGTCGGACACTGATAGGCGGTGGCACCGCCAGCACCGGGAAACCCAAAAGTAATTCAAATTTGGAGCCCAAATTTGAATCCTCTTGGAGTCTATAAATACCCCTCAATTCTGAGCAGAGAATACACATTTTTGATAAGTTAGAAAATAAGAAAAAGCTCTAGTAAAGTCTTGTTTTCAATAGCTTAAGTGTTTAACCTAATGGTGCCATATATGTTTGTACTAAGGATGACACCTAAGCCCTTTTCATGCATGCTTGCTACTTTGCGATCCTTATATTAGCTAAATCTAATACATTAGAGAAGAAATTAAAGGAGAAAAACTTAAGAGCTGCAGCCAATGTGGGTTTGCGAGGAGAAAGGAAGAGGAATTGAAGTAGAAGGAGAAGAAACTTTGATTTGTTTGAGGTTTTGCATCAATTCCCCATATTTGGGAATCAAACTTTTCTAATGCAAGTGTTCTAACCCTTCCTATAGAACTTTTGATCTCTAATTTCATCTTAATCCTAAAAATTTGGAAGACTTTGGCTTCATACATAATATTTCTTTCGTTTGGAAACAAAACTATGAATATAGAATTTTTCGATAATTTGACCTTTCTTTATTTTTATATCCATAACTTTCTCCACGGACCTTGGATTTAGGAGAAACTAGATTCATTCGTAAATAGACTTATAGCTCGTTCATTTGGAATCAAGATTGATAAATTTGGATTCTATTTACCTAATGAAATTGTTATTTCAACTGACCTATGAAATCTATAAAATAGAGACTATTGGTTTCGACCTTTTAGTACTCTCTGTTAGGAACTCTGATTTATGCGAAGCTTAATATATAAGAAAATAGACTCATAGATATTTCTATTAATGTCTGATTTGAACAATTTAAAATATAAATGAATATTAAATCATCTATTCAAATCAACTATATGAATTTTGCAAAATGGAGATAATGTTCTCTGACCTTTGGTTACTAAACTATTGATAACTCAATGTTGGTATCTCTAATTCATGCAAACCTTGATTTATCTAAATTTAGATTGATATATCTTTCAAATAACTACTATTTTTTATAAATTGGAGTATAATTGATTATCCAAACAATTCATGAAATGTGCCTCTCAAATTCTGTTAGAATCGAGCTTTGGTCGATTTCACCTATTCTTGTTTCATCTCTTTGGAAATTGATTTCAGCTAAAATCTTTACTTTAGTTGAGCTTTACATTGTTGCATTGAAATCCTATATACTTTTGTCCTTCAATTATTTATATACCTGAATCTATTATGTAAAGTTCATGTTTGTATTGCAATGTTGCGTGTAGGCATGTGCATTCCGTTGTCCCGCTTTTTTTTTCGATATGTCCCAATTTATTGTTCACAATACCCTTTTATACTCTAGTATTTGTAGGATTATTTAGACATTTGCTAGAAATAGTAAAGGGATTATTTGGACTTTTGCCAGAAATGGTAAAGGGATTATCTGGACTTTTGCTAGAAATGGTAAAGGGTATGTGCTTAGAGCCCACGATGCCCTAGATTATATTTGGTGGTCATTCAGAAATGGATAAACCATATTATATTTGGGATCCCACATCACCATCTATCTATTTGATATGATATCCAGATCTTTGGTTATTGACTTCTATATATGCTTTGGAAAAGAATGAAATGTGTGCATCGTCAAATGCGACGTTTGAGCTTTTGTTTCATATTTGTTCTTTGACAATAAATTACTTGATACTTTTCATGACTTTTATCATGAATTTAAATTAGCTGTTAAAAATTATAAATTGCTAAAAAAAGATCATTCTTCTCTCTCTAGTAAATTTAAAAAATTAAAAAATGAGCATGATAATTGTATGTTAACCTCTTGTACTCAATGTGAAGAGTTAGACTTAGTCAAAAAGAAAAATGTGATTCTACAACAAATATTAGAAAATTTTAAAATTAGAAATAAATCTTTAAATATGATTCTTGTTAACAAAGGTAATGTATATAGAAAAGTAAGAATTGGTTTTGTGAGTAGCAACACTCAACAAAAGCCAACTATATTTGTTAAAGGACCCAACATTGTATATATCCCTTGAAAATAAATGTAATTTCTGTGGTAGTTGTGGATATTATTGTAATATCCCTCACTTCTGAAATTTATTTATAAGGACATATTTGTAAAATGGAGGACCAATATGTAAATATAACAAATATAGTTATTAAACTGTTAGGCTGTGGAAAAAAAAAGAAAAAAAAAAGGAAAATTATGGTAGGGCGACAGCACTTCTGTTTCCTACACGAGGAAACATAGGAGGTGGGTGTCGGGGAGGAGAAGCATAGAAGAGGAAAAGAAGAAGAAGGGGAAGAGAAGAAGAAGAAGAAGTAGGAGAAGAGGCTGTGGCACCTCTGTTTCCCGCTGGAGGAAACAAAGGAGAAGAGAGGCAGTGCATTGGGGAAAAGAAGGGGAGGAAGGAGAAGAAGAAGAAGAAGGGAAGGAGAGGGAAGTAGAGGAGGGAAAGAAGAAGGGGATGCGGCTGCCGCGGTGGCAACTACAGCTGGAAGAAAAGAAGGAGAGGAAGAAGAGCAGGGGAGGAACAAAAGGCTACAGTTGTTGCAGCGGCCGAGGGTATGGCCGTGGTTGCGACTGCGATAGCTACAACTGTGACTGTAGCAGCTGCATCAGTGAAAGAAGCAGAGGAAGAGGGGAAGGCAGCTATGGCCATAGTTGTGGCTGCGGCGACGGCAACGACATGGCTGTGACAGCAGTGGAGACTGCGACAACTGCATTTGGGAAAGAGAAAGAAAGGAAGGAAAAAAAAAGGGGCTGCGGCTACGGTGGCTGCGTCTGTGACTGTAGCAGCTGCATCTGGGAAAGAAGAGGAAGAAAGTAGTATAGTGGAAGGGGCTGCAGTTGTGAGAATGGCTGCAGCTATGGCTGCGATTGTGGCAGTGGCAATGGCGATGGCTGCGACAGTTGCGTTTGGGAAAGAAAAAACAAAAGGAATGAGAGTAAGGGAGAGCAGGTGACTATGCCTCTATATACTGCATGAGCTGTAGTTGTGGAGGAAGAAAGAAGACAGATGTAGAAAATGAAACAGGAAGAGAATGTGGAGGAAAAGTAGAAGGATTTAGGCTTACACCTTCTTCAGATCTTTGGATCAAAACCTTCGAAAGGCAAGTGTTCTAATCCTTCCTATTGCATGTGTTTCAATCTTTTCTATAGCAATTTCATCTCTGCTTTTGCCTTAAATATGAATACTTTGAATTGTTCTAGCCTTGCATTTGATACATCTCTTGTTTAGACGTAATAATTTGAATATGAAAAAGTTTTTAGTTTCAGACCCTTTCATTTTGTTTTAGCTATAAATCCCTACATAGATTTCCAATATAGACAAAACTTATTTGATCAGAATATAGACTCATAGACCATTCTTTTGACAGCTTATTTGAATAATTTGGAGTAGGTTTACCTACCTAAACTTTTGTTTCAATCGACCCTATGGATTCTATAAAACAAAGTTCATACTTTCTGACCTTTTGATTTTAAACAACTTATAAGTCCATGTTGGGAATTCTGATTTATGCAAAATTAACTTTGTTGGAAACTAGACTCCTAGATATTTTTTTCACCTAGAATGAAAGATTTAGAGTACAAATACCTACCCAGATATCTATTGAATCTCATCCTATGAATTCGACCAAATAAAGATTTTGTTCACCGATCTTTGTTTACCAAATTATTTGTAACTCTCTGTTGGAAACTTCAATTCATATAAAGCTTATATTATCTAAAAGTAGGTTGAAATATCTTTTCAATGATATAAATCCTAAGTAAATTGGAAGACAATTGATAGTTTGAATCATTTGTTTACTATGCTTTTCAAATTCTGTCAGAAATCATGCTTTGGTCAATTTCGCTTGTTCTTTTTCCATTCCCTTTGAAAATTGATTTCAACTAGCATTCTTTCATCATTTGAGTTTTATATTACTATTTTGAATTCTTGTATGCTTTTATCCTTAAATTATATGCATTCTTAAAACCTTTTATATAAAGTTTATATTGTATTGCATTGTTTCATATGGACACATGTATATTCCGTTATTCCGCATGTGCTTTTGATATGTGCCAAAATCATTGTATACTCTTGCTTTTAGTTCTTTTCAAGTTTTAATGTATTTGTGAAAAATTATGTTTGCATCGTATTGACTCATAAAGGCACATGTACGTTTTCTTATTCTACATATGCTTCTGATATGTGCAAATTTTATTGTTCACACTTATCCTTTTATACTCTGGTATTTGTGGGATACTATGAACCTTTGCTAGAAATGGTAAAGAGAGTTATGCATAGAGCCTACGGTACTCTACCGGCCCCTTCTGACTTCACCTAGACATGGGTGGATGGAGCTCCCAAATGTGGGAGACTTCTATCTATGGCCCCGTTACACCTTTTGTATGTTTGATATGATATCCAGAGCTTTGGTTATGTGTTTCTATACATGCTTTGGATAAGAATGATATTAATGCAACGTCAAATACGACGTTTGAGCTTATGTTTCGTATTTGTTCTTTGATATGCTCTGAAATGGTTTATATGCTATTGATGTTAGGATCAAGAGCACTAAGAGGGGGGGGGGTGAAATAGTGCAACGAAAAACTTTCGACGATTAAAACTGCGTTCGTACATTGAAATCTGATTTCGACATAAAAGTCGTTTCATGCAGATAATAACTTTGAAAGCTTATGGAAATGTATTTGAAGTAAAGTAAGGAAGGCAGTTTGCAGTTAAGATAAATAGCACAAAGGAAATTCAAACCGGATTTTAGAGTGGTTCGGTCAAACGTGACCTACATCCACTTTCGGCTTCCTATTAAATCTTGAATTTTGATGATGAAGTCAATTGTCATTTGTTATCTAATCCATATGTTGAGATAAGTGTGCAAGATTAACTACGATGAAAGTAAGATATGCAGTAGGAGTTGCGCTAGAGTCAAGACTATGATCACGTTGGGAGTTCGAGAGTTCAACGGAAGTTCGGACGGTCGTCGGAGGTTCTGCGGGAATGAATCCAAAAAGTCTAGGAGCTTGCCAAAAGAAGCTCATCGGAACTCGCCAAGTGGATCGTCGCAAGTCCAGGAGTTTGCCGAAAGTCCATTGGAGCATTGCCGAAGCTTTGTCGGATGTTCGCTGGAAGCTCGTCGGAAGAAGCGATTGACGCACCAAAACAAGTTGTAGTAAATGTCATAAGAAATGTCATAGTTAGCATGTAGATTAAGTTAGGAATGGGAGGTGATCCCATCAACTTAATCTGGGGGAAATTGGGCCCTTGACAGACTCAAATTGGGCAATGGATCAACCTATTTGGAACAGAATTCCTGCTAGGCGGTGGCACCGCCAGGGTCGACAGTGGCACCACCCAGGAGAGGGTCTCCTAGGAAAGTTGGGTGGTGCAACCATCCCAGGTAGGCGGTGGCACCGCCTAGGCTCAGTCTCCGAGTGAGACTGGGCGGTGAAACCGCCCCTGACAAGCGGTGGAATCGCTTGAGCTTGGTCTCCGAGCTCTGCCAGGCGGTGCAACCGCCCCAGTCAGGCGGTGGCACCACCAGGGCTCAGTCTCCGAGCAAGACTGGGTTGTGCAACCGCCCCTATCCAGTGGTGGCACCGTCTAGAGGCTCAGTCTCTGAGCTGCCAGGTGGTTGTACTGCCCCAGTCAAGAGGTGGTACCACTAGGACCCCGGAAATCCAAGAAAAGACATCTTTGCGCTACAAATTTAAATTAGTTTGGGGCCTATATATACCCCACCCTTTCCTGCTTGAAAGAGCATCGAAAATCCAATCTTACTTTGTGATTTTTAGAGCTCAAAAGTGTTGTAAAGGCTAGAAGTTCTCCTCCCTCTTTTTCCAAGTTTTGATATTTCAAGAGAGGAGAGAAAAGTTTGTAAGGGTTGTCTCATAAGCCTGTCAAAAGGAGTGAAACTGTAAAAAGGTAGTTGGCCTTCGCCTATTGAAGGAAGGCCTCTAGTGGACGTCGGTGACCTCGTTGGTGGAGGAAGCCAAAAGTGGATGTAGGTCAAGATTGACCGAACCACTTTAAATCTCGGTTTGCATTTAATTTGAGCATCTTATCTTTACTACAAACCTCCTCAATAGCTTACTACCTTCTGCTCATTTACGAACGTGTTTCATAGTTAAGTATTTTCCGAATCGGCATTAAGACGAAAATCAATTTTATCGTACGAACATCATATTTCAGTTTGCGCTTACATTCTGATTTCTATCTTAACTACAAACCACCTTCCTTACTTTACTTCAAATATGTTTCCATAAGCTTTCAAAGTTATTATCTGCACGAAACGACTTTTACGTCGGAATCGGATTTCAACGTACGAACGCAGTTTTAATCGTCGAAAGTTTTCCGCTGCACTAATTCACCCCCCCCCTCTTAGTGCTCTTGATCCTAACAATTGGTATCAGAGCAGGGTTAACTCTCAAATGGATTAAAACTGAACAGAGATGGCATACGCCGGAAACCAAGAGGGCCACTCTATTACACGTCCACCCATATTCAATGGGATGGACTACACCTATTGGAAGACCTGAATGAGGATCTTCCTTATTTCAATGGATTTTGAACTTTGGAATCTTGTCGAAAATGGATTTTCGAAGTTTTATATTCCAACGATCGATTGTAATGAATTGGAGAAGAAGACTTTCGCTTTTAATGCAAAGGCTATGAATGCCTTATTTTGTGCGCTTGATAAAAATGAGTTCAATCGTGTTTCAGTGTGTAAAACCGCGTTTGATATTTGGCATACACTCGAAGTGACTCACAAAGGCACAAGTAGAGTGAAAGAGTCAAAAATCAATCTTTTGATACATTCTTTTGATCTTTTCCAAATGAAACCGAGCGAGACTATTGGCGACATGTACACCCGTTTCACGGATGTCGTCAATGGTCAAAAAGGACTCGGCAAAAGTTTTTCAGATTTTGAGCTCGTAAATAAGATTCTAAGATCCCTTCCTAAGAGTTGGGACCCTAAAGTCACTACTATTCAAGAGGCTAAAGATTTAAACAACTTCCCTCTTGAAGAACTAATCGGGTCATTAATGACCTATGAAATGACTTGCAAGGCTCATGAAGATCAAGAAGACATCCTTCTAAAGAACAGGAAGGATATGACACTTAGAACTTTAGATGACCACTTGAGAGAAAACTCAAGTGATGAGCACTGTGACGATGACTTGGCACTTCTAATAAGGAAATTCAAAAAATTTATTAAGAGAAACAAGTTTAAAAGTGACACAAAAAATAAACATGAACCTAAAAAGGACCATGTTATTTGCTACAAATGCAAAAAGTCGGGACACTAAAAAAGTGATTGTCTCCAAGCCAAGAAGAAAACATCAAAGAAGAAGCGCTCAAAGCAACGTGGAATGACTCAAGCGCGTCTGAAGAAGAAGAGTCCAACACCGAGCAAGTTGCTCATTATGCCTTAATGGCCATCGGAGAAGAGGTTACAAATTTAATTGATGCAGATTTATCATTTAATGAATTATTAAATGCATTCCATGACTTATTTGATGAATGTAAAATAATTAATAGAAAATATAAATTATTGAAAAATAAGCATGATAGTCTTGTTAGCAATTTTGATAAATTAAAAACTGAATATCATGATAGTTTAGCTCAATGTGAAAAATGTCATGATCTAGAAACTCTCCAAAAGAAAAACTTGCTACTTAAGGACACTTTGAAGAAATTCGACGTTGATAGCAAGTCTTTGAACATGATCCTTGCAAACAAGGGTCACGTTTCCAAAAGAAGTGGAATTAGATTTGTGAGAAGTCCTCACCAAAATCCAACCACCTTCATAAAAGGCCCCATCTTACATGTTCGACACCAAAGCAAATGCAACTTTTGTTGCATATATGGACACATAACACATTAGTGTCCATTCACGAAAATTAGTCCGAATAAATTAATTTGGGTTCCTAAAGGAACCATGATAAACTCTATGCAACATGATAAACAATGTATATCAGTTTTTTAGGCACCCAAAAGCAAATGGGTACCTAAAAATTATCCTTTCTTGTAGAGACATACACCATCACAAGCTAGGAGCAAGAGATGGTACCTTGATAGTGGATGCTCAAGGCATATGACTGGAGATATATCTCAATTCTCTAAGCTCACTAGCATAGATGAAGGCTATGTCACCTTCGGAGACAACAACAAGGGTGAAATCATTGGCAAAGGAACCATAGGTAACAAATCCAACTTCTTTATTGAAGATATTTTGTTAGTTGATGGTTTAAAACAAAACCTCTTGAGCATTAGTCAATTATGTGATAAAGGATATATCGTCAAATTCGAATCTAATGCTTGCATCATTGAAAAACCACACAAAAACACATCTATAATTGCATTAAAATAGAATAACGTATACACCATTGACATCAATGATCTTTGCAATGAAATGTGTTTCTCGGTTTTGAATGAGGTTGCTTGGCTTTGGCATAGGAGATTAGGTCATGCTAGCATGAAACTAATCACTCAAATATTATCCAAAGAACTTGTACGAGGAATTCATCATATCAAGTTCATCAAAGATAATGTGTGTGATGCTTGTCAATTAGGAAAACAAATTAAGGGTAGTTTCAAATCTAAGAATCAAATAAGCACCTCAAGGCCCTTACAATTAATCCATATGGACTTGTTCGGACCAATCTCTACATCAAGCCTAGGAGGTAGCAAATACGCCTTCATCATTGTAGATGACTATAGTAGATACACATGGACTTATTTCTTAAAACATAAAAATGAATGCTTTAGATATTTCACCAAGTTTTGTAAACTTATTCAAAATGAAAAGGGTTTAATGATTTCATCAATTTGAAGTGATCATGGTGGTGAATTTCAAAACCGTGATTTCCAAGAATTTTGTGAATCTAATGGATACAACCACAACTTCTCTACTCTGAGAAATCCTCAATAAAATGGAGTAGTAGAAAGAAAGAATAGAAATTTACAAGAAATGGCAAGAACCATGTTAAATGAACATAGCCTACCCAAATACTTTTGGGCCGAAGCCGTAAACACTTCATGCCATATTTTGAATAGGGTTCTAGTAAGATCCTTACTCACCAAAACTCCCTATGAGTTGTGAAATAATAAAAAACCCAATGTTTCATATTTTAAAGTTTTTGCGTATAAGTGTTTTATCTTGAATGAAAAAGATGCCTTGGGAAAATTTGATGCTAAATCCGATGAAAGAATTTTTCTTGGTTATTCTTCGGTTTATAAAGCTTTTTGTATCTTCAATAAAAGAACTTTAATTATACAAGAATCCATTCATGTTGTTTTCAATGCGATTTCCAAAATCAAGAAAAATGATTTTGATGATAATGTTAATTTTGATTCCTTGAATTTAAATGAAACCCCTTCTCCAACTAGCAACTTGGATGCATCCACTTCCGAAACACCCTTACCCAAAGACTGGAAGTATGTAGATACTCATCCTAAGGTGCTAATCCTAGGAGACACATCTAAGGGGGTTCAAACACGTTTTTCTCTTAAAAATTTTTGTGCCAACGCCGCCTTTCTCTCCCAAATTGAATCTAAATATATTGATGAAGTCATGAAAGATGATTCATGGATTATCACAATGCAAGATGAGTTAAATCAATTTGAGACAAAAGAGGTGTGGAAGCTTATTCCTAGGCCAAATGACCATTTAGTTATTGGTACTAAATGGGTCTTTAGAAACAAGCAAGATGAATATGGTATCGTGGTTAGAAACAAGGCTAGATTAGTGGCCAAAGGTTTCAACCAAGAAGAAGGTATCGATTACGAAGAAACCTTTGCTCTTATGGCTAGATTAGAAGCTATAAGGATGCTCCATGCCTATGCTAGTAATAATAATTTTAAGTTGTTTCCAATGGATGTTAAAAGCACTTTTCTTAATAGCTTTATTTTTTAAGAAGTTTATGTTGAACAACCTCCCGGATTTGAAAATAATAGCCTCCCTAATCATGTATTTAAATTAACTAAAGCTCTCTATGGTTTAAAACAAGCCCCAAGGGCTTGGTATGATAGACTTAGTACTTTTCTTATTGAAAATAATTTCACAAAAGGTAAGGTCAATACTACATTGTTTATCAAAAATTTTAAAAATAATTTTCTCATTGTTCAAATTTATGTTGATGATATTATCTTCGGTTCTACGAATAAATCTCTTTGTGAATCTTTTGTTGAAACCATGAGTCCCGAATTTGAAATGAGTTTGATGGGAGAATTAACCTTTTTATGAGGCTTACAAATTAAGCAACTAAACAATGACATCTTTATTTGTCAAACTAAATATGCCTTAGATCTGCTCAAAAGATTTAATATGAATAGCTCAAACACTCCTATGAGCACCTCCACTAAGTTAGAAGTTGATGAAAGTGGAGAAAGCTTCGATCAAAAAACTTATAGGGGTATGATAGGAAGTTTACTTTACCTCACTACAACTAGACCAGATATCATGTTCAGTGTAGGACTTTGTGCTAGGTTTCAATCGAACCCTAAGATATCTCATTTTAAAGTGGTTAAAAGAATACTTAGATATCTTAAAGGTACCACAAATCTAGGATTATGGTATCCAAAATCCGAGAATTTTGACTTAATTGTGTATGCTGATGCGGATTTTGCTGGGTGTAGATTAGATAGAAAAAGCACATTAGGATCATGTCAATTTTTGGGGCATTCCCTTGTTTCTTGGTCATCTAAGAAACAAAACTCGGTTGTACTATTAATAACCGAAGTTGAGTATATTGCAGCTAGTGCATGCTGTGCACAAGTTGTGTGGATGAAAAACACCTTAGAAGATTATAAAGTCCATCTTAAAAACATTCCCATTAAATGTGATAACACAAGTGTAATATGTTTAACAAAAAATCTCATTCAACACTCAAGAACAAAACATATTGATATTAGACATCACTTCATACGAGATCATGTCACTAATCATGATGTAATTATAGAGTTCATTGATACTAAGCATCAACTAGTTGATATTTTTACAAAACCTCTAAGCGAAGAACAATTTGATTTCATTAGAAGAGAATTAGGAATGTTAATGTGTCCGAATACATAAACTTATTAAAATCATTTTTCGGACTTTATTGATTGAATGATCAAATCACTTGATTGCCATTACATGCCTAAAATTACATGTTGAAAATTATTTTTTTTTGATACAAAAATTTCCATAACAATAAGCATGTTTTGTCTTCATGATTGTATTTGAAAATCTATAGTATAGTCTTGTCCAAATGCATAAAAGTGTTAATTTCATTTTCGGATTCTATTAAATAGTGATATCCTAACAATCAGATTTTCTTGATACATTATCCTTTTTCGAACTTAATATGCATATGTTATATCGAGTTTGACTCTCATCATTGATTTTTGACATATGGAATCAACTAGCAAAAACATCTCTCATACACTTATCATGTAAAAAATATTTTTTTAAGAAATGGATTTGATAAAATGATTCCTGCATGTAAATTCCTTCTTGAAATATGGATGTTAGTGTTTTTATTTGCAAGGATTTGTTTCACATATATATCTTGATCCTTGTAAAAATGGAGTATGATTTAATCTCTCATCGATTTTACCTTCATTCAAAGTAAACTCACAAATAGCTGGTATCACAAATAGCCTTCCTCCTTCATGCAAAAAGATAATAACAAATTAAAAGGAAGAAGTATTAAAAGCTATCTCCATGTCATGTTTTCCTTGAGATGTTTGCATAATTGGTATCCTATCACTCACTGTTGGAAAATGACATGAACCTAGTTATGGCATGAATAAAAACCGCACTTATTCTTAAAATTTGCTTATATCATTCTCCTTTTTGTTGATGACAAAGGGGGAGAGATATATGAATTGATGCTATGAGTATTGATCCTATGATTATGCCATGCTTGCATCATCGAAAATATATGAATTGATGATAACTATGATTGCCATATATGCATTATGCCATGTTTGCATCATAATTTTACGTGTTGATATCTTACCATGTGATGAAATGCTACGATTGCTAAACACTTGAAATGTTTGCTTTACGTTAAGATATCAAAAGCTTAAATTGTAAATTTACATATTGATATCTTATGTTGAACTGCTACCATCATTCATATTTGAAATGTAAAACTTGAGAATGGATATCAAGTCTTGACATCATTTTCAGTAAGATACATCATGATAAGAATCATAATGGGAGTAATTGATAAGGTTAAGAGTTCTTAAATTATCAATAAGTCTATTAAATTCAAAGGCCTTGAATTCAAGAATGACTTATCTCAAGTATGGCATATAGATAGGGGGAGTTAAGGTTAACTCTGTTATCAATTGATTGTCATCATCAAAAAGCGGGAGATTATTGAATCTCAGATTTTGATGAAGAAGTCAATTGTCATTTGTTATCTAATCCATATGTTGAGATAAGTGTGCAAGATTAACTATGATGAAAGTAAGACATGCAGCAGGAGTTGCACTGGAGTCAAGACTATGATCATGTTGGGAGTTCGAGAGTTCGACGGAAGTCCGGACGGTCGTCGGAGGTTCTACGGGAACAAATCCGAGAATTCTAGGAGCTTGCCAAAAGAAGCTCATCGGAACTCGCCAAGTGGATCATAGCAAGTCTAGGAGTTTGTCGGAAGTCCATCGGAGCATCGCCGAAGGTTCATCGGATGTTCGTCGGAAGAAGCGATTGACGCATCGGAACAAGTTTTAGTAAATGTCTTAAGAAATGTTATAGTTAGCATGTAGATTAAGTTAGGAATGGGAGGTGATCCCATTAACTTCATCTGGGGGCAATTGGGCCCTTGACAGACCCAAATTGGACCGAATGGATCAACCCATTCGGACCAGAATTCCTGCTAGGCGATGGCACCGCTAGGGTCGATGGTGGCACCGCCCAGGAGAGGGTCTCCCAAGAAAGCTAGGCGGTGCAACTGCCCTAGATTTGCAGTGGCACCGCCTGGGCTCAGTCTCCGAGCGAGACTGGGTGGTGCAACCACCCCTGACCGACGGTGGAACCGCCTGAGCACGGTCTCCGAGCTTTGCCAAGCGGTGTAACCACCCCAGTCAAGTGGTGGCACCGCTAGGGTTCAGTCTCCGAGTGAGACGGCGGTGCAACTGCCCCTATCAGGTGGTTGCATCACCTAGAGGCTCAGTCTCCAAGCTGCCAATCGGTTGTACCGCCCCAGTCAGGAGGTGGTACCACCAGGACACCGGAAATCCGGGAAAAGACATCTTTGAGCTCCAAATTCAAACTAGTTTGGGGCCTATATATACCCCACCCTTTCCTGCATTAAAGGGCACTGAAAATCCAATCTTACTCTGTGATTTTTAGAGCTCAAAAGTGTTGTAAAGGCTAGAAGTTCTCCTCCCTTTTTTTTCAAGTTTTGATCATTCAAGAGAGGAGAGAAAAGTTTGTAAGGGTTGTCTCCTAAGCCCGTCAAAAGTAGTGAAACTGTAAAAGGGTGGTTGGCCTTCACCTATTGAAGGAAGGCCTCTAGTGGATGTCAGTTACCTCATTGGTGGAGGAAGCCAAAAGTGGATGTAGGTCAAGATTAACCGAACCACTCTAAATCTTGGTTTGCATTTACTTTAAGCATCTTATCTTTACTGCAAACCTCTTCAATAGCTTACTGCGTTCTGCTCATTTACGAATGTGTTTCATAGTTAAGTATTTTTCAAATCGGCGTTAAGATGGAAATCGATTTTATCGTATGAACATCATATTTCAGTTTGCACTTACATTCTGATTTCTATCTTAACTGCAAACAGCTTTCCTTACTTTACTTCAAATATGTTTCCGTAAGCTTTCAAAGTTATTATCTATATGAAACGACTTTTATGTTGGAATGGGATTTCAACGTATGAATGCAGTTTTAATCGTCGAAAGTTTTCCGCTGCACTAATTCACCCCCCTCCCCCCTCATAGTGCGCTTGATCCTAACACTTCCTCCTCCGACAAGGTCATCGACATCCACTAGAGGCCTTCCTTCAATAAGCGAAGGCCAACCACCCTTTTACAATTTCACTCCTTTTGACGGACTTAGGAGATAACCCTTACAAAGTTTTCTCTCCTCTCTTGAAAGAACAAAACTTGAAAGAAAAGAGGGAGGAGAAATTCTAGCCTTTACAACATTTTTGAGCTCTAAAATCACAGAGTAAGATCAAGCTTTCAGTTTCTTTTATTGCCCTTTCATTGCTGAAAGGGTGGGGTACTTATAGGCCCCAAACTAGTTTGAATTCTGAGATCAAAACTATCATCTCCCAGAATTCCGGGGTCTAGCGGTTGCACCGCCTAGCAGAGCTCGGAGACTGAGGCTCTAGGCGGTACCACCTACTGTCAGGGGCGGTTGCACTGCTTGGCAGTGCTCGGAGACTGAGCCTCTGGGCGGTGCCACCGCTTAACAAGGGCGGTTGCACCGCCCAGTCTCACTTGGAGATTGAGCCCAGGCGGTGCCACCACCTGACTAGGGCGGTTGCATTGCTTGGCAGAGCTCGGAGACCGAGCATAGGCGGTTCCATCGCTTGTCAGGGGCGGTGGCACCCCCCAGCCTAGCTCGGAGACTGAGCACTAGGCTGTGCCACTGCTGACCCAAGCAGTGCCACCATTGGCCAAGAAATCTGGGTCCGAATGGGCTGATCCATTAGGCCCAATTTGGGTCTCTCAAGGGCCCAATTGCCCCAAGTTTAAGTTAATGAGATCACCTCCCATTTCTAACTTAATCATCATACTAACTACGATATTTCTTAAGACATTTACTATAACTTGCTCTGGTGCGTCAATCGATTTTTCCGGTGAGCTTCCTACGAACTTCCGTCGATCATCCGATGAACCCTCGGTGATGCTCTTGCAGACTTTCGGCAAACTCTTGGACCTGCGATGATCCACTTGACGAGTTCTGACAAGCTTCCTTTGGTAAGCTCCTGGACTTCTCATATTTATTCCCGTAGAACCTCCGACGATCCGTCGGACTTCCGTCGAACTCTCGAACTCCCAACGTGATCATAGTCTTGACTCTGATGCAACTCCTACTGCATGTCTTACTTCCATCATAGTTAATCCTACATATGTAAAACAAAACTTCGATCAAGATAATTAATCCTAAGCAATTAACCAAGTTGTCCGGCATGTCATTGGTCCCTCGATGCTTCGTCCGATTCTTCGGCGCATCGTCCTTTCCTGCGGCCTATTGCCCAATCGGCCAGTTGACTCCGCAACTCCGATATCCTTGGCTCAATACCTGCTCTTCTTGGCCTGATGCCCGAGTCCACTGCTCGAAGCCTTCTATCGATACGTCGACCGATCCACCGACCCAACGTCCAATCTTCTGACATATTCCTCTGGCACAACATGATTTTTCTTGTTTAATTATCTCATCCTAATTGAAGAATCCTATGTCACTCAAAACGTAGATTAAATCATAAACATATATCAAGTGGTTTCATCATCAAAATACGAGATTCAACAATCTCCCCCATTTTAATGATGAGAACCACTTGATGACGGAGTTAACCTTAACTCCCGGAGTTTAAACAAACTCCCCCTACAATATGTCATATTGATAGAACCTTGAATTCAAACTGAATTCAAGTCATTGCAATATTCATCATGAATACTTGCAACACGTCATCATGAACTTATGCATAACATCATACTTCTCCCCCTTTGTCATCAACAAAAAGGAGAAGTCCAACTCTAATGTGTTTGTAATATAAGTTCAACTTATTGCATGAAAAACATAATATCAAGTTTTATCATCATACAGTTTTGAAGCTAGAAAATTTATCAAGTGTTATATCATGCTTAGAACATTCAAGCTATCAAGTTTTAGATATGCAAGTTTTACAACATACAAGATAGCACTTTTGCTTCTTTTGAGATAGCAACTTCTACATCATGCAAGCTAGCAAATTAGATATGTTCAAGAAGGCAACTCTTGCTTCTTGAAATATGTAAATTTTGTCAACTTTGCTAGATGCGCAAGTTAGCATGTTTTGCTTCTTGAGATAGGCAAGATAGCAAAAAGATGTTCAAGATAGCAAGCTCTACATCTTGCAAGTTAGCAATGTTACAACATTTTAGAACATGCAAGCTAGCAATTTAGAGATGTTCAAGAAAGCAACTCTTACCTCTTGAAATATGCAAGTTTGCTAGATGTGCACGTTAGCATGTTTTGCTTCTTCTTGAGATTACAAGCTAGCAATTTTTACGATATGCAAGTTTTACTACATACAAGCTAGCAAAGATTTCGAAAGCTAATGCAAGATAGCTTTTGTAACATCCCACATTTTTAAAAATTTAGTAAAATATTTGTTTGTAAAAATAAGGATTATTTAATAATTATTTTATATTAAATGTTATTATATTAAAAGTTTATGGCTAGGGACCTAAGAGTAAATATTAGAAGTTTGATATAATTTATGAAAGATTTAGATTTAAGTTAAAAAAAATATATAGTGGACATGTGTCACTAGCTAACTTAATGGTGCCACTTATGTTTACTCTAAAGATGACACGTAGCCTCTTTCATGCATGCATGACACCATGCAACTTTAGCATTAGCCAAAATAAAAAAATAAAAAAAAGAATTAGATGAAAGGTTAAAGAAAACAAACTTGAAGAGTTGCAGCCAATGTGAGTATGAGAAGAGAAGGGAAGAAGAAGAAGAAGAAGAGCTTGAGGTTTTTCATCAATTTTCCCACATTTGGGATTCAAATAATTTTAAGACAAGTGTTCTAACCCCATCCCACAATAACCTTAATCTCTGTTTCCATTTTTATTCTTCAAAATTTGAGAGATTTCAACTGAGAACCAGACCTACTTTCATTTTGATACACAGCCATGAATATGTAATTTTTCGGTAATCTGACCTCTATGCAATGTTTTGGTCATAACATTTTGTAATAAATACAGATTTAGACAAACCTATTCCATTTGAAAGTAGATAAAAAAATCTTTATTTTGATACTAAGATCGAATGATTTGAAGTTTAAATGCCTACTAAGACTTCTGTTTAAATTAACCCTACAGATTCTGCAAAACAGGGAGTGAAATTTCTGACCACTTGTTGCTTAACTGCTTATAACTTTCTGCTGTTAACTCAGATTCATACAAAGTATGATTTATTCGAAGAAAGACTCAAAATTATTTCTGTATATACCTTATTTGAAATTTTTGGAGTACAATTTCTAATTGAAACATCTGCTTTCATCGACCCTATGGATTTAGTAAGACAGAGCTAATATTTTTAGACCTTTCGCTACGAAATTATCTGTAACTCCCTGTTGTAAATTCCAATTCTTGTAAAACTTGATTTGCCTAAAACTAGATTAACAAAGCTTTCTAATGATATCATTTTGTATAAATTAGAGTATAATTGGTTATCCAAATAGTTCATACAATATTCCTATCAAATTCTGCCAGAATCAAGCTTTGGTTGATTTCGGCTTTTCTTGTTTCTTCTCGTTGGAAATCGATTTCGGCAAAAACTCTTACTTCAGTTAAGCTTTACATTATTACCTTAAATTCTTGCATACTTTTGTCCTTTATTTATTTGTATATCTGCAGCTATCATCTAAAGTTCATGTTTGCATCGTAATGATTCGGCACATACATCCTATTTTTCCGCATTTGCTTTTGATATGTGACTCTTCTAGTTTTATTTCTTTGGACATTGAATTCATCTAACTTTCTTATTTCAATTGAGCTATATGTGATTTATTGAAATCCTTATATGCTATTGCTTTTGTTTCCTTTCAAATCTGAATACATTTGTGAAAGATTATGTTTGTATCGTATTGACTCGAAAGGCATATGTACATTTCATTGTTCTGCATATGCTTCCGATATATGCTAATTTCATTATTCATACTATCCCTTTGTACTCTGGTGTTTGTGGGATAAATGTGAACCTTTGCCAGAAATGGTAAAGGGAGTTATGCTTAGAGCCCGCGATGCTTTGCCGGCCCCCTATGACTTCACTCAAATGTGGGTGGATGGAGCTCCCAGACGTGGGAGACTTATGTTTGGTGGTCATTCAGAAATGAATAGATCATATTATGTTATGATCCCACTTCACCTTCTATGTGTTTGATATGATATCCAAAGCTTTGGATATGGTTCTATGCATGCTTTGGATAAGAATGAAATGAATGCATCGTCATGTGACATTTGAGTTTCTATTCATGTTTTGTTCTTTGATATATTTTCGAAATGTTATAAGTCTTTGTTATACCTTGAAATTACCATATGCCATGGATGTGCTCCTTATGTCAATGATATGCTCCAATTACACTTCCTCGATTATATGAATAAAACATGCTTCGAACAAAATGACATCGTAATTCTGCATTCAAACAACACATGCTTCTGTTTCATCTTGTATCTCTGCTTTGTATTTTTGATACCTTATTTGTTTGAAAAAATAAAAATTGTCCTCTTTGCTTTGGATATGTTAGTCGCTTGCTGAGCTTTATATGCTCACCCCATTGATATATTAATTTTTCAGGATAGCTTATCGCTCGCTAAAATATGTAGTTTGGGTTGAGGCAGTGGGAAGCTAGAAGATTTTGGGGCAAATCTTTCGTACTTGATATGTTGATATTGTATAAGTTCCTTTTGTGTGTATCAATGACAAATCTAGGTTGGTGTATCCTGTAAATATTTGAAAAGTACCTCTCATGTTATGATTTTGGGAATGTTAAGTTAAATTTATATAATGAATGATATAAACATGTGGTACATATTGGTTTTGTAAATTTATAGATTCTCACAACTATAGATTTATGATGTGGTTATGGTTTAGTTAACTGCCTTTGGATTTTAAGAATCATCTAGTGATATGATGTATGATTATAAACTGCACAGGTTTTGTAAATTATGGATTGTAAAGGTGAATGACTTGAATGTTTTTCTTAGTGGCCTCAAATGTATGATTAGATCCTGGATTGTTTGTTGAATTATAATATTATCAATTTTGAGTTAGGTTCACACCTCCTAAATGAAAATTAAATTTGGGAGGGGTGTGATAGTTTTTTTGTGTAAGCTCATGATTCTTGCTTCCTTTGCAATGTTTGAGCTCGTAGTTTTGCTATCATTGCAAAGTGCATGTTTAGCATCTTGAGATAGGCAAGATAGAACATTTTTGTATTTTCTCGAGATTTCAAGCTAGCAATTATCGGTGATGTTCAAGATAGCAATTTCTTCTCTTTTGAGAAGTGGAATTTTTGCTTTCGTCTTGAATTGTGTAAGCTAGCTAGTTTGCCTCTTTTCATGATGTCCACGCTAGAAATTCTTGCTCCCCCTTTGTCATTGTCAAAAAGAAGTGAAGACCCTTATATCAATTTTCAGATTATGACAAAGGTAAGTATCAATCTTATTTGTGCATCATTATATATTCAAATTAAAATAGATACAATTTCAAAAACCTTATTTTTCATGCACGATATCAAAAAATAAATCAATCATCATTAATGAGCATATCATACATGATGTTCGTGTTCCTTGGCGCTATCCGCGCCGGGGTTGGTAATTCATCCCCTCGGTCGTCCCACCCGAGGGCGAACCGACATTCGGGGTGTTGTCGGGACGAGCCCGGTGAGCAATCGTTGATGCATTCATGGTCGTCCTCATCGGTGGGTCTCAACAATGATCCTTCCATAGGTTCACCTACGGAAACCTTGTTACGACTTCTCCTTCCTCTAAATGATAAGGTTCAGTGGACTTCTCGCAACACCGCGGGTGGCGAACCACCCCCATCGCCTCGATCCGAACACTTCACCGGACCATTCAATCGGTAGGAGCGACGGGCTATGTGTACAAAGGGCAGGGACGTAGTCAACGTGAGCTGATGACTCGCGCTTACTAGGAATTCCTCGTTGAAGACCAACAATTGCAATGATCTATCCCCATCACGATGAAATTTTCAAAGATTACCCGGGCCTGTCGGCCAAGGCTATAGACTCGTTGAATACATCAGTGTAGCGTGCATGCGACCCAGAACATCTAAGGGCACCACAGACCTATTATTGCCTCAAACTTCTGTGGCCTAAACAGCCATAGTCCCTCTAAGAAGCTGGCCGTAGAGGGATACCTCTGCGTAGCTAGTTAGCAGGCTGAGGTCTCATTCATTATTGGAATTAACCAGACAAATTGCTACACCAACTAAGAATGGCCATGCACCACCACCCATAGAATCAAGAAAGAGCTCTCAGTCTGTCAATCCTTGCTATGTCTAGACCTGGTAAGTTTCCCCGTGTTGAGTCAAATTAAGCCGCATGCTCCACTACTGGTGGTGCCCTTCCATCGATTCCTTTAAGATTCAGCCTTGTGACCATACTCCCCCTGGAACCCAATGACTTTGATTTCTCATAAGGTGCCAGCGGAGTCCTAAGAGCAACATCCGCCGATCCCTGGTCGGCATCATTTATGGTTGAGACTAGGACGGTATCTGTTCGTCTTTGAGCCCCCAACTTTCGTTCTTGAATAATGAAAACATCCTTGGCAAATGCTTTCGCAGTGGTTCGTCTTTCATAAATCCAAGAGTTTCACCTCTGACTATGAAATACGAATGCCCCCGACTATCCCTCTTAATCATTACTCCGATCCCGAAGGCCAACACAATAGGACCGAAATCCTATGATGTTATCCCATGCTAATGTATCCAGAGTGTGGGCTTGCTTTGAGCACTGTAATTTCTTCAAAGTAACAGCGCCGGAGGCACGACCCGACTAGTTAAGGCCAGGCACGCATCGCCGACAGAAGGGATGGGATGACCGGTGGACACTACGAGGCGGACCGACTGACCCATCCCAAAGTCCAACTACGAGCTTTTTAACTGCAACAACTTAAATATACGCTATTGGAGCTGGAATTACTATGGCTGCTGGCACCATGCTTGCCCTCCAAAGGATCCTCGTTAAGGGATTTAGATTATACTCATTCCAATTACCAGACTCGAAGAGCCCGGTATTGTTATTTATTGTCACTTCCTCCCCGTGTCAGGATTGGGTAATTTGCGCGCCTACTGCCTTCCTTGGATGTGGTAGCCGTTTCTCAGGCTGCCTCTCCAGAATTGAACCTAATTCTCTGTCACCCGTCACCACCATGGTAGGCCCCTATCCTACCATCGAAAGTTGATAGGGTAGAAATTTGAATGATGCGTCACCGGCACGAGGGCCGTGCGATCCGTCGAGTTATCATGAATCATCGGAGCAGTGGGCAAAGCCCGCGTCAGCCTTTTATCTAATAAATGCATCCCTTCCGGAAGTCGGGGTTTGTTGCACATATTAGCTCTAGAATTACTACGGTTATCCGAGTAGCATGTACCATCAAACAAACTATAACTGATTTAATGAGCCATTCGTAGTTTCACAGTCTGAAATAGTTCATACGTACACATGCATGGCTTAATCTTTGAGACAAGCATATGACTACTGGCAGGTTCAACCAGGTAGCACGTCCTCTACGACGCCAAGCCCAACATGCCAACCCATTACCATAAGGGAAAGGGGGGCAACGATGGGAAGGCTATCATCCATCGAAGGGTGACCAAGATAGCCAATCGATCATGTGCCAAGAGTCCAAAGACCCATGGTACATTCTTATCCACTACATCCAAGAGCACTCACGTGAACACTAGAGCCACTAGAGACGAGAGGTCTGAGACATGCCATCATTCGAGGACACACAAGATGCATGGACATCGACACTCCTCATTCAAATAGGACATGAGAAGTGGATAAGCGAGGTAAACAATATCTATTTCCAAAGGAACTAAGTAGATTGTACAAGCAACACACACATCTACATTCAAACAGAGTGCCATTGAAGAGACTTGCAGCGTCGGTGGTCAACTGCACAATAGCAGGGAGCCCACCGCGGCATACAAATCCATCACCGCTCACATGCCGACACAGTCACCCCATCGGACAGCTCGTCGCCAACCACGAGTAACAAAGACTCAAGTGGCCAATCAAACAAGGCAATCGACTACCAGACACTACCGTGCACGAAGAAGTACAGAGTAAGGCATTTTTGGCTACACAAGGAAGAAGAAGCTTGCAAGAGAAGAAAAAACGACACAGAAACAGACCAAAACGGCCCGAAAACGGGCCAAAATTGGCCATTTTTGGCTGCACGAGCGAGCAAAGACACGGGCAGCACCTTCCCTGCTATACAAAAGCACCATCTAGCCTTGTGCCATCTGAGTGGTTCCAGGGTGTTGAGATGGCTGATGTTTTTCTCCGCCCACGACAATCGTCGCGGCACACAAGAACAGCCCAAAACAGGCAAAAACAACCCAAAAACGGGCCAAAACTGGCCATTTTTGGTTGCGCGAGCGAGCGGCGAGCGGCGGACAGCAAGCGAAGCAAGAGGCAACACCTTCCCTGCTATACGAAAGCGTCATCCAGCCCTGTGTCACCCGGGGGGTTCCAGCGTGCTGAGATGGCTGACGTTTTTCTGCACTCATGGCGTCATCGCGGCATACAAGAACTGCCCAAAATGGGACAAAACTGGTCATTTTTTGCTACGCGAGCGAGCAGTGAGCGGCGGACAGCGAGCGAAGCAAGAGGCAACACCGTCCCTACTATACGAAAGCCCCATCCAACCCTGTGCCACCCGAGGGGTTCCAGGGTGCTGAGATAGTTGACATTTTTCTCCGCTCACGATAGTCACCGTGGCACGCAAGAACAACAAAAAAACAGGCCAAAACGAACCAAAAACGGGCCAAAACTGGCCATTTTTGGCTGCGCGAATGAGCAAAGAGCGACGGATAGCGAGCGAAGCGAGAGGCAGCACCGTTCCTGCTATACGAATGCCCCATCCAGCCCTGTGCCACCCGGGGGATTCCAGAGTGCTGAGATGGCTGCGTTTTGCCTCGCTCACGACGGTCGCCGCAGCACACAAGAACAGCCCAAAAATAGGCCAAAACGACCCAAAAAGGGGCCAAAACTAGCCATTTTTGGCTAAGCGAGTGAGCGGCGAGCGACGGACAACAAGCGAAGCGAGAGGCAGCACCGTCCTTGGTATACGAAAGCCCCATCCATCCCTGTGCCACCTAGGGGGTTGTCGGGTGCTAAGATGGCTGATGTTTTGCTTCGCTCATGATGGTCGCCGCAGCACGCAAGAACAGCCCAAAAATAGGCCAAAACGGTCCAAAAACGGGCCAAAACTGGCCATTTTTGGCTCAGCAAGCGAGCGACGAGTGGTGGACAACAAGCGAAGCAAGAGGAAGCACCGTCCCTGGTATACGAAAGCCCCATCCAGCCCTATGCCACTCGGGGGGTTCTTGGGTGCTGATAGGGCTGACGTTTTGCTCCACTCATGAAGTTCATAGCGGCATGCAAGAACTGCCCAAAAATAGGCCAAAACGATCCAAAAACGGGCCAAAACTGGCCATTTTTAATTAAACAGTCGGATTCCCCTTATCCGTCCCTGTTCTAAGTCGACTGTTCGACGCCCGGGGAAGGCCCCCGAGGGGGCCGTTCCCGGTCCGTCCCCCGACCGGCACGCGCAGACCCGCTCTCGCCGCGAGAGCAGCTCGAGCAGTCCGTCGATAGCCGACGGGTTCAGGGCCGGGACCTCCGTGCCTAGCCCTCAGAGCCAATCCTTTTCCCGAAGTTACGGATCCGTTTTGTGACTTCCCTTGCCTACATTGTTCCATGGGCCAGAGGCTGTTCACCTTGGAGACCTGATGCGGTTATGAGTACGACCAAGCGCGAGCGGCACTCGATCCTCCGGATTTTCAAGGGCCGCCGGGGGCACACTGGACGCCGCGCGATGTGCGGCGCTCTTCCGACCGCTGGACCCTACCTCCGGCTGAGCCATTTCCAGGGTGGGCGGGTCGTTAAGCAGAAAAGATAACTCTTCCCGAGGCCCCCGCCGGCGTCTCTGGACTTCCTAACGTTGCCGTCCGCCGTCGAGTCCCGGCTCGAGAATTTTAACCCGATTCCCTTTCAGAGCTCGCGGGGAGACACGCTCTCGGACGGGCTTCCCCCGTCCCTTAGGATCGGCTAACCCATGTGCAAGTGCCGTTCACATGGAACCTTTCCCTTCTTCGGCCTTCAAAGTTTTCATTTGAATATTTGCTACTACCACCAAGATCTGAACTGACGGCTGCTCCGCCCGGGCTCGCGCCCTGGGTTTTGCAGCGACCGCCGTGCCTTCCTGCTCATCGGGGATTGGCGCTCGCCACGATGGCCGGGTGTGGGTCGCGCGCTTCAGCGCCATCCATTTTCGGGGCTAGTTGATTCGGCAGGTGAGTTGTTACACACTCCTTAGCTGATTTCAACTTCCATGACCACCGTCCTGCTGTCTTAATCGACCAACACCCTTTGTGGTGTCTGGGTTAGCGCGCAATTGGGCACCGTAACCCGGCTTCTAGTTCATCTCACATCGCCAATTCTGCTTACCAAAAATGGCCCACTTGGAGCTCTTGATTCCGCAACATGGCTCAACGAAGCAGTCGCACCATCCTACCTATTTAAAGTTGAGAATAGGTCGAGGGCGTTGCGCCCCCGATGTCTCTAATTATTGGCTTTACCTGATAGAACTCGCACGTGGGCTCCAGCTATCCTGAGGGAAACTTCGGAGGGAACCAGCTACTAGATGGTTCGATTAGTCTTTCACCCCTATTGTAACACCCCTCATTTTTTTGAAAATTTATAAGGATTTATTTGTAAATATAAGGATTTTTTTTAAAATAATTCTTTAGCACTAAATATTTTTTTATATATTGAAAATATTGTGAGGGACCAAAATGTGAATCTCACTAATTGAAGGTGATTTATGAAAGATTCACAGTAAAAAAATAAAATAAAATAAAATAAAATGGAGGACATGTGTCATTAGCAAGGATGAGCCACTTACATTTATTCTTAAGATGACACATAAACCTCTATGGATGCTTGCCACCTCACTCTTTTAGCATGAGCCAAACCTAAGTAATTGAAGGCACAATTGTGGGAAAACTTTGCAGCCAACGTAACTTGAGAAGAGGAGAAGGAATTGAAACTTTTTAAGGCAAGGGTTCTAACCCATTCTAGAGATAAATTTTGATCCTTGTTTTCACTTTGATTTTTAGAAAATTGGGGCTGCATGTAAGATATTTATGCCGTTTATACATCAAATGTTGAATCTGAAATTTTTCAGATTTTGACCTTTCAGTACTTGTATGACCATAAATTTTTGCACCAATTTCGGATTGAGGAAAGCCCTCTTTCATACGAAAGGAGACTTATAGAGCTTTCATTTGACATAAAAATTGAAAGATTTGGAGTAAATTTACCTATCCAAACAATTGAATGAATAGACCTTATGTATTTGGTAAAACAGATACTATGAATTCTGACCTTCTGTTACTAAATTGCTCATAACTCTCTAGTGAAAATTCTGAATTATGTTAAACTTAGTTCTTTTGGAAACTATATTCGTATATCTTTCTTTTGACACCTAATTAGGAAATTTTGAAGTACTTTTTCCATCTGAAACATCTATTTAAATTGATTCTATCAATTCTGGAAAATAGAGATGATCAATTCTGACCTTCTGTTACTGAATTGCTTATAACTCTCTAGTCAAAATTTTGAATTGTGTAAAACATGGTTTTTGGAAACTAGATTCGCATATCTTTCTTTTGACATATAATTTGGAAATTTTGAAATATGTTTGCCTTCTGAATCATCTATTTAAATTGATCCTATCAATTCTGCAAAACAGAGATGATCAATTCTAACCTCCCTTTACTCTATTTGTTGTAACTTCCTGTTTTTAGTTCATCTAAAAATAGATTGATACAGCTTTCCAATGACACCCATTTTTAGTGAATTGGAGCATGCTTGGTCACTCAAATAATTCAGGAAATGTACCATTCAAATTCGATCAGAATTGAAAACTTTGTTGGGTTTTTCCTATTCAAATTTTCATCCTATTGGAAATTTGATTTCTGCTAAATTCTTCTTCAATTGAGCTTTATATTAGTCTTTTAAAATTCTTGTATTATTCATCCTGAAATTGTTATATGTCTGAAATTTATTATGTAATGCTTTGTTTGCATTTTCTTGTTTGATAAAGGCATATGCATATCTCCGTTGTTCCGCATGTGCTTCTGATATGTGCCAATGTTATTGTTCATACTACCCTTTTGTACTCTAGTGTCTTGTGGGATATTGTGAACCTTTGCCAGAAATGGTAAAGGGAGTTATGCTTAGAGCCCGCGATTGCTCTATCGACCCTATTGACTTCACTCAGACGTGGGTAGATGGAGCTCCCAAACGTGGGATACTTATGCTTGGTGGTCATCCAGAAATAGATGAATCACATTATGTATGTGGTCCCACAGCGCCCTCTATGTTTTGGATATGATATCCAAAGCTTTGGTTATAAGATTATATTTATGCTTTCGATAAAAAAAAATGGAATGCATGCTACATCAAAAATGACATACAAGCTTGTGTTTATTATTCGGTTCACTTGTTATACTTTGAAGTGTTTCGTATGTCATTGTTATGCTCCCAAACACTCTTACACCTTTGATATGCTCCTAAATGCTTCATGTGCCATTTGATACATGCCTAATTGCTTCTTTTGCCAATGAAATGCTCTAATTTCCTTTCTCGTATTGTTATATCGAATGCCTATTTTCGAATGAGGTAACCCTTTGTGATTTTTTTATATCTAATGAGATGATTCCAAATAAATGCTTGTATTTCTGCTTTTGTTATCTTGATACTAAGCCTACTTGAACTTCTCCTATCGCCATGGATGTTAGTCTCTTGCTGAGCTCTTTATGCTCACCCCATTGCTATATAAATTTTTCAGGGTAGCTTGTCACGCATTGAAAAGCTAGAATTGGGTTGAAGCAGTGAAAGACTAGAAGATTTTTGAGCTAATCTTTGTTGGATGATAGGTTTTTTTGTTGTATAGTATACTTTACTTCTGATGTAATGTTAAGGATATGTTGATACTTATGTGTTGTAAAAGTTTAAAGGACCACTCATGTTTATGGAATGATAAGTTTAAGTTGTATAAGGATAAGAACTCATGGTAAATAATTATCTTTTTGTGATTGCATATATTTCTACGATTATAGATTTGTGTTGTGGTTGATGTTTAGTTGAGTTGCCTTAGAATTTGTAAATCTCTGAGTGAATTGGATTATGATTTATGTAACATATAGGTTTATGAATTGTGAATATTGATTTTGAATGATTCTTAGTATCCTCAAATTGTTAGATTGGATCCTGGATTGAATTGATGATGAATTATCATATTATTGATTTTAGACAGGGTCACACCTCCTGAATGTGATAATTCGGGGGTACGTCACCTTCGCAGACAACAACAAAGGCAAAATCATTGGAAAGGGAACTATTGGTAACAAATTAAGTTTTTCTATTGATGATGTTTTACTAGTTGATGGATTGAAACATAATCTCTTGAGTATTAGTCAACTATGCGATAAAGGTTATATCGTTAGATTCGAATCAAATGTGTGTGTTATCGAAAAACCAAACAATAACATGACTATGATTGCAATAAAACAAAATAATGTCTACACCATCAACCTTGATGAACTAAGTAATGAAATGTGCCTCTCTGCTCTAAATGATGATGCTTGGCTTTGGCATAGGAGATTAGGCCATACAAGCATGAAACTAATATCTAAGATCTCATCTAGAGAATTAGTACGAGGGATTCCAAATATGAAGTTTACTAAGGACAAAGTATGCGATGCATGTCAACTAGGTAAACAAATAAAGACTAGTTTCAAACCAAAAAATCAAATTAGCACCACTAGACCACTACAATTGATCCATTTGGACTTATTTGGACCAATTGACACAACGAGTCTAGGAGGAAGCAAATATGCTTTTGTAATTGTGGATGACTATACTAGGTACACTTGGACCTATTTCTTAGTCAACAAAAGTGATTGTTTCAAGTGCTTCTCAAAATTTTGTAAACTCACTCAAAATGAAAAGGGCTTCATGATTTCATCAATTCGGAGTGATCACGGTGGTGAATTTCAAAACCATGACTTCCAAAATCTTTGTAAAATTAATTGATACAATCATAACTTCTCCACTCCACGAAATCCTCAACAAAATGGAGTAGTTGAAAGATAAAATAAAAACCTACAAGAAATAGCAAGAACTATGTTGAATGAACATAGTCTAACCAAGTATTTTTGGGCCGAAGCCGTAACTACGGCTTGCTACATCATGAATAGGGTTCTAATAAGACAATCTTCATCAAAAACCCCCTATGAATTATGGAATAACAAAAAACCAAATATTTCTTATTTTAAAGTTTTCGGTTGCAAATGCTTTATTTTGAATGAAAAGAATGTCTTGGGAAAATTTAATGCTAAATCCGATGAAGGCATCTTTCTTGGTTACTCCGTTTCTAAGGCTTTTCGTGTTTTTAACAAAAGAACCTTAGTTATAGAAGAGTCTATTCATGTAGTTTTTAATGAAATTTTTTATTTAGAAAAAAATTATTTTGATGATGATCTTGGTTTTGATAATTTGAATTTAAATGAACCCCCTCCTCAAAATAGAAACTTGGATACCTCTTCTTCCGAAATTTCCTTACACAAGGAATGGAAGTATGTGGATGCTCATCCAAAGGAGCCAATTATAGGAGATACATCAAAAGGGGTTCAAACTCACTCTTCTTTCAAGAATTTTTGTGCTAACACCGCCTTCCTTTCTCAATCGAACCAAAATGCATTGACGAGGCCTTAAAAGATGATTTTTGGGTCATTGCAATGCAAGAAGAATTGAACCAATTTGAGATGAATAAAGTATGGAAGCTTGTTCCTAGACCTAGTGACCATTTAGTCATTGGTACTAAATGGGTCTTTAGAAACAAGCAAGATGAATGCGGTATCGTGGTTAGAAACAAGGCTAGATTAGTGGCCAAAGGTTTCAAACAAGAAGAAGGTATCGACTACGAAGAAACCTTCGCTCCTGTGGCAAGATTAGAAGCCATTAGGATGCTCCTTGCCTATGCTAGTAGTAATAATTTTAAACTATTTCAAATGGATGTTAAAAGTGCTTTCTTGAATGGTTTTATTTCCGAAGAAGTATATGTTGAACAACCTCCCGGATTTGAAAACTCTCTTCTTCCCAATTATGTATTCAAATTGACTAAGGCTCTCTATGGCTTGAAACAAGCTCCTAGAGCTTGGTATGAAAGGCTTAGCTCATTTCTTATTTTAAATAATTTTACCAAAGGCAAGGTTGATACTACATTGTTTATCAAACACTTTGAAAATAATTTTCTTATTGTACAAATTTATGTTGACGATATTATTTTCAGTTCTTCGGATGAATTGCTATGTGAATCATTTGCCAAATGTATGAGTCATGAATTTGAAATGAGTTTAATGGGTGAATTAACTTTTTTCTAGGATTACAAATTAAACAACTTAGTGATGGTATATTTCTTAACCAATCTAAATACACACTAGAATTGTTAAGACGATTTAATATGAATAATTGAAAAGCGATAAACACCCCTATGAGTACCTCGACTAAGTTAGATATGAATGAAAACAATGAAAATTTCGATAAAAAAACATATAGGGGAATGATAGGTAGTCTACTCTACCTTACCGCGACTAGACCGGACATCATGTTTAATGTAGGACTTTGCGCTAGATTTCAATCTAATCCTAAACTATCTCATCTTAAGAGTGTTAAAAGAATATTTAGATATCTTAAAGGAACTCCAAATTTAGGTCTGTGGTATCCAAAATCTGATAAATTCGATTTAATAGCTTATGCAGATGCCGATTTTGGCGGATGCAGGATAGATAGAAAAAGTACATCCGGAACATGCCAATTTTTAGGACATGCCCTAGTTTCTTGGACTTCCAAGAAACAAAATTCAGTTGCACTATCTACAACGGAAGCTGAATACATTGCTGCAAGTGCATGTTGTGCACAAGTTGTTTGGATGAAAAATACATTAGAAGACTATGGAATTCATTTGAAAAACATTCCCATAAAATATGATAATACAAGTGCCATATGTCTTACCAAAAATCCAATTCAGCACTCTAGAACTAAGCATATAGATATTAGACATCATTTCATACGTGATCATGTTCTTAACAATAATGTTGTTCTAGAATTTATTGATACAAAGCATCAATTAGCATATATTTTTACAAAAGCCTTAAATGAAGACCAATTTGAATTTATTAGAAGGGAACTAGGCATGTTAAATTGTCCCTTAAAGTAAGTCGTTTGAATGTATTTTTCGAAGAATGTCTCATCCTTGTTCCGTTCTTTTGTGGATTTGATTTCATCCTCTTCTTTCGATTCCTAATGATATATTAAAGTACAACTCAATATCTCAACCTTTTCTTGAGTCAAACACCTCTAGAAATCAAGAAGGGGGAAGAAAAATTTTCTTTCCTTCTTTCGCGGTAAGCCAGCGGTGGCACCGCAAGAATCGGCGGTAGCTCAAGCAATGGCACCGCCCGAGAGCCCTTTATAACCCGAGGCGTTAGGGCCGGCGGTGACACCGCCTCCAACCCGTGAGGAATCGCCTCTACCTCTCCCACAACCTCTCCAAAGCTTCATTCCAGCATTTAGAAGCCTTGGATAGTGATTATTATTGATCCAAGCTCTCCATCTTCTAAGAGATTCTCTATAAGGTAAAATCTGAAAATTTTCCTCTCTTCTCATTAGTTTATCTACTCCTTACAGTTTTATCTATCATATCTAGATAATGGCTCCTAAAAGATCAAAAGGGAAAAGGATTGAAGGAGATTCATAAGACCAAGAGCTTTTTAGATCCAAAGAATTAGCTCTTAGGTTTCCAAACTTCGAAACTAGATGTATCCATAAGGGTAAACACGTTGATCTCAATGAACTAGGACACCTAGAACCTATTAGGTGGTTTGCACATCTAGATGCCCTACCTCTGTTATAAATAAATGAACCAGTCTATCCTAGATTAGTCAGGCTATTTTATGCAAACCTATATGTGGATAATGATAGCCTAAGTACTTACCTACTAGGAACACAAATAGAATTTTTGATAGCACTATTTGTGAACTAATTGGAATCACTGAAAAAGATAGGGGCTGTTATTTTAGAGGTAAATGGGATGTCAACACAATCGGAGCAACTTACTCCGAAGCCGTCGAAACTATTTTTGCAAACCCTGACCTCGGCATAATACCCAAGAGTTGTGAGCACCTATTGCCCTTTAACTCTAAAATCCTTCATCATATCATAACTAGCATACTATTCCCTAAGAAATTTCATCTTGATGAAATGAGTCAAATAGAAATAAGCACCATGTATTGTTGAATCTCGTATTTTGATGATGAAACTACTTGATATATGTTTATGATTTAATCTACGTTTTGAGTGACGCAGGATGCTTCAATCAGGATGAGACAATTAAAGCAGGAAAATCATGTTGTGCCGAAGGAACATGTTAGAAGATTGGACGTCGGGCCGGTGGATCGGTCGACGTATCGACAAAAGGCTTCGGGTCGTGGACTCGGGCATCGGGCCAAGAAGAGTGGGTATTGTGCCAAGGATATCGGAGTTGCGGAGTCAATTGGCTAATTGGGCAATAGGCTGCAGGAGAGGACGATGCGCCGAAGAATCGAACGAAGCGTCGAGGGACCAATGACATGCCGGACAACTTGGTTAATTGCTTAGGATTAATTGTCTCGATCGAAGTTTTTGTTTTAAGTATGCAGGATTAACTATGATGAAAGTTAGACATGCAGCAGGAGTTGCGCCGGAGTCAAGACAATGATCACGTTGGGAGTTCGAGAGTTCGACGGAAGTTCGGACAGTCGTCGGAGGTTCTACGGGAACAGATCCAAGAAGTCCAGGAGCTTGCCAAGCGAAGCTCGTCGGAACTCGCCAAGTGGATCATCGCAAGTCCAGGAGTTTGCCGGAAGTCTATAGGAGCATCACTGAGAGTTCATCGGATGATCGACGGAAGTTCGCCGGAAACTCGCCGGAAGAAGCGATTGATGCACCGGAGCAAGCTGCAGAGATTGTCTTAGGATTTATCGTAGTAAGCACATTGATTAAGTTGGAAATGGGAGGTGATCCCATTAGCTTAATCTTGGGGCAATTGGGCCCTTGAAAAACTGAAATTGGGCCGAATGGAGCTACCCATTCGGACCCTGATTGTTGTGGGAGGTGCAACCGCCCAAGCCAGGAGGTAGCACCACCTGGGCTAAGTCTCCCAGGGAGACTGGGCGGTGCAACCGCCCCAGCCAGGAGGTGGCACCGCCTGGGCTCAGTCTCCGAGTGAGACTGGGCGGTGCAACCTCCCCTGACAGAGAGGTAGCACCGCTTGAGCTCGGTCTTCGAGCTATGGCAAGCGGTGCAACCGCCTCAGTCAGGAGGTGCAACCGCTTGGGCTCAGTCTCCGAGCCAGACTGAGGCGGTGCAACCGCCCCTGACAGAGAGGTGCAACTGCCTGGGCTCAGTCTTCGAGCTCTGCTAGGCGGTGCAACCGCTCCAGTCAGGAGGTGCAATCGCCTGATCCCGGAATTCCGGGATTTGATAGTTTTGAGCTCCAAATTTGAACTGGGTTGGGGCCTATAAATACCCCACCCATTCAGCACTGAAAGAGTATAGACATACACCGAAATTTTGCTCTTTTTCTGTGATTCTTAGAGCTCAAAATTGTTGCAAAGGCCAAAAATTCTTCTCCCTCTTTTCTTCCAAGTTCTGAGTTGTAAAGAGAGGAGAGAAAATTTATGTAAGGGTTGTCTCCTAAGCCCGTCAAAAGGAGTGAAATTGTAAAAGGGTGGTTGGCCTTTGCCTATTGAAGGAAGGCCTCTAGTTGACGTCGGTGACCTCGTCGGTGGAGGAAGACAAAAGTGGAGTAGGTCAAGATTGACCGAACCACTCTAAATCTCGGTTTGCATTTACTTTGAGCATATTATCTTTACTGCAAATCGAGTGTTTCTCTATATGTTCAGTGCTGAATGGGTTGGGTATTTATAGGCCCCAACCCAGTTCAAATTTGGAGCTCAAAACTATCAAATCCCGGAATTCCGGGATCAGGCGATTGCACCTCCTGACTGGAGCGGTTGCACCGCCTAGCAGAGCTCGAAGACTGAGCCCAGGCAGTTGCACCTCTCTGTCAGGGGCGGTTGCACCGCCTCAGTCTGGCTCGGAGACTGAGCCCAAGCGGTTGCACCTCCTGACTGAGGCGGTTGCACCGCTTGCCATAGCTCGAAGACCGAGCTCAAGCGGTGCTACCTCTCTGTCAGGGGAGGTTGCACCGCCCAGTCTCACTCGGAGACTGAGCCCAGGCGGTGCCACCTCCTGGCTGGGGCGGTTGCACCGCCCAGTCTCCCTGGGAGACTTAGCCCAGGTGGTGCTACCTCCTGGCTTGGGCGGTTGCACCTCCCACAACAATCAGGGTCCGAATGGGTAGCTCCATTCGGCCCAATTTCAGTTTTTCAAGGGCCCAATTGCCCCAAGATTAAGCTAATGGGATCACCTCCCATTTCCAACTTAATCAATGTGCTTACTACGATAAATCCTAAGACAATCTCTGCAGCTTGCTCCGGTGCATCAATCGCTTCTTCCGGCGAGTTTCCGGCGAACTTCCGTCGATCATCCGATGAACTCTCAGTGATGCTCCTATAGACTTCCGGCAAACTCCTGGACTTGCGATGATCCACTTGGCGAGTTCCGACGAGCTTCGCTTGGCAAGCTCCTGGACTTCTTGGATCTGTTCCCGTAGAACCTCCGACGACTGTCCGAACTTCCGTCGAACTCTCGAACTCCCAACGTGATCATTGACTTGACTCCGGCGCAACTCCCGCTGCTTGTCTAATTACATCGTAGTTAATCCTGCACACTTATCTTAACACATAGATTAGACAACAAATGACAATTGACTTCATCATCAAAATCCGAGATTCAACAATCTCCCCCTTTTTTATGATGACAATCAATTGATAATGGAGTTATCCTTAACTCCCCCTGTCTATATGCCATAATTGAGATAAGTCAATCTTGAATTCAAGACCTAAGAATTCAAGCGACATATTGATAAGTTAAATCATTTGAACTTATCAATACTCTCATCATGATTCGCATCATGATGTATCTCTCTGAAGATGATGTCAAGGCTTGACATCCATCATCAGATTTTATATAACAAGTTTGAAACAATTCATCATATAGTAGGATATCAACATGTAAAGTTGTGAAGTAAGATTTTGATATCATTACATGATGTATACATTTCAAATATCTTAGCAAGTGTTGCATTTTTTCACATGGTAAGGTATCAACTCAAGGCATAATGCAAACTCAAGGCATAATGCAAATTATTGCATATGTTCATATATCTCTTGGTGATGCAAGGATGGCATAATCATAACATCAGTGTTTATAGTATCAATTCATATATTTCTCAGTGATGCAAGCATGGCATAATCATAGCATCAGTGTTTGTAGCATCAATTCATATATTTCTCGGTGATGCAAGCATGGCATAATCATAGCATCAATGTTTGTAGCATCAATTCATATATTTCTCGGTGATGCAAGTAAGCATGGCATAATCATAGCATCAATTCATATATTTCTCCCCCTTTGTCATCAACAAAAAGCATGGTAGCTGTGATAGCAGGAAAACAAGTTATCAAGCATATAAAGGAGGGCATGATAAGTAGATTGCTTTGAATAATCCTTTGTGCATGATATGTGTTTGAAAGCCATTTGTGATTCCAGCTCTTGAAGTCAAGATATGTGTTTGAAACAGCTTTTTGCAACATTTCATCAAATCAATTAAAAAAAATTTCATGAAGACAAAACATTTCAACACAAGTTATGTAATGGCAATCAGGTGATTTGATCATTCGATAAAGTCCGAAAAATAGTTTTAACTAATTTATCTATTCGGACACATCAACATTCCTAATTCTCTTCTTATGAAATCAAATTGTTCTTCACTTAGAGGTTTTGTAAAATTATTAGCTAGTTGATGTTTAGTATCAATGAACTCTATGGTTACGTCATGATTAGTAACATGATCTCGTATAAAGTGATGTCTAATATCAATATGTTTTGTTCTTGAGTGTTATATAGGATTCTTAGTTAAGCATATAGCACTTGTGTTATCACATTTAATGGGAATATTTTTAAGATTAACTTTGTAATCTTCTAAGGTGTTTTTCATCCATACAACTTGTGCACAACATGCACTAGCTGTAATATATTCAGCTTCGGTTGTTGATAGTGCAACCGAGTTTTGTTTCTTAGATGACCAGAAAACAAGGGTATTTCCTAAAAATTGACATGATCCTGATGTGCTTTTTCTATATAGTCTATAGCCAAGAAAGTCAGCATCAGCATAAGCAATTAACTCAAAATTCTCTGATTTTGGGTACCATAATCCTAGATTTGTGGTACCATTAAGATATCTAAGTATTCTTTTAACTACTTTGAGATGAGATATCTTAGGGTTTGATTGAAATCTAGCACAAAGTCCTACACTGAACATGATGTCTGGTCTGGTTGCAGTGAGGTAAAGTAAACTTCCTATCATACCCCTATAAGTTTTTTGATTGAAGCTCTCTCCACTTTCATCAATTTCTAACTTAGTGTAGGTGCTCATAGGAGTGTTAATAGCCTTTGAGTTGTTCATATTAAATTTTTTCAATAAATTCATAGCATATTTAGTTTGACTAATAAAGATGCCATTGCTTAGTTATTTGATTTGTAAGCCTAAGAACAATGTTAATTCTCCCATTAAGCTCATTTTTAATTCAAGACTCATAGTTTTAGCAAAAGATTCACAAAGAGATTCATTTGTAGAGCCAAAGATAATATCATCAACATAAATATGAACAATGAGAAAATTATTTTCAAAATTCTTGATGAACAATGTAGTATCAACCTTGCCTTTTGTGAAATTATTTTCGATAAGAAAAGAACTATGTCTCTCGTACCAAGCCCTTGGGGCTTGTTTTAAACCATAGAGAGCTTTAGTTAATCTAAACACATGATTAGGGAGGCTATCATTTTCAAATCCAGGAGGTTGTTCAACATAAACTTCTTCGGAAATAAAGTCATTTAGAAAAGCGCTTTTAACATCCATTTGAAACAACTTAAAATTATTACTACTAGCGTAGGCAAGGAGCGTCCTTATGACTTCCAATCGAGCCATAGGAGCGAAGGTTTCTTCGTAATCAATACCTTCTTCTTGGTTGAAACCTTTGGCCACTAATCTAGCCTTGTTTCTAACCACGATACCATTTTCATCTTGCTTGTTTCTGAAGACCCATTTAGTACCAATAACTAAATGGTCATTTGGCCTAGGAACAAGCTTCCACACCTCATTTCTCTCAAATTGATTCAATTCATCTTGCATTGCGATAATCCATGAATCATCTTTCATGGCTTCGTCAACACATTTGGGTTCAATTTGGGAGAGAAAGGCGGCGTTCGCACAAAAATTTTTAAGAGAAGATCGTGTTTGAACCCCCTTTGACGTGTCTCCTAAGATTAGCTCATTAGGATGAGCATCTACATACTTCCAATCCTTGGGTAAGAATGTTTCGGAAGTGGATGCATCCAAGTTGCTAGTTGGAGAAGGGGTTTCATTTAAATTCAAGGAATCAAAATTAACATCATCATCAAAATCATTTTTCCTGATTTCGAAAATCTCATTGAAAACAACATGAATGGATTCTTAGATAATTAAAGTTCTTTTATTGAAGATACGAAAGGCTTTAGAAACTGAAGAATAACCAAGAAAGATTCCTTCATCGGATTTTGCATCAAATTTTCCTAAGTTATCCTTTTCATTCAAGATAAAACACTTACACCCAAAGACTTTAAAATATGAAACATTGGGTTTTTTGTTGTTCCATAACTCATAGGGAGTTTTGGTTAGTAGGGGTCTTACTAGAACTCTATTCAAAATGTAGCATGCAGTATTTACGGCTTCGGCCCAAAAATATTTGGGTAGGTTGTGTTCATTCAACATGGTTCTTGCCATTTCTTATAAATTTCGATTTTTTCTTTCTACTACTCTATTTTGTTGAGGATTTCTAAGAGTAGAGAAATTATGGTTGTATCCATTGAGTTCACAAAATTCCTGGAAATCATGGTTTTGAAATTCACCAACATGGTCACTTCTAATTGACAAAATCATAGAACCTTTCTCATTCTGAACAAGTTTACAAAACTTGGTAAAATATCTAAGGCATTCACTTTTCTATTTTAAGAAATAAGTCCATGTGTATCTGCTATAGTCATCCACGATGATGAAGGCGTATTTGCTACCTCCTAGGCTTGATGTGGAGATTGGTCCGAACAAGTCCATATGGATCAATTGTAAGGGACTAGAGGTGCTTATTTGATTATTAGATTTGAAACTACCCTTAATTTGTTTTCCTAATTGGCAAGCATCACATATATTATCTTTGATGAACTTGATAGGAGGAATTCCTCTTACAAGTTCTTTAGCTGATATTTGAGTGATTAGTTTCATACTAGTATGACCTAATCTTCTATGCCATATTCAAGCATCCTCATTCAAAACAGAAAAACACATTTCATTACACAAATCATTGATGTCAATAGTGTATAAGTTATTTTGTTTCAATGCAATCATAGATATGTTTTTGTGTGGTTTTTCAATGATGCAAGCATTAGATTCAAATCTGACAATATATCCTTTATCACATAATTGACTAATGCTCAAGAGGTTATGTTTTAAACCATTAACTAACAAAACATCTTCAATAAAGAAGTTGGATTTGTTACCTATGGTTCCTTTGCCAATAATTTTACCTTTGTTGTTGTCTCTGAAGGTGACATAGCCTTCGTCTATGCTAGTGAGCTTAGAGAATTGAGATGGATCTCTGGTCATATGCCTTGAGCATCCACTATCAAGGAACCATCTCTTGCTCCTAGCTTACGATGGTTTAGTTTTCTACAAGAAAGGATGATTTTTAGGTACCCATTTGCTTTTGGGTGCCTCACAAATAGATCTACATTGTCTATCATGTTGCATAGAATTTATCATGGTTCCTTTAGGAACCCAAATCAATTTGTTTCGACTAATTTTCTTGAATGGACAATAATGCATCTTGTGTCCAAATTTGCAACAAAAGTTGCATTTGTCTTGATGTCAAACATGTAAGATGGGGCCTTTTATGAAGGTGGTTGGATTTTGGTGAGGACTTCTCACGAATCCAATTCCACTTCTTTTGGGAATGTGACCCTTTTTTGCAAGGATCATATTTAATGACTTGCTACCAACCTCGAATTTCTTCAAGGTGTCCTTAAATAGCAAGTTTTCCTTTTGTAAAGTTTCTAGATCATGGCATTTTATGCATGAGCTTAAACTATCATGATGTTCAGCTTTTAACTTATCGAAATTACAAATAAGACTATCATGCTCCTTTTTTAGCAATTTGCATTTTCTACTAATTCGCTTACATTCATCAAATAATTCATGGAAAGCATTTAATAATTCATGATAAGGTAAATCTTCATCAATTAAATTTGTTACCTCATCTCCGATGGCCATTAAGGCATAATGAGCAACTTACTCGGTGTTGGACTCCTCTTCTCCGGATGCGCTCGAATCATCCCATGTTGCTTTGAGCGCCTTCTTCTTTGATGTTCTCTTCTTGGCTTGGGGACAATCACTCTTGTAGTGTCCCGGCTTTTTGCACTCATAGCAAATAACTTGGTCCTTTTTTGGTTCAAGTTTATTTTTTGTGTCATTCTTAAACTTGTTTCTTTTAAAGAATTTTTTAAATTTTCTTGTTAGAAGTGCCAAGTCATCATCACAGTCCTCATCACTTGAGTTTTCTCTCAAGTGGCATTCTGAAGTTTTAAGTGCCATATCCTTCCTGCTCTTTGGAAGGATGTCTTCTTGCTCTTCATGAGCTTTACAAGTCAACTCGTAGGTCATTAATGACCCGATTAGTTCTTCAAGAGGGAAGTTGTGTAGATCTTTTGCCTCTTGAATAGCAGTGACTTTAGGATCCCAACTCTTAGGAAGGGATCTTAGAATCTTATTTACGAGCTCAAAATCAGAAAAACTTTTTCCGAGTCCGTTTAGACCGTTGACGACATCCATGAAACGGGAAAACATGTCGCCAATGGTTTCACTCGGTTTCATCCGGAAAAGTTCGAAAGAATGTAATAGAAGATTGATTTTTGACTCTTTCACTCTACTTGTGCCTTCATGAGTCACTTCGAGTGTGTGCCAAATATCAAATGCGGTTTCACAAGTTGAAACACGGTTAAACTCGTTTTTATCAAGTGCACAAAATAAGAAAGATCCTCATTCGGGTCTTCCAGTAGGTGTAGTCCGTCCCACTGAACATGGGTGGAAGTGTAATAGAATGGCCCTCTTGGTTTCCGGCGTATGCCATCTCTCTTGGGTTTTAATCCGTTAGAGATTTAACCCCGCTCTGATACCAATTGTTAGGATCAAGAGCACTAAAGGGGTGAATTAGTGTAGCGGAAAACTTTCTGCGATTAAAATCGAAAGCTGCGTTCGAACGACAAAAATGATTTCGATGTAAAATCTGATTCTAAGACTACTTTAGCTTAAGATTAAGCGAGATGACGTTAAAGTAAATCTACAGAGGCAGTTTGCAGTTTATGATAAAAATCAGAATGCAAGCGCAAACTGAAATTCGACATTCGTACGATAAAACCGGTTTACGTCTAAACGTCAACTTTGAAGATACTAAACTTTGAGATATGTTTTGTAAATGCGCAGAAGGCAGTTTGCAGTTATAATTGGAGTCAAAACGTAAATGTAATGATCGTACGAAAACGCCGATTTACGTCTAAACGTAGATTCGTAAAGTTCTGAACTTAGAAACTCGTTCGTAAAAGCGCAAAAGGAAGTACCTATTTAGGAGGTTTGCAGTAATGATAAAATGCTCAAAGTAAATGCAAACCGAGATTTAGAGTGGTTCGGTCAGTCTTGACCTACTCTACTTTTGGCTTCCTCCACCGACGAGGTCACCGACGTCAACTAGAGGCCTTCCTTCAATAGGCAAAGGCCAACTGCCGTTTTATAGTTTCACTCCTTTTGACGGGCTCAGGAGACAACCCTTATATAACTTTTCTCTCCTCTCTTTACAACTCAAAACTTTATAGAACAGAAGGAGGAGAACTTTTGGCCTTTACAACAATTTTGAGCTCTAAGAATCACATAAAGAGATTAAGATTTCAAGTGTTTCTCTATGTGTTCAGTGCTGAATGGGTGGGGTATTTATAGGCCCCAACCCAGTTCAAATTTGGAGCTCAAAACTATCAAATCCCGGAATTCCGGGATTAGGCGGTTGCACCTCCTGACTGGAGCAATTGCACCGCCTGGTAGAGCTCGAAGACTGAGCCCAGGCAGTTGCACCTCTCTGTCGGGGGCGGTTGCACCGCCTCAGTCTGGCTCAGAGACTGAGCCCAGGCGGTTGCACCTCCTGACTGAGACGGTTGCATCGCCTGCCAGAGCTCGAAGACCGAGCTCAGGCGGTGCTACCTCTTTGTCAGGGGAGGTTGCACCGCCCAATGTCACTCGGAGACTAAGCCCAGGCGGTGCCACCTCCTGGATGGGGCGGTTGCACCGCCCAGTCTCCTTGGGAGACTTAGCCCAGGCGGTGCTACCTCCTGGCTTGGGCGGTTGCACCTCCCACAGTAATCAGGGTCCGAATGGGTAGCTCCATTCGGCCCAATTTCATTTTTTCAGGGGCCCAATTGCCCCAAGATTAAGCTAATGGGATCACCTACCATTTCCAACTTAATCAATATTATAACTATGATAAATCCTAAGAAAATCTCTGCAGCTTGCTCCGGTGCGTCAATCGCTTCTTCCGGCGAGTTTCCAACGAACTTCCGTCGATCATCCGATGAACTCTCGGTGATGCTCCTGCGGACTTCCAGCAAACTCCTGGACTTGCGACGATCCACTTGGCGAGTTCCGATGAGCTTCGCTTGGCAAGCTCCTGGACTTCTCGGATCTGTTCCCGCAGAACCTCCGATGACTGTCCGAACTTCCGTCGAACTCTCGAACTCCCAACGTGATCATTGACTTGACTCCGGCGCAACTCCCACTGCTTGTCTAACTTTCATCGTAGTTAATCCTGCACACTTATCTCAACACATAGATTAGACAACAAATGACAATTGACTTCATCATCAAAATCCGAGATTCAACACTTTGCACTTTCCGAATCAGCGTTTAGACGTAAATCTGCTTTTTCGTACGATCATCATATTTCAGATTACGTTTACATTTTGATTTTTACCGTAATTGCAAACTGACATTATACCCTTGCTTAAACAGCATCTCTCCTAATCAAGTGATTTACGAATCAGCATTTAGACGTAAATCAGTTTCTTTGTACGGACGTCGTATTTCAGTTTGCGCTTATATTCTGGTTTTCATCATAACTGCAAACTGCCTTCATAGATTGACTTTAACATCATCTTGCTTGATCTTAAGTTAAATTAATCTTAGAATCGACTTTCAAACAGAAATCGTTTTTATCGTTTGAATGCAGTTTCGTTTTAATCGCAGAAAGTTTTCCGCTGCACTAATTCACCCCCCTCTTAGTGCTCTTGATCCTAACATGTATTGGATTATGACCGGTCAACATAACTATTTTGGATACTCAATTCGGTAACACATGCAAGATATTATAGCTAAAGACACTATGTTTCCATATGGAGGGTTAATCACTCGATTCCTACTTACCCATGACATTTGTATCCCACCCGATGAAGAAACAATTCAAAGTGATTGGTATAACATTATCAATAGAAATATGCTGAAAAGACTTAGGTGCACATTTAACAATGGTATATGGGTTAGGCAACCAAGAAGGACTGATTCAATTCCCCCACCAGTAGAACACCCCGAAACACCAATTATTAGGGGAAATGAATCTCCTCCTCCTAGTCCCTTTGACGCGGCACCTTCGGCTCCTGTTTCATCCTCCGAAGAACTCATTATGGCAGAATTGAATCGGATCAAATCGTAGCAAGAACAAATTCAAATCCAGCAAACTGAAATTTTAAAGGAACTATGACAAATGAATCAAAAAATAGATGTCATATATCAGCACTGTGGCTTACCTCCTAAAGATTAATCGATGTAGTTTCTTGTTCGGTTCTGATTACTCTTCATGTGAAGTTTGAAGTCCATCATCTTCTGATGAACATAAACAGAACCTTTGTTTAAGATGTATTGATAAATTCTGGATGTTTTGCTTGCGACATTAATTTTGAATGATGAATTTCGTATGATTAATCTTTATGCTGACTTCTTTTGATCACAAACTGTGTACTTCAAGTCTCATCTCCTTCTCTTTTTCTTTATTGTTGATGACAAAGGGGGAGAAGTGATGACTTGCATGACTTATGCGCATCGATAGCATGACTTATATGAATTGCAAAAGTTTGTCTTATATGTCTTGTTTGTCTTATTCTTGGAGTATATCGCAAGATTGGTTGATCAAATCATATCATGAAATTCATGGTGAAAATCTTTATCATATTTTTTTTCTCTCGTCAAAGTAAAAATTATCGCTTATCATTTGACTTGAAAATGATTTTCAATAGCTGAAAATTATGAGAAATACAAAGGTTCGTATTTGCTCTTGCTTAATAAGACAACGATAAGTTCAACATTAGAACTTATCGATTTATGCTTTAATTCAATAGGATGGAATTCAAGTGGTTTTATCTTCTCACGATATGACATATAGATAGGGGGAGTTATGTTTAACTTCGTCATCAATTGATTGTCATCATCAAAAAGGGAGAGATTGTTGAATCTCGGATTCTGATGATGAAATCAATTGATGGGTTAATTGATCTAATCCATATTATTGAAGTTGAGTGTGCAGGATTAACTATGATAGCCTAAAAACATAAAGCAAGGATACCGGAGTAAAGTTCAATGGACATTTGAGAGTTCGAAGATTCGTCGGAGATGCTGTCGGAACCAACCAAGAAAGATCGAAGACTTGTCAGAACTTTCGGAAGTCTGCCGAAGAGATCGTTGGAGGTTCACAGAGATCACCGAGAAGACTTGGCTACTCGTTGAACTCGTCAAAAGATCGGGAGCCTGCTGGGAGTCCGCTGGAAGAAACCAGAGGGCATATCGGAAGTCCACGAGAAGAACGCGGGAAAGCTCGCCGAAAGAAAACTTGACGTTAGCCGATTAAATACTTGCTTAGGATTATGTTTTTAGGTATGTCGTTCATATGTAATTAGGGTTAGGATTAAGGGATAAATCTATACCTTGGTTAGGGGCCAACTGGGCCCACAAGTAACTTAGTTTGGGTTGGACGTAAAGCCCAACCAGAAACTTGTAAGACCAGGCGGTAGCACCGCCAGACTAGGCGGTGGCACCGCCCAGCACCCGAGACCAAGCGGTGGCACAGCCACCAACAGGCGGTAGCACCGCCAGACTAGGTGGTTGCACCGCCCAGCACCCGAGACCAGGCAGTGGCACAGCCACCAACAGGCGGTGGCACCGCCAGTACATCTGCCTGACAAGACTTTGATAAGCGGTGGCACCGCCACCGACAGGCGGTGGCACCGCCAGTCTCGGAAACCCAAGAGGAATTCAAAATTGGAGCCCAAATTTTGAATCCTCTTGGGGCCTATAAATACCCCTCGATTCTCAGCTGAGAAAACACCCTTTTTTGCAAAGCAATAGTTTGGGTTAAGAGCTTTAGAATAGTCTTAGCAAGTCTTGCTTTTCATATTGCTTAAGTGTTCACCTCCTCCCATCTTGTTGAAAAGAATTGTAAGAGTGTGAACCACTTGTAAAGGTTGTAAGAGGGGTATTAGTCCTTCCCCTACAAGAGATTTGCTAATGGAAGTTGGGAGCCTCTTCGAAGAAGGCTTCACAAGTGGATGTAGGTCATTTTGACCGAACCACTTTAAAAACTGCTGCGTTATCTGGTTTGCATCCTACTCTTGCCATTTACATACTGCAAATTTCTCTACCTAGTCACTACGCTTCCATACGTTTCTAAGTTATCAAGCATCTAAAATCGGTTTCCATTGACATTGCTTTTTATCGTACAAAAGATTTTTTCAAAACCGAAGTTTTAATCCACTACACTAATTCACCCCCACCTCTTAGTGCCACTCCGATCCTAACAGCGAGAACGAGTGGCGAGCGACGGACAGCGAGCGAAGCGAGAGGCAGCAGCATCCCTGCTATACGAAAGCCCCATCCAGCCCTATGTTGTTATCTGAAGGCCCCATCTAGCACGGAAAAGGGCAAAATAGGCTAAAACTAGACATTTTGTCGTCGAACGAAGTTTGCAGACGGGTCAAGAGCCTTGGCTGGGGTGATTGTATTGTCTGAACCCAAACTTAACAGTATACAAGTGAGCTGAGCTGCGCTACGAGGCAGGTGAAGAAGCAAGCGAGGGCATTGAGGCCAAAGTTATTGGTTGGTCCTTGCAACTGCAAGCAACAATAGTATGATATGATGGTGGGGATGCTGCTGTGTTTGTCATCAAGTGCGATTCTGTGGACGGGCCACTAGCACTGCAGCACATTGGTTGGTTGTTGCTTGCAGCTGCAAGCAACAATAATATGATATGACAGTGGGGATGCTGCCGTGCTTGTCATCGAGTCCGATTCTACGGACGGAGACACGGGAGTGTCGAATTTGCTACAATCCGTTTATATGGATCATGCTGATAATATGATATTTTTTTCAGCCAATAATATTGCCACATAATCAGCATATTTCCCTACACAAAGGAATATATTAATGGAGTTGGTTGGTAGTTGTAAAGCTGTATCATGGTGCTTTTCTTCATGGCTAAGGAATACATTAATGGAGTTGGTTGGTAGCTGTAAAGCACTTAATTTCGAAATTCCCTATGCATGAAGGGTTATTTCATGCACTAGTATTTATTTTGGGGTTTAGGGCTTAGAAAGGGATTTTTAGAAAACTGAGGATATTGGCATAAGCTCTCTTGGAGTACTTTTTGAACTCTGTATCTCTTGGATGTGTCCTTGAGTGGTGAGTCTTTTGCTTTCAGTTCTGTATTCTTGTTTATTGTCATTAGGGTGGTGATCTTTCTATATCCTTTTTGATTTTAAACTTGGTGGTGAGCTATTTTTTTGTTTTACCGAAGTTTCTTCAAGAGTTCGTTCCTTGCCTTCTGTGACATTTTCTATCTGAACAACTATTCTATTGGTGTTCTTCCAAAATCCATTCTCCTTTTTTTCCCTTCCCGGTATCAATTTGGTATCAGAGCTAAAGGCTAGAGATCATGGCAAGGTGGAATGGAAAAGATGTAGTTTGTGAAGGTAGCGACCATGAAGATGACGTTGAGTCGTTGAGGCTGCAGCTATGAAAATTGCTGCGTAGCCTACAAGAAAAATATGAAATAATCGACGAACTTCAAAGTAGACACAACCATCATGAAAATGACGCTCGTGAGTTTATTTCTGATGATGATACACCTCATCTTCCAAGGGAGTCGAGAAGATGTCGGAGAAGAAATGAAGTCCAAGACGAGGGGCAGAATAAATATAACCCCAGATTTGATATTCCAGAATTTGAAGCTAAAATAAATGTTGATGACTTTATCGATTGGCTTAACACAGTAGAAAGAATTTTCGATTTTCATGAGCCACTAGAACAAAAGAAGGTCAAACTTTTGGCACTCAAACTCAAGCGGAATGCATCTTTTTGGTGGGAAAATATGAAGAAACAAAGAGAATGTGAGGGGAAGAGTAAGATCGTTACATGGGAGAAAATGAAAAGGAAGCTGAAGAGAAAATATTTACCTCATAATTATAGGCAAGAGATCTTTCTCAAAATACATGATTTCAAGCAAAAAGATCTTAGTGTGGAGGAGTACACTGCAGAATTCGATAATTTGATGTTAAAAGGAGAGCTTGTGGAATCGGAAGAGCAAACAATTGCAAGATACTTAGGAGGTCTGAAGTATGAGAATGCTAAAGTTGTTCAGCTACAGCCATATTGGTCTTTAAATGATGTGAGCAAAATGGCATGAAAAGTTGAAAAGCAATAGAAGTTTGAAAAGAGTTTTCGGTATGGCTCAAAAGAAAGATATAAAAAAGGAGGAAGTTCCAAGCCTACTGTCAAAAGCAAGGTGATATCGAAGGTGCAAGAAAATGGTGAAGAATCTGTTGGCAGCAAAAAAACACCTAATTCTTCTACCCCAAGTGGTCGAAAATGCTTTAAATGTCATAGTTTTGGGCATATCGCTTCAGATTGTCCAAATAGGAGGATTGTAACTTTGGTTGAAGATCATAGTGATGGAGGAGAAGATGAAGCTGACGACGAACCAAAATACGATGATGATGAGGAAGAGATTACTTATGCTGATCAAGGTTTGTCTATTGTATTGCAACGTAGTTTACAAGTGTCATATGTGGCCGACGATGAAAGTTGGGTGAGAAAAAATGTGTTTCACACTAAATGCACTTCTCTTGGCAAAGTGTGCTTGGTGATTATCGATAGCGGCAGCTTTGAGAATGTGGTATCTTTGGAGATGGTGCAGAAGCTAAAGTTGGATACCATCCCTCATCCACATCCATACCAGTTATGTTGGCTGCAAAAAGGAAATGACATCAATGTAACTAAAAGATGTTTAGTTTCATTTTCTATTGGCAAGTATTATAAAGATGAAGTATGGTGTGATGTTGCTCCTATGGATACTTGTCATTTGCTGTTGAGAAGGCCTTGGCATTATGATAGAAGGATATTGTATGACGGCTACAAACATACTTATTATTTTAAGGTGAATGAAAAGAAGATTATTTTAGCTCCATTACAACCATCCGAAATTAGTGCACCAAAGAAGAAAGTTAGCGCTTTTATGTCCTATGATGAATGCAAAGATGAATTAGACAAGGGAGGTCATGTTATGGCTCTACTAGTAGTAGAAGAAAATGAACAACACAAGGAGACACCAGTAATCATGAAACAAATGCTGGAAGAGTTTAAAGATATTATACCGAAAGAGATTCTACATAGCCTTCTACCCTTGAGAGATATCCAGCATCACATTGATCTTATTCCGGGAGCTGTTCTACCTAATAAGGCAGCATATAGAATGAGTCCCAAGGAGCATGAAGAACTTCAAAGGCAAGTTGATGAATTGGTGAAAAAAGGATTAATCTGGGAGAGCATGAGTCCTTATGCGGTTCCAGCCTTGTTAGTGCCTAAGAAGGATGGTTCTTGGAGAATGTGCATAGACAGTCGCACCATCAACAAAATCACAGTGGACTATCACTTTCCTCTCCCAAGGTTAGATGATTTACTTGATCAATTGTGTGGTGCTTATATTTTCTCAAAAATTGATTTGAGAAGTGGCTATCACCAAATAAGAATGAGGCCCGATGAGTGGAAAACAGTATTTAAAACTAGAGAAGGCTTATATGAATGGTTGGTTATATCATTTGGGCTATGTAATGCTCCTAGCACCTTCATGAGATTTATGAATCACATACTTAAGCCATGCATTGGAATATTTGTTGTAGTTTATTTTGATGATATATTGGTATACAACAAGAGCGAGGAGGAGCATATGAATCATCTGAAAGAGATCTTTCTTATTTTGAGGCATCAAAAGCTTTATGCTAATCTAAAGAAGTGTGATTTCTTTACTTCTAGTGTGGTGTTTCTGGGGTATGTTGTTTCAAAAGATGGAATCATGATGGATCAAAGTAAGGTAAAGGCTATTCTCAGTTGGCCAACACCTGCTTCGTTGTATGATGTGAGGAGTTTCTATGGCTTAACTTCGTTTTACAAAAGATTTATCAAGGGTTTCAGCTCTATTGTCGCTCCAATCACCAAATGTCTGAAATGTGATAAATTCAAATGGACTAGTGAAGCTAACAATGCTTTTCAGCTTTTGAAAAGAAAGGTTACTGAAGCTCCTATCTTAGTGCTACCAAATTTTGATAACGTGTTTGAAGTTGAATGTGATGCATCTAATGTGGGAATTGGTGCTGTGTTGAGTCAAGACGGAAAGCCCATTGCATTTTTTAGTGAGAAGCTGAATGATATGAGAAAGAAATACTCTACTCATGATAAGGAGTTTTATGCGATTTATCGAGCTTTGTCTCATTGGAGTCAATATCTTCTTGCCAGGCCCTTTATTCTATATTCTGATCATGAGGCATTAAAGTTCATTAATCACCAGCACAAGCTAAACAAGAGGCATGCAGCTTGGGTAGAGTTTTTACAATCTTACAACTTTACAATCAAGCACAAATCTGGTGTTCAAAATGTAGTTACTAACGCATTGAGCAAAAAGCATTCTTTATTATCCACAATGGAAGTCAAAGTGGTTGGATTTGAAACATTCAAAGATCTATATGAGAATGATGTGGATTTCAGCTCGATATGGCAAAATTGTAAATTAGGTTCCTTTCAACAATTTTTTATCTTTGATGGTTTTCTTTTTCGAGCTAATGCTTTGTGTATTCCATCTTGTTCTTTGAGACAAGTAATTCTAGCTGAAGCTCATGGTAGTGTTTTGGGAGGACATTTCGGTAGGGACAAGACTCTAGCTCTTGTTCAATCAAATTTCTACTGGCCTAAAATGTTCAGATATGTGGATAGACATGTGAAGCAATGCCGATTGTGTCATTTGGCAAAAACAAGAAGTCAAAATTCTGGTTTGTACACTCTATTGCTAGTGCCAAATGCTCCATGGGAGGATATGAGTCTTGATTTCGTTTTGGGACTGCCAAGAACTCAAAAGAACAAGGATTCTATCATGGTTGTTGTTGATAGATTTTCAAAAATGTCTCACTTTGTTCCATGCAATAAATCAAATGATGCATCTCATATTGCTGATTTATATTTTAAGGAGATTGTTAAATTGCATGGTATTCCAAGAACTATGGTGTCTGATCGAGATTCAAAATTTGTTAGTCATTTTTTGAGAACTCTTTAGAGGAAGCTGGGTACTTCTTTGAATTTCAGCAGCTTGCATCATCCAAAAACTGATGGGCAAACTGAGGTAACAAACCGAAGCTTGGGAAATTTGCTTAGAAGCTATGTTGGCACGAATATTAAGCAATGGGATGTCATTCTTCCACAAATTAAGTTTGCCTACAATTGTTCTATGCATCATAGTATTGGTAAGAGTCCTTTTGAGGTAGTTTATGGTGCTAATCCTACTGGTCCTTTGGACTTAATCCCTCATTCTACAATAAAGCAATTTAGTGGAGATGCTGATGAAAGAGCTAAGCAGATAAAGAAGCTACATGAGGGTGTGAAAGCAACCATTGAGAAACAAAATGAGAGGTACATACAAGCTGCTAACAAACACAAAAAACTTGTGGCATTTAATGCAGGTGATTTGGTCTGGATTCATCTAAGGAAGGAGAGGTTTCCACCGGGAAAATTTGGAAAACTGAAACCTAAGGCTGATGGTCCATTCAAGGTGCTTAAGAGAATTGGCAAAAATGCTTATGAGATTGAGCTAACTAAAGATTACGGAGTATCCCGAACATTTAATGTGGCTGATTTAAGTCCTTTTTATAATCATGATGACGAAACAAACAAGAACTTGAGGACAAGTCTTTTTCAACTAGGGGATATTGACACGGGAGTATCTAATTTGCTACAATCTGTTCATATGGATCATGCTGAGAATATGATATTTTTTTCAGCCAATAATATTGCCACATAATCAGCATATTTCCCTGCACAAAGGAATACATTAATGGAGTTGGTTGGCAGTTGTAAAGTTGTATCATGGTGCTTTTCTTCATGGCTAAGGAATACATTAATGGAGTTGGTTGGCAGCTGTAAAGCACTTAATTTCGAAATTCCCTATGCATGAAGGGTTGTTTCATGCACTAGTATTTATTTTGGGGTTTAGGGCTTAGAAAGGGATTTTTAGAAAACTGAGAATCTTGGCAGAAGCTCTCTTGGAGTGCTCTTTGAACTCTGTATCTCTTGGATGTGTCATTGAGTGGTGAGTCTTTTGCTTTCAATTTTGTATCCTTGTTTATTGTCATTAAGGTGGTGATCTTTCTGTATCCCTTTTGATTTTAAACTTGGTGGTGAGCTATTTTTTTATTTTACCGAAGTTTCTTCAAGAGTTCGTTCCTTGCCTTTTGTGACATTTTCTATCTGAACAACTATTCTATTAGTGTTCTTCCGAAATCCATTCTGCATTTTTACCCTCCCTGGTATCAGATGGGCCACTGGCACCGCAGCACATTGGTTGGTTGGTTGGTTGGTGCTTGCGCCTGCGTAGCGGCAACGACATGTGCATTCATCGACCTGCATCGCTTGTGCCTCGTCGAATCCTGCAATGACCGCTCCGTCATTGCTAGCGCCTCATCGAATCCTGCCATGACCGCTCCTTCATTGCTTGTGCCTCATCAAATCAAAGGCACTTGGTCGACAGCGCCTCGTGGTGCGACATGGTCGGAGCCGGACGGGGCTCTCACCCTCCCCGGCGCCCCTTTCTAGGGGACTTGGGCTCGGTCTGTTGCTGAGGACGCTTCTCCAGACTATAATTCAGACGACACAATCGCTCGATTCTCAAGCTAGTCTGATCCCGATTCGCTCATCGTTATTGAGGGAATCCTCGTAAGTTTCTTCTCCTCCGCTTATTTATATTCTTAAACTCAGCGGGTAGCCCCACCTGACCTGGGGTCGTGGTCCGTGGCATTGACTCGCACCACAACTTGGGTCCTCAAGGCCTCGCCCGGGTCCCAAAGGCATGACATACGGCTCGCACAAGGCATCCACCATGCTGTCACAGCCTTAGCTGGAATTGCCTAAGGCGTGAGGCACCCTTGCGGCCAAAGACGCGAACTTAGCTTGTGTTGCCTAAGTCGCGAGTCACCCTTGTGGCAAAGACACGAAATTAGCTTGCATTGCCTAAGTCATGCTTCGCACTTGCGATATTGCTCCGTAAGGATCAGCCCACTTGTAACCTCTCGCAGGTCCCAAAGGACCTGTAAAAGAGAAAGTTGGTTAGTTCGAAAGAACGAGCAACGGATAAGTCCCGAAGTCTTGCGAAAAGGGGAAGCTTTACAAGCAATTCAACGAGCACCTTCGAGCATAAGAGAAAAGAGAGAGAGGGAGAAAACAAGGCTTTAGAAGGATGAACGAACAGCTGCAAGCCCACAAACAGTCACTCACCTAGTCTCGGGCGCGAAGACAAGTTCCCATAAAGGCCACGTGCCAACATGCGAAAGAGAGTTCAACTCCCGGTATATAACCAAAGCCCCATCCAGCCCTGTGCCACCCAGGGGGTTTAAAGGGGCTGAGATGGCTGACATTTTGTTGAGCGGAGGCAGATTACTGCAAGCCTCCCGCGGCATGCGAAAACAGAGCTGTTTTGGGCTGTTTTGGGGCTGTTTTGCTCGGTTCGGTGAGCGGTCGCTTTGTAACACTGCAGCTTGTTCAAACTTACATTTTTAAAAGCAAAATGACCCAAAACTAAGAGAAAACATGCTGTCAAGCAGCTGTATATGCAGGTGTGAGCGACGAACGGTTCATTAAACAGAGTTGTTGCGGGTGCACGACGATCGTTCGTGACATTCTCCCCCACTTAAACTGTTGACGCCCTCGTCAACACTTGTTGGTAGTTGTTGATGACTTCTTCTTCATGTCGCAGGGCATCTTTAGGCTCCCAATTGGCTTCAGTTCGGGGAAGCTTTCACCATTTCACCAAGTACTCTGTCTGCTCAGCTCCGTTGGGTAGCTTTATCTTGCGGTCCACCAGAATGGTTTCCACTCGCTTCTCGTAGAAGGCTGTAATGGGAGGTAGCCGAGTTGGAACACTTCGAGAAGCATCTTGCGGATCCGAGTGGTAGGCTTTTAGGTTGCTAGCATGAAGAACGTTGTGAATTTTGAATCACGCTGGCAGCTGCAACTTGTAAGAGACGTTGTCTACCCTGCTGATAATTGGGAAGGGCCCTTCATACTTATGCACCAATCCTTTGTGGACTCTGTTCCTAAAGAATTGGAGTGATGCCGGTTGGAGCTTTACCAACACCAAATCGGCAACTTTGAACTCTTGCGGTCGCCTTCCCAAGTCTCCCCACTTCTTCATCCTTTTTGCCGCCTTCTCCAAGTAAGCCCGCGCAATGTCTGCATTTCGATGCCATTCCTTTGCAAAATGATAGGCTGATGGACTACTCCCAGTATACCTAATTTCCATGGTGTGCTGAGTCGACAGTTATTGTCCTGTGATAATCTCGAAGGGGCTCTTGTTGGATGCAGAGCTCCGCTGCAAGTTGTAGGAGAATTGGGCAATGTCCAACAGCTTCACCCAATCTCGTTGATTGGCACTCACATAGTACCAGAGATATTGCTCCAAGAGCGAGTTTATCCTTTCAGTCTGGCCATCCGTCTGGGGGTGGAGGCTTGTAGAGAAGTATAACTTTGACCCCAACAATTTGAATAGCTCGGTCCAGAATCGTCCCAAGAACCGAGCGTCTCGATCACTAGTGATATTGTGCGGGACTCCCCAATACTTCACGACATCCTTCATCATCAGCCTGGCCGCCTCCTCTGCTGAACAGTGTAGGGGAGCAGCGATGAAAGTTGCATACTTTGAAAACCGATCGACCACCACGAGTATCGATCCGAGTCCCCCTATAGGTGGCAAGCTTGATATGAAGTCTAAGGAAATGCTCTCCCACGGCCTTTCTGGTACGGGCAACGGCTCCAGAAGTCCCACCGGCTTCCCTGCTCTACCTTGTCTTGTTGGCAAGTAAGGCACGTTCGAACATATTGCTCCACATCAGTCCCCATCTTCGGCCAATAGAAGGCTCTCTCCACAAGAGCCAACGTTCTGTGAATGCCTGGGTGTCTAGCCCAAAGGGAATCGTGACACTCTTTTAAGAGCTCACGTCTTAAATTATCCACTCGGGGAACATAAACCCTATTCCCTTTTGTGTAAACAAGTCCCTCCTGGACCCAAAATCGTCGTGTCTTGCCTTCTTTTATGAGTTGTATCATGATAACTGCTTGGGAATCACTATACAGTCCATCCCTGATTCGGGAATGAAAGTTGGAGTACAACTGACTTGCTTGGCCTCTGCCCTCTAGTTGCACGGCATTCACACTTTCTACTTTCCGACTCAGCGCATCGGCTACGACATTAGCCTTCCCCGGGCTTGTACTCCAATGCCATATCAAATTCAGCCAGGAATTCCTGCCATCGCGCCTGCTTTGGGGAGAGCTTCTTCTGAGTTTGGAAATAGCTCAGGGCGATGTTGTCCGTCCTCAGCACAGATAGTGACCCGAGGAGGTAGTGTCGCCAAACTCGTAGACAGTGGATCACTACTATCATCTCCTTCTCATGCATTGGATACCACCGCTCGGTCTCGTTGAGTTTGCGCCTCTCGTAGGCCACCGAATGACCCTCCTGCATGAGTACCCCCCCAATAGCGAAGTCTGAAGCATCTGTATGGACTTCAAAGGGCTCTCCATAGTCCGGCAATTTGAGCACCGGTTCTTCCAGAACAGCAGCCTTTAGATCTTGGAATGCTATCTCACATTTGTCAGACCACTTCCAAGGCTGCTCCTTCTTCAGCAACTCCGTCAGTGGGGTTGCCCGCTTTGAATATCCCGCTATGAAGTGTCAATAGTAGTTGACGAAACCAAAGAAGGATCTCAACTCTGGCACCTTCATTGGAGTTCGCCATTCCGCGACTGTTTGCACCTTCGACTCATCCATCCGAATGGAGCCATCACCGATTTGATGCCCCAAGAATAGGATCTTAGTTTGAGCAAAGTAGCATTTCTCCCTTTTCACGAAGGTGCTTGACGTGCTCCTCGAGCGTTTGACTACAGACGAAGATATCGTCCAGGTAGATGACCACGAACTTATCCAAATACTCCTTGAATAGCTGGTTCATGAGAGTACAGAATGTTGCCGAAGCGTTGGTTAAGCCGAAAGGCATCACCAAGAACTCAAACGCTCTATACCTGGTCACACAGGTAGTCTTCGCTTCGTCGCCTTCAGCAATGCGCACCTGCCAATACCCCGATCGAAGGTCGAGTTTTGAGAAATACTTAGCCTTGCCCAATTGATCGAACAAGTCTGCAATGAGCGGGATGGGATACTTGTTCTTCACTGTCACTTTGTTGAGGGCTCGGTAGTCGACGCATTATCGGAGGCTCCTATCTTGTTTCTTCTGGAAGAGAACTAGAGCTCCGAAAGGTGCTTTAGAGCTACAGATGAGACCACCGCTTAGCAGTTCACTTAACTGCTTCCTGAGTTCTGCCAATTCTGGTGGGGGCATGCAGTAGGGCATGCCAGTTCTGCCAATTCTGGTGGGGGCATGCAGTAGGATGAGACCCAGCACACTAATGATATCATATTTGTTTGTATATTAAATTGAAATAATTTATATTAAATAAATATGAAAATTAAAATGAATTTCCCTTAATAGAGGCTCACCTCCTCATATTTAAAGGGAGGGATTTCTCTCCTTCATTCCTCACCTAGTCGAGCTTGGCAGCGGGAGGAAAGAGGAGTTACACCCTGTTGATAAGAGGTAGGTTTCCCTACCTTTCTTAAATTTAAAAGTTTTAGCTTTTATTTTGATTCTTTAAATGTTGAAAGTTTTATAGTTCGAAAAATATGTATCAATTCTTTAAATGTCAAACTTTTTGCATTAAAGTAGTTAGCTAAAGTTTTCATAATATTCTTTGACCCATGATTAAGGTTTTTATTGTGGAGTCAAATATGTTAAAAATATATTTGTTTTATATGATATTTCTTGTATTACAGTTTATCTTTAATCTTATCTTGTTTAAAATCTTGTTAGATTTGAATATGTTATCTAAAATCCTTGTTGATATTCTTTGATCTGAAATTTAAAATATATTATTCTGAAAGATTTAAAATATAACTAGAATATGTTGAAATTTTATATGTGTTGAAAACATGATTTTTATTTGAATTTAGAAGGCTATTTCTTTGTATTAAAACTTATCTCCCAATCCCTCTTTAATGTCTTATGATTTCTAGTCAAATTTAGAACATTATTTCTTTGTATTAAAGCCTTTCTCCTTATCTATTTTTTAATGCATTATTATATTTTTTATTTATATTGTTAATGGGTATATGCTATGATATGAAATTTGATATTAATTGAATGAAATTGCTCACAGGCCAGGCCCAACCCACGGGTCAGTCCTTGGACCATAGGCTACCCTAGCCCAACCATTATGTACGGTAACATGAGACGCACATGACTAGTCCATAGGCCAGGGCTAGGCCAGTTTTATGTAATGCATGCTCAATCATGTATAATGCACGTGACCAGTAGATGGACTGACTCAATCTAGCCCAATGTTATTGTTGAACTTGAGCCCAAATGTTGATTGAACTAAACTAGACTTGATTAGTCTAGATCAATTCAGGGTGATTCCGAATTGAATGACTTATTCAAGTTAGTTTAACCTAAGTTGAACTTAATCTAGTCTAAATTATACTAGTCTAGGGTGGTTCCAGTCCAGTTAAATAAGGATTAGAGATCAGTTCAGTTAGGCTCTAGTAAATCGAGTTCAATTGAATCGATTAAACTAGAGTTCAAGTCAATTGAGGGCTAATTTATTTTACTTGATATTGATGATATTTGAAAGAGACATTTTAAATATGTTATTTCATCCCGAAATGGACATGACCAGTCTACCGAGAGCAGGTACGGCGATTCCCTTCGAAGATTAGCGGGCCGTCAGACGTGGCGGCTGGACGGTTCCTCCATCCGCTGTTGGGAGGAACGTGTCACCACTTTGGCGGGTGTGGGACACCACTCCATCCGTTGTTGGGAGTGTGATATGAGTTTGCCTCCATCCGCTGTTGGGAGAACATAAACTCATCCCGTAGGGTAAAGCCTCTCCATCCGCTGTTTGGGGAGTGCTCCTTCGGGTATTTGATATACGCCAATGGAATGATTGATTGAATTTTGATCATATATACATTTTGAGTTGACTTTTTGGGGTTCCTACTTAGCGTTGCTGAATTTTCTTTGTTTTTGATTTTCAGTGTAATCTCCCTCTAGTATTAAATCGGATTCTAGTGGAGAGCGGACCTTCCTCTACTGCTAGGTAGAGCCACTTGGATGATTCTTGAAGTTAACATCACCATGTTTATTTTTCTATTTATGATTCGATGAATAAATGGATTGTAATAAATGAATTGTGAAAAATGTTTATGAATGATGAATAAAGTGATGTTTATCTATTTGGCCTAAATGAGTGGAAAGATTTAAAAAAAAAAAAATCTAGGATGTGACATCTTTTATGGTATCAGAGCATGGTCTAGGGCTTGTAGGTGTATTAGGTCCCTTGATTAACTTTAACCGATGATTGTCTTTAACCTATTATAGGAGTAATGGAGCCAATTCCAGAAATTAGTGGTCTTGTCACTCCGGGTGCTCATGGTCGCAATGCTATTGGTTAACGCGCTCGGAGAGGTGTTCAAACAAATAATAACTTGGAAGATCCACGCATCGTAGAGCAAACCCAGTCCTCTTGTACACCTATCACTAATTATAGGCCAGCTTCTCCGACTTCGCAGAATGCCCCATATGCCCCAGCACCTGTCAATACTCAAGATGACGTACACGGAGTCCTCAATGCTATTAGGGGATACTTTGAGCGTCAGGAGGAGCAAGATGAAATTCCACGAAGTAGGAATAATACCTTAGATCATTTTAAGAGATTGGGACCACTAATTTTGAGGGCAAGCTAGATCCAATCTTTGCTGAACGTTGGATTCGTCAAGTGGAAAAGACATTCAAAGCTATCGAAGGTAGGGAAAATCAAAAAGTGCCTTTCGCTTCTTTCATTTTGGAAGGGAAGGCAGACACTTGGTGGACCTCAAAAAGGAGGATGTTAGAGGTGGGAGGTAATGTGGTAACTTGGGAGCAGTTTAAAGATACATTTTATGAGAGTTCTTTCCTGATTTAATTCGCTTTTAAGAAACAACAAGAGTTCCTTAGCATCCACCAAGGAAATAGAACTGTAATGGAAAATGATCATCATTGCAATGAGTTGGTTCAGTTCTCTCCACATATTGCTTTTAATGAAAGTCAAATAGCTCATCACTTTAAGAGGGGACTTTGATCATCAATTAGAAAGTCCATTACAGTAATGATTTTACCAACATATACCGAAGTGTTAAATCGAGCTTTGGTGGTAGAGAAATTGGATAATAAATTACAACAAGCAAAGGATCAAAAGCGACCTTTTAGTGCTACACCATTTACGTATGGGGGATCATATTCTGGACCCTCAAAGAAATGAAAAGGCAAACAGTTTGGGCATCAACAAGCAGGAGCTCCTAGTAACCAAGTTGTTATAAGATGTTATTTCTGTGGAAAGACAGATCATGTTTCCACATCATGCCCCATGGGACAACGCGTATGTTTTTATTGTCAACAACCGGGGCACATGTCGAAGGATTGCCCACGGAAGCAACATCAACGCCGAGCTCCACCCTAAACAACTGGACAACAACAGCTACGACCTAGAGAGGAAGGACAGGCAAGAGTCTACGCAGTGACTCATCAAGATGCTGAAGCCTCGGGATCTATTATTAAAGGTATCATCACACTATTGAGGAAGGACAGGCAAGAGTCTACCGAGCATCTGTGCTTATTGATTCTGGTTCTACGCATTCTATTATATCACCCTATTTTGCTATGAAACTGCATAAGAATCATGAGACAATGAATTATGCATTAATGGTAGTAACACCAGTTGGAAACTCTTTGATAGTTGACCAGATATATAGAAACTGTTTTATTACTATTGAAAGCCACGAATTGCTAGTAGATCTTATTCTACTAGAATTTCAAGATTTCGATACTATCTTGGGTATGGACTGGCTTTCAGCATACCATGCAAGTGTCGATTGTTTTCGGAAGACTGTTACTTTCACACCTCTAGATAAACCACCTTTCAAGTTCCTTGGGATTCAAGAAAAGTTTCCTTCTATTATTTCAGCCTTGAGTGCTACCCAACTATTACTGAAGGGATGTCAGGGATACTTGGCCTTCATTTCTAGAGAAGAATCTAAGAAGCCAATATTAAAGGATATCCGCATTGTACGAGATTTTCCAGATGTTTTTCCTGAAGATCTACTTGCACTGCCACCAAATAGACAGATTGAATTTACAATTGATCTTCTACCTAGTACTGCACCTATTTCTAAACCTCCGTATAGAATGGCACCAATTGAGTTGGAGGAGTTAAAGAAACAGATCCAAGAGCTTTTGGACAAGGGTTTTATTCGACCTAGTGTATCACCTTGGGGTGCCCCTGTACTATTTGTGAAGAAGAAAGATGGATCTATGCCACTATGCATCGATTATAGATAGCTCAATCAAGTGACTATAAAGAATAAATATCCTCTTCCCCGAATAGATAACCTGTTTGATCAACTTCAAGGTACTCGGGTATACTCAAAGATTGATTTGAGATCCGGGTATCATCAACTGAAGATAAGGGAAGGAGATATACAGAAAACTGCCTTTAGAACAAGATATGGTCATTATGAATACTTAGTAATGCCTTTTGGACTCACAAATGCACCGGCTGCCTTCATGGATATTATGAATAGGGTGTTCCACCCATATCTTGATAAATTTATAATTATATTCATTGATGATACCCTGATCTACTCCAAAAGCATAGCAGAGCATGAACACCATCTTAAGGCAGTTCTGGAAGTCCTAAGGCAAGAGAAACTATATGCCAAGTTAAGCAAGTGCAACTTCTGGCTCAATGAAATTATGTTTCTCGATCATGTAATTTCGAGCGCTAGTATATCTGTTGACCCTCACAAGATTGAAGCTGTGATAAAATGGAAGCAACCTTCTAATGTTTCAGAGATTAGAAGCTTCTTGGGTTTGGTTGGATACTATAGAAGATTCGTAGAAGGCTTTTCAAAAATAGCAACACCATTGACCAAGTTGACACAAAAGAATATAAAATTCATGTGGGATGATAAATGTCAACAAAGTTTTCAAGAATTGAAGAAGAAATTAACCAGTGCTCCTATCTTGGTGATTCCTTCAGGGGGAGAAGTTTTTGTAGTGTATAGTGATGCCTCTCTACCAGGGCTTGGTTGTGTTCTAATGCAAAACGAGAGGATAGTTGCTTATGCATCGAGACAATTAAATCCTCATGAAAAGAACTATCCTACTCATGACTTAGAGCTAGCAGCTATCATTTTTGCACTAAAAATTTGGAGGCATTATCTCTATAGACAGACTTTCGAAATCTTCACAGATCATAAGAGTCTCAAATATATTTTCACACAGAAAGATTTAAATATGAGACAAAGAAGGTGGTTGGACTTTCTAAAGGATTATGATTTTAATATCAACTACCATCCTGGGAAAGCTAATGTAGTTGCTGATGCCTTAAGCAGAAATACCTATACTCTTGTAGTCTATATGAATATTCAAAATAATTCTATGATGACAGAGTTAGCAGACTTAAAACTTAAACTTTTATCGTAGACAAATAAAGGTTTTCTTGTGTGTTTGATGGCACAATCATTTTTGGTGGAAAAGGTTAAAGAATGTCAAAAGGAATATACATATCTTCAAATGATAGTTAAGGAAATAGCTCAAGGATTTAGACCTGAATTCCTCCAAGCCGAAGATGGTTCTATTACATTCCACAAACGACTTTGTGTTCCTGAAAGCCATCCAGTAAAGATGCAATTATTAGAGGAGGCACATAGATCAAATTTAATATTCATCCCAGGACTACTAAGATGTATCGAGATTTACGCCAAAACTATTGGTGGCATGGTATGAAGAGAGATATAGGAGAGTTTGTTTCTAAATGTTTAATATGCCAACAGGTGAAAATAGAACATCGAGTACCTGCGGGAAAGTTGCAAAAGATTTCGATTCTTGAATGGAAGTGGGAGCAAGTCACTATAGATTTTGTGATAGGTTTACCCAAGACTATAAAAGGATATGATGGAATTTGGGTAATAGTAGACAAACTTACTAAATCTATTCACTTCCTCCCTATTAACAAGAATTATTCATTGGATAAACTAGCAAGCTTATATATTCAGGAAAGTATTCGATATCATGGGGTGCCAGTTAGCATTATCTCAGATAGAGATCCAAGATTCACATCTAAATTTTGGGGAAGTCTACAAAAATCTTTAGGCACGCAGTTAAAGTTTAGTACAACCTTTCACCCCCAAACTAATGGTCAATCTGAAAGGACAATACAAACTCTTGAAGATCTCTTAAGAGCATGTGCTTTGGACTTTGGTGAGAGTTGGGATATGCACTTACATCTTATTGAGTTTTTTTATAATAATAGTTATCACTCTAGTATACAGATGGCTCCATTTGAAGCTCTTTATGGAAGAAAGTGTAGATCACCTGTGTATTGGGATGAGGTAGGAGAACGGAAGTTTTTGGGGCCTCAATTCAAAAAGATGCTGGTAATATTCGAATCATACGCCAAAGATTATTAACAGCTCAAAGTCGTCGGAAAAGTTATGTAGATCGAAGGCGAAGAGATCTAGAGTTCGAAGTTGGTGAGCACATTTTCTTAAAAGTATCGCCAACTAAGGGAGTTATGAGGTTTGGTCAAAGGGGGAAGTTAGCCCCAAGATTTATTGGCTCATTTGATATCTTACAAAAGGTTGGGCTTGTGGCATACAGATTGGCATTGCCCCCGGCTTTGGCTGGCATCCATGATGTATTCCATGTGTCTATGCTTCGAAGATATATCATGGATCTATCACATGTCATATCTCACCAACCTATACAACTAAGAGATGATGCTACTTTTGGAGAACAACCAACCTAGATCTTGGAAAGGAAAGAACATGTTCTAAGAAACAAAATTATACCTTTGGTAAAGATTTGTTGGCAACACCATTCAGACCAAGAGGCAATGTGGGAAAGAGAAGAAGATATGCGAGAGCAGTATCCTCATCTATTCTATTAAGGTAAGCTAAATTTGGGGACCAAATTTCCTATAAAAGTGAGAAATATAATCACATCAAAAATTTAAGTTATGAATTGATTTTCTTTCCTTACTTGTTATTATAATTTAAGGAAATCTTAATCTACTTCCGTGTTTGTTGTTGATATGAATTAAGGAAATAACTATAAAGTATTCCAAATATAATGATATCATATTTATTAGTATATTAAATAAAAATAATTTATATTAAATAAATATGAAAATTAAAATGAATTTCCCTTAATAGAGGCTCACCTCCTCCTATTTAAAGGGAGGGATTTCTCTCCTTCATTCCTCGCCTAGTCGAGCTTGGCAGCGGGAGGAACGAGGAGTTACACCCTGTTGACTAGAGGTAGGTTTCCCTACCTTTCTTAAATTTAAAAGTTTTAGCTTTTATTTTGATTCTTTAAATGTTGAAACTTTTATAGTTTGAAAAATATGTATCAATTCTTTAAATGTCAAATTTTTTGCATTAAAGTAATTAGTTAAAGTTTTCATAATATTCATTGACCCATGATTAAGGTTTTTATTTTAGTGTCAAATATGTTAAAAATATATTTGTTTTATATGATATTTCTTGTATTACAGTTTATCTTTAATCTTATCTGGATTAAAATCTTGTTAGATTAGAATATGTTATCTAAAATCCTTTTTGATATTCTTTAATCTGAAATTTAAAATATATTATTCTGAATGATTTAAAATATGACTAGAATATGTTGAAATTTTATATGTGTTGAAAACATGATTTTTATTTGAATTTAGAAGGCTATTTCCTTGTACTAAAACTTATCTCCCAATCCCTCTTTTAATGTCTTATGATTTCCAGTCAAATTTCGAACGTTATTTCTTTGTTTTAAAGCCTTTCTCCTTATCTATCTTTTAATGTATTATTATATTTATTTATTTATATTGTTAATGGGTATATGCTATGATATGAAATTGGATATTAATTGGAATGAAATTGCTCACAGGCCAGGCCCAACCCACGGGTCAGGCCTTGGACCATAGGCTACCCCAGCCCAACCATTATGGGCGGTAATATGCGACGCACATGACTAGTCCATGGGCCAGGGCTGGGCCAGTTTTGTGTAATGCATGCTCAATAATATATAATGCCAATGACCAGTAGATGGACTGGCTCAATCTAGCCCAATGTTATTGTTGAAATTGAGCCCAAATGTTGTTTGAACTAAACTAGACTCTATTAGTCTAGATCAATTCAGGGTGATTCCGAATTGATTGACTTATTCAAGTTAGTTTAATCTAAGTTGAACTTAATCTAGTCTAAATTATACTAGTCTAGGGTGGTTCTAGACCAGATAAATAAGGATTAGAGATCAGTTCAGTTAGGCTCTAGTAAATCGAGTTCAATTGAATCGATTAAACTAGAGTTCAAGTCAATTGAGGGCTAATTTATATTACTTGATATTGATGATATTTGAAAGAGACATTTTAAATATGTTATTTCATCCCGAAATGGACATGACCAGTATGAGATTATATTATTTTCCTGCCGAGAACAGGTACAGCGATTCCCTTCGGAGATTAGCGGGCCGTCAGACGTGGCGGTTGGACGGTTCCTCCATCCGCTGTTGGGAGGAACGTGTCCCCACTTTGGCGGGTGTGGGACACCACTCCATCCGCTGTTGGGAGTGTGGTATGAGTTTGCCTCCATCCGTTGTTGGGATAACACAAACTCATCCCGTAGGGTAAAGCCTCTCCATCCGCTATTGGGGGATTGCTCCTTCGGTTATTTGATATATGCCAATGGGATGATTGATTGAATTTTGATCATATATACATTTTGAGTTGACTTTTTGGGGTTCCTACTCAGCGTTGCTGAATTTTCATTGTTTTTGAATTTCAGAGCAGCCTCCCTCTAGTACTAAATCGGATTCTAGTGAAGAGCGGACCTTCCTCTACCGCTAGGTAGAGCCACTTAGATGATTCTTGAAGTTAACATCACCATTTTTATTTTTCTATTTATGATTTGATGAATAAATGGATTATAATAAAAGAATTGTGATATATGTTTTTGAATGATGAATAAAGTGATGTTTATCTATTTGGCCTAAATGAGTGGAAAGATTAAAAAAAAAATCCCTGATGTGACATCTTTTATGGTATCAAAGCATGGTCTAGGGCTTGTAGGTGTATTAGGTCCCTTGATTAACTTTAACCGATGATTGTCTTTTACCTATTATAGGAGTAATGGAGCCAATTCTAGAGATTAGTGGTCCTGTCACTCGAGGTGCTCATGGTCGCAATGCTATTAGTTTTCGCGCTCGGAGAAGTGTTCAAACAAATAATAACTTGGAAGCTCCATGCATCGTAGAGCAAACTCAGTCCTCTCGTACACCGATCACTAATTTTGGGCCAGCTTCTCCGACTTCACAGAATGCCCCTCATGCCCCAGCACCCGTCAATGCTCAAGATGACGTACACGGAGTCCTCAATGCTATTAGGGGATACTTTGAGCGTCAAGAGGAGGGAGATGAAATTTCACGAAGTAGGAATAATACCTTAGATCACTTTAAAAGATTGGGACCGCCAATTTTTTAGGGCAAGCTAGATCCAATCTTTGCTAAACGTTGGATTCGTCAAGTGGAAATGATATTTGAAGCTATCGAATGTAGGGAAAATCAAAAAGTGCCTTTCGCTTCTTTCATTTTGGAAGGGAAGGCAGACACTTGGTGGACCTCAAAAAGGAGGATGTTAGAGGTGGGAGGTAATGTGGTAACTTGGGAGGAGTTTAAAGATGCATTTAATGAGAAGTTCTTTCCTGATTCAATTCGCTTTTGAGAAACAACAAGAGTTCCTTAGCATCCACCAAGGAAATAGAACTGTAATTGAATATGATCATCATTTCACTGAGTTGGTTCAGTTCTCTCCACATATTGCTTTTAATGAAAGTCAAAGAGCTCGTCACTTTAAGAGGGGACTTTGATCAACAATTAGAAAGTCCGTTACAGTAATGATTTTACCAACATATACCGAAGTGTTAAATCGAGCTTTGGTGGTAGAGAAATTGGATAATAAATTACAACAAGCAAAGGATCAAAAGCGACCTTTTAGTGCTACACCATTTACGTATGGGGGATCATATTCTAGACCCTCAAAGAAATGAAAAGGCAAACAGTTTGGGCATCAACAAGCAGGAGCTCCTAGTAATCAAGTTGTTATAAGATGTTATTTCTGTGGAAAGACAGATCATGTTTCCACATCATGCCCCATGGGACAACGCGTATGTTTTTATTGTCAACAACCGGGGCACATGTCGAAGGATTGCCCACGGAAGCAACATCAACGCCGAGCTCCACCCCAAACAATTGGACAACAACAGCTACGACCTAGAGAGGAAGGACAGGCAAGAGTCTACGCACTGACTCATCAAGATGCTGAAGCCTCGGGATCTATTATTAAAGGTATCATCACACTCTATGGTATGCTAGCATCTGTGCTTATTGATTCTGGTTCTACGCATTCTTTTATATCACCCTATTTTGCTATAAAACGACATAAGAATCATGAGACAATGCATTATGCATTACTGGTAGTAACACAAGTTGGAAACTCTTTGATAGTTGATCAAATATATAGAAACTGTTTTATTACTATTGAAAGCCACGATTTGCTAGTAGATCTTATTCTACTAGAATTTCAAGATTTTGATACTATCTAGGGTATGGACTAGCTTTCAGCATACCATGCAAGTGTCGATTGTTTTCGGAAGACTGTTACTTTCACACCTCTAGATAAACCACCTTTCAAGTTCATTGGGATTCAAGAAAAGTTTCCTTCTATTATTTCAGCCTTGAGTGCTACCCAACTATTACTGAAGGGATGTCAGGGATACTTGGCCTTCATTTCTAGAGAAGAATCTAAGAAGCCAGTATTAAAGGACATCCGCATTGTACGAGATTTTCCAGATGTTTTTCCTGAAGATCTACTTGCACTGCCACCAAATAGACAAATTGAATTTACAATTCATCTTCTACCTAGTACTGCACCTATTTCTAAACCTCCGTATAGAATGGCACCAATTGAGTTGGAGGAGTTAAAGAAACAGATCCAAGAGCTTTTGGACAAGGGTTTTATTTGACCCAGTGTATCACCTTGGGGTGCCCCTGTACTATTTGTGAAGAAGAATGATGGATCTATGCCACTATGCATCGATTATAGATAGCTCAATCAAGTGACTATAAAGAATAAATATCCTCTTTCCCGAATAGATAACCTGTTTGATCAACTTTAAGGTACTCGGGTATACTCAAAGATTGATTTGAGATCCGGGTATCATCAACTAAAGATAAGGGAAGGAGATATATAGAAAACTGCCTTTAGAACAAGATATGGTCATTATGAATACTTAGTAATGCCTTTTGGACTCACAAATGCACCTACTGCCTTCATGGATATTATGAATAGGGTGTTCCACCCATATCTTGATAAATTTATAATTATATTCATTGATGATACCCTGATCTACTCCAAAAGCATAGCAAAGCATGAACACCATCTTAAGGCAGTTCTGGAAGTCCTAAGGCAAGAGAAACTATATGCCAAGTTAAGCAAGTGCAACTTCTGGCTCAATGAAATTATGTTTCTCGGTCATGTAATTTCGAGCGCTGGTATATCTGTTGACCCTCACAAGATTGAAGTTGTGATAAAATGGAAGCAACCTTCTAATGTTTCAGAGATTAGAAGCTTCTTGGGTTTGGCTGGATACTATAGAAGATTGGTATAAGGCTTTTCAAAAATAGCAACACCATTGACCAAGTTGACACAAAAGAATATAAAATTCATGTGGGATGATAAATGTCAAAGTTTTCAAGAATTGAAGAAGAAATTAACTAGTGCTCCTATCTTGGTGATTCCTTCAGGGGGAGAAGGTTTTGTAGTGTATAGTGATGCCTCTCTATAAGGGCTTGGTTGAATTCTAATACAAAACAAGAGGGTAGTTGCTTATGCATTGAGACAATTAAAGCTTCATGAAAAGAACTATCCTACTCATGACTTAGAGCTAGCAGCTATCATTTTTGCACTAAAAATTTGGAGGCATTATCTCTATAGACAGACTTTCGAAATCTTCACATATCATAAGAGTCTCAAATATATTTTCACACAGAAAGATTTAAATATGAGACAAAGAAGGTGGTTCGACTTTCTAAAGGATTATGATTTTAATATCAACTACCATCCTGGGAAAGCTAATGTAGTTGCTGATGCCTTAAGTAGAAATACCTATACTCTTGTAGCCTATATGAATATTCAAAAGAATTCTATGATAACGGAGTTAGCAGACTTAAAACTTAAACTTTTATCGGAGATAAATAAAGGTTTTCTTGTGTGTTTGATGGCACAATCATTTTTTGTGGAAAAGGTTAAAGAAGGTCAAAAGGAAGATACATATCCTCAAATGATAGTTAAGGAAATAGCTCAAGGATCTAGACCTGAATTCCTCCAAGCCGAAGATGGTTCTATTACATTCCACAATCGACTTTGTGTTCCCGAAAGCCATCCAGTAAAGATGCAATTATTAGAGGAGGCACATAGATCAAAATTTAATATTCATCCTGGGACTACTAAGATGTATCGAGATTTACGCCAAAACTATTGGTGGCGTGGTATGAAGTGAGATATAGGAGAGTTTGTTTCTAAATTTTTAATATGCCAACAGGTGAAAATAGAACATCGAGTACCTGCGGGAAAGTTGCAAAGGATTTCAATTCCTGAATGGAAGTGGGAGCAAGTCACTATAGATTTTGTGATAGGTTTACCCAAGATCGTGAAACTATATGATGGAATTTGGGTAATAGTAGATAGACTTACTAAATCTATTCACTTCCTCCCTATTAACAAGAAGTATTCATTGGATAAACTAGCAAGCTTATATATTAAAGAAATTATTCGATGTCATGGGGTGCCAATTAGCATTATCTCAGATAGAGATCCAAGAGTCACCTCTAAATTTTGGGGAAGTCTAAAAAAATCTTTAGGCACGAAGTTAAAGTTTAGTACAGCCTTTCACCCCCAAACTGATGGTCAATCTGAAAGGACAATACAAACTCTTGAAGATGTCTTAAGAGCAAGTGCTTTGGACTTTGGTGGGAGTTGGGATATGCACTTACATCTAATTGAGTTTTTTTATAATAATAGTTATCACTCTAGTGTACAGATGGCTCCATTTGAAGCTCTTTATGGAAGAAAGTGCAGATCACTTGTGTATTGGGATGATGTACGAGAACGGAAGTTTTTGGGGCCTCAATTCAAAAAGATGTTGGTAATATTCGAATTATACACCAAAGATTATTAACAACTCAAAGTCGTCAGAAAAGTTATGCAGATCGAAGGCGAAGAGATCTAGAGTTCGAAGTTTGTGAGCACGTTTTCTTAAAAGTATCGCCAACTAAGAGAGTTATGAGGTTTGGTCAAAAGGGGAAATGAGCCCCAAGATTTATTGGCCCATTTGAGATCTTATAAAAGGTTGGGCTTGTGGCATACAGATTGGTATTGCCCCCGGCTTTGGCTGGCATCCATGATGTATTCCATGTGTCTATGCTTCGAAGATATATCAGGGATCCATCACATGTCATATCTCACCAACCTCTACAACTAAGAGATGATGCTACTTTTGGAGAACAACCAACCTAGATCTTAGAAAGAAAAGAACATGTTCTAAGGAACAAAATTATACCTTTGGTAAAGATTTGTTGGCAACACCATTCAGACCAAGAGGAAATGTGGGAAAGAGAAGAAGATATGTGAGAGCAGTATACTCATCTATTCTATTAAGGTAAGCTAAATTTGGGGACCAAATTTCCTATAAGTGGGGAGAAATGTAATCACATCAAATATTTAAGTTATGAATTGATTTTCTTTCCTTACTTGTAATTATAATTTAAGGAAATCTTAATCTATTTCCTTGTTTGTTGATATGAATTAAGGAAATAGCTATTAAGTATTCCAAATATAATGATATCATATTTGTTAGTATATTAAATGAAAATAATTTATATTAAATAAATAGGAAAATTAAAATGAATTTCCCTTAATAGAGGCTCACCTCCTCCTATTTAAAGGGAGGGATTTCTCTCCTTCATTCCTCACCTAGTCGAGCTTGGCAACGGGATGAACGTGGAGTTACACCCTGTTGACAAGAAGTGGGTTTCCCTACCTTTCTTAAATTTAAAAGTTTTAGCTTTTATTTTGATTCTTTAAATGTTGAAAGTTTTATAGTTTGAAAAACATGTATCAATTCTTTAAATGTCAAACTTTTTGCATTAAAGTAATTAGTTAAAGTTTTCATAATATTCTTTGACCCATGATTAAGGTTTTTATTGTAGAGTCAAATATGTTAAAAATATATTTGTTTTATATGATATTTCTTGTATTACAGTATATCTTTAATCTTATGTGGATTAATATCTTGTTAGATTAGAATATGTTATCTAAAATCCTTTTTGATATTCTTTGATCTGAAATTTAAAATATATTATTCTGAATGATTTAAAATATGACTAGAATATGTTGAAATTTTATATGTGTTGAAAACATGATTTTTATTTGAATTTAGAAGGCTATTTCCATGTATTAAAACTTATCTCTCAATCCCTCTTTTAATATCTTATGATTTCTAGTCAAATTTAAAACGTTATTTCTTTGTATTAAAGCCTTTCTCCTTATCTATCTTTTAATGTATTATTATATTTTTTTATTTATATTGTTAATGGGTATATGCTATGATATGAAATTGGATATTAATTGGAATGAAATTGCTCAGAGGCCAAGTCCAACCCACGGGTCAGGCCTTGGACCGTAGGCTACCCCAGCCCAACCATTATGGGCGATCACATGCGACGCACATGACTAGTCCATGGGCCAAGGCTGGGCCAGTTTTGTGTAATGCATGCTCAATCATGTATAATGCACATGACCAGTAGATGGACTGGCTCAATCTAGCCCAATGTTATTGTTGAACTTGAGCCCAAATGTTGATTGAACTAAACTAGACTTGATTAGTCTAGATCAATTCAGGGTGATTCTGAATTGATTGACTTATTCAAGTTAGTTTAACCTAAGTTGAACTTAATCTAGTCTAAATTATACTATCCTAGGGTGGTTCCAGACAAGTTAAATAAGGATTAGAGATCAGTTCAGTTAGGCTCTAGTAAATCGAGTTCAATTGAATCGATTAAACTAGAGTTCAAGTCAATTAAGGGCTAATTTATATTACTTGATATTGATGATATTTGAAAGAGATATTTTAAATATGTTATTTCATCCCGAAATAGACATGACCAGTATGAGATTATATTATTTTCCTACCGAGAGCAGGAATGGTGATTCCCTTCGAGGATTAGCGGGCCGTCAGACGTGGCGGCTGGACGGTTCCTCCATCCGCTGTTGGGAGGAACGTGTCCCCACTTTGGCGGGTGTGGGACACCGCTCCATCCGCTGTTGGGAGTGTGATATGAGTTTGCCTCCATCCGCTGTTGGGAGAACACAAACTCATCCCGTAGGGTAAAGCCTCTCCATCCGCTATTGTGGGAGTGCTCCTTCGGGTATTTGATATACGCCAATTAGATGATTGATTGAATTTTGATCATATATACATTTGAGTTGACTTTTTAGGGTTCCTACTCAGCGTTGCTGAATTTTCTTTGTTTTTGATTTTCAGAGCAGCCTCCCTCTAGTACTAAATCAGATTCTAGTGGAGAGCGGACCTTCCTCTACCGCTAGGTAGAGCCACTTGGATGATTCTTGAAGTTAACATCACCATGTTTATTTTTCTATTTATGATTCGATGAATAAATGGATTGTAATAAATGAATTGTGCTAAATATTTATGAATGATGAATAAAGTGATGTTTATCTATTTAGCCTAAATGTGTGGAAAGATTAAAAAACAAAAAATCCAGGATGTGACACTCTAGTTTCATAGCAGCCACGAATATCAATTTGCCTTTTCGCACCCCTTTCTTCCGTTGTATTGCCGATATGTGTTGGGGCTCCTTGGTTCCTCTCTGAGAGACGGGAACCACGCAGGGGTCATCACCTCCCATCATACATAGGGAGTTCATGAACGACATTGGCACCAACTTTGCCGCGGGCATAAACTCCATTCCAAGAATCACTTGGAAGTCATCCAATGGCATGGCCATCATGTTGGTGTTCCCGCTCCGTGTTCCGATTTTGATGGGAACACCCTTCGTTAACCCGAAGATTCGCTTGGCCTCCGAGTTCACCGCCTTCATTCGGCTTGGGCTCTTCTCCAAGATCAACCCAAGTCGTCGTGCTTCTCGATCGGCTATGAAGTTGTGGGTAGCGCCCATGTCCACCATTGCACGGGTCGTTTGGCCATTTAGCTTGATGTCCACATACATCAGCTCACTACTTCCTACTTTTTATAGCTTTGTCTTCATGTTTTCCCCCACCTGACCCCGCATGGCGTTCAACAAATGCATTGCTCCCATTCAGGGTCCTTGCGACTCCTCGTCGTCGCTGCCGGATTCAGAACTGCTCGAACTAAGAGCAACAGCTTTGCCCTTGTCCGATCGGGGGGGGTGGATGGAAGTTGTCAAAGCATTGAGCGCCCGTTTTTGTGGGCACTCCCTCACCATGTGTGGCCCTCCACACAAGAAACATCCTCTAGGTTTCGAGGTTTCGAGGCTTTGCCTTTCAGGTTTGGCCGTTTGTGGGAACTCTTCTTCTTTTGTTTGCCCCCAAGCTCCTTTCCTCGAGAATGTTTTGGAGGGCAATTGCCTAAAGATTGTTTCCTTCTCCTTGGGTATTCAGAGGAAACAAAGTCGGTAAGTGTTTCTGTAGCAGCAATTGCCCCGACCACATCGGTAACATTCCTCCGATTTAGCTCCTATTGAGCCCATGGCTTCAAACCATCGAGGAAGCTGAACAACTTGTCCTTCTCGGACATGTCCTGTATGTCCAGCATTAGTGCAGAAAATTGTTTCACATAGTCTCGGATGGTGGTACTCTAGCGGAGTTGTCTCAACTTCCTCCTTGCGACGAACTCTGTGTTCTCCGGTAGGAACCGAGTTCTCAACTCCCGCTTCAAGTCCTCCCATGTGTCGACTCGACACCAGCCTTGTTGGATCTCCTCCCAACGGATTCGCCACCAAAGTTTCGCATCTTTGTTCAGATACATTGTTGCTATAGAAACATTGGTATCTTCATAATCGAGCCTAGTAGCTCAGAAGTATTGTTTCATATCGAACAGAAAGTTCTCGAGCTCTTTGGCATCCCTGGCCCCTCCATATTCATGAGGCTTAGGTGCCCTCAAATTTTGTGGTGGTACAACGCGGGTGTTGCTTCCTCCCACATTTAATGTTCTTGTAAGCATGGCCACCTTTGATGTGAGTTCCGCCACAACATCCTGTAAGTGTTGCACGGAGTCTTTGGTGTCATCAGACAGTCAATCGACTAGGGCCTCGACCTTGTCGATCCTAGACTCTGCTTCCTCTTGCGAGCTCTCTACCCCAACAAGCCTTTGTTGACCATGGTATAGTTCCTCCATGCTCGCTACAAGAACATCCAGGCGGGTTTCCGCCGTTGTGAGTCTCACCTTGTGGCTCTTTTTCCCAGTTAGTGCTCCAGATTGCGCTTCCTCCGCTCGCGGAGAGTAGCCACCTTCTTGCTCATCGTGTTCGCTGCCATGCTCCTCTTGAGCAGCTCCAACAGCATGAGAGCGAGTGTGCACATGCAGCCCACCTGCGGTTGCTTGGGGCAAGGGTCCGGCTTGCCCCGTCTTGCTTGATTCGCCACGATGCTTTGCCATGGCAAAGTTGCAAAGTTCGTTCACTGCTCGCTCGAAGTGCTTGCCCGCTCTGATACCACAATGTCACGGCCTTAGCTGGAATTGCCTAAGGCATGAGGCACCCTTGCGGCCAAAGACGTGAACTTAGCTTGCGTTGCCTAAGTTGCGAGTCACCCTTATGGCAAAGACGCGAACTTAGCTTGCGTTGCCTAAGTCGCGCTTCACCCTTGCGATATTGCTCCACAAGGATCAGCCCACTTGTAACCTCTCGTAGGTCCTGAAGGACCTGTAAACGAGAAAGTTGGTTAGTTCGAAAGAACGAGCAACGGATAAGTCCCGAAGTCTCGCGAAAAGGTGAAGCTTTACAAGCAATTCGACGAGCACCTTGCATGCACAAGAGAAAAGAGGGAGAGGGAGAAAACAAGGCTTTAGAAGGATGAACAAATAGCTGCAAGCCCACAAACAGCCGCTCACCTGGTCCCGGGCGCGAAGACAAGTTCCCGTAAAGGCCACATGCGAACTTGCGAAAGAGAGTTCAACGGCCGGTATATAACCGAAGCCCCATCCATCCCTGTGCCACCCGGGGGGTTCAAAGGGGCTGAGATGGCTGACGTTTTGGTGAGCGGAGGTAGATTATCATAAGCCTCCCGCGGCACGTGAAAACGGAGCTGTTTTGGGTTGTTTTGCTCGGTTCGGTGAGCGGTCGCTTTGTAACTCTGTAGCTTGTTCGAACATACATTTTTACAAGCAAAATGAGGCAAAATTAAGAGAAAACATGCTGTCAAGTAGCTGTATATGCAGGTGTGAGCGACGAACGGTTCGTTGAACGGAGTTGTTGCGGGTGCGCGACGACCGTTCGTGACAACGCGGCGTGTTCGACAACCACCGACGGCCCGCTCTTCTGCCAACCGCACCTTTCGGCATGGGGGGCCATCCTCCGCATTCACCCCCGCCCCCGAGGGGGCAACGACGAAGCGTCGAAAGCGTGACACCTAGGCAGGCATGCCCTTAGCCGGATGGCCTCGGGCGTAACTTGCGTTCAAAGACTCGATGGTTCACGGGATTCTTCAATTCACACCAGGTATCACATTTTGCTACATTCTTCATCGATGCGAGAGCCGAGATATCCATTGCCGAGAGTCATCCAATGGGGACACCGTCGGAATTGTAGCTTGCTACATGCAGCGAGGCCCTCCGACTTCGATGTTCATGTTCCTTGGTGCTATCTGCGCTGGGGTTGGTAGTTCATCCCCTCGGTCATCCCACCCGAAGGCGAACCGACATTCTGGGTGTTGTTAGGACGAGCCCGGCAAGCAATCGTTGACGCATTCACGGTCGTCCTCGTCGGTGGGTCTCGACAATGATCCTTCCGCAGGTTCACCTATGGAAACCTTGTTACGACTTCTCCTTCCTCTAAATGATAAGGTTTAGTGGACTTCTCACGACGTCGCGGGCGGTGAACCGCCCCCGTCGCCTCGATTCGAACACTTCACCGAACCATTCAATCGGTAGGAGCAACAGGCGGTGTGTACAAAGGGCAGGGACGTAGTCAACGCGAGCTGATAACTCGCGCTTACTAGGAATTCCTCGTTGAAGACCAACAATTGTAATGATCTATCCCCATCATGATGAAATTTTCAAAGATTACCCGGGCTTGTCGGCCAAGGCTATAGACTCGTTGAATACATCAGTGTAGCGTGCGTGCAGCCCAGAACATCTAAGGGCATCACAGACCTGTTATTGCCTCAAACTTCTGTGGCCTAAACGGCCATAGTCCCTCTAATAAGCTGGCCGCGAAGGGATGCCTCCGCGTAGCTAGTTAGCAGGCTGAGGTCTCATTCGTTATCAGAATTAACCAGACAAATAGCTCCACCCACTAAGAATGGCCATGCACCACCACCCATAGAATCAAGAAAGAGCTCTCAGTCTGTCAATCCTTTCTATGTCTGGACCTGGTAAGTTTCCTCGTGTTGAGTCAAATTAAGCCGTAGGCTCCACTCCTGGTGTTGCCCTTCCATCAATTCCTTTAAGTTTCAGCCTTGCGACCATACTCCCCCCGGAACCCAAAGACTTTGATTTCTCATAAGGTGCCAGCGGAGTCCTAAGAGCAACATCATTTATGGTTGAGACTAGGATGGTATCTGATCGTCTTCGAGACCCCAACTTTCGTTCTTGATTAATGAAAACATCCTTGGCAAATGCTTTCGCAGTGGTTCATCTTTCATAAATCCAAGAATTTCACCTCTGACTATGAAATACGAATGCTCCCGACTATCCCTCTTAATCATTACTCCGATCTCGAAGGCCAACACAATAGGACCAAAATCCTGTTATGTTATCCCATGATAATGTATCCAGAGCATGGGCTTACTTTGAGCACTCTAATTTCTTCAAAATAACAATGCCGGAGGCACGACCAGACCAGTTAAGACCAGGCACGCATCGTCGACAGAAGGGATGGGATGACCGGTGCACACCGCGAGGCAGACCGACCGACCCATCCCAAAGTCCAACTACGAGCTTTTTAACTACCATAACTTAAATATACGCTATTGGATCTAGAATTACCGCGGCTGCTGGCACCAGACTTGCCCTCCAATGGATCGTCATTAAGGGATTTAGATTGTACTCATTCCAATTACCAGACTCAAAGAGCCTGGTATTGTCATTTATTGTCACTGCCTCCCCGTGTCAGAATTGGGTAATTTGCACGCCTGTTGCCTACCTTGGATGTGGTAGCTGTTTCTCAGGCTCCCTCTCCGGAATCGAACCCTAATTCTCCGTCACCCATCACCACCATGGTAGGCCCCTATCCTACAATCGAACGTTGATAGGGCAGAAATTTGAATGATGCGTCGCCGGAACAAGGGCCGTGCGATCCGTCGAGTTATCATGAATCAATGGAGCAGCGGGCAAAGCCCGCGTCAGCCTTTTATCTAATAAATGCATCCCTTCTGGAAGTCGGGGTTTGTTGCACGTATTAGCTCTAGAATTACGACGGTTATCCGAGTAGCACGTACCATCAAACAAACTATAATTGATTTAATGAGCCATTCGCAGTTTCACAGTCTGAAATAGTTCATACTTACACATGCATGGCTTAATCTTTGAGACAAGCATATGACTACTGGCAGGATCAACCAGGTAGCATGTCCTCTATGACGCCAAGCCCAACATGCCGACCCATTACCACAAGGGAAAGGGGGGCAATGATGGGAAGGCTGTCATCCGTCGAAGGGCGACTAAGAAAGCCAACCGATCATGTGCCAAGAGACCAAGGACCCATGGTACATTCTTATCCACTGCATCCAAGAGCACTCACGTGAACACTAGAGCCACTCGAGATGAGAGGTCTGAGACATGCCATCGTTCGAGGACACACAAGGTGCACGGACATCAACACTCCTCATTCATATAGGACATGAGAAGTGGATAAGCGGGGTAAACAATGTCTATTTCCAAAGGAACTAGGTAGATTGTACAGGCAACACACACATCTACGTTAAAACAGAGTGCCATTGAAGAGACTTGCAACGTCGGTGGTCAACTGCACAATAGCAGGGAGCCTGCCGCGGCATACAAATCCATCACCGCTCATATGCCGACACAGTCACCCCATCGGACAGCCCGTCGCCAACCACGAGTAACAAAGACTCAAGTGGTTGATCAAACAAGACAATCGACGATAAGACACCGCTGTGCATGAAGAAGTACAGAGCAAGGCATTTTTGGCCACACAAGGAGGAAGAAGATTGCAAGCGAAGAAAAAACGACATAGAAACAGACCAAAACGGCCCAAAAACGGGCCAAAATTGGACATTTTTGGTTGCGCGATCGAGCAAAGACACGAGCAGCACCTACCCTGCTATACGAAAGCCCCATCCGGCCTTGTGCTACCCGAGGGATTCCAGGGTGCTAAGATGGCTGATGTTTTGCTCCGATCACGATAGTCGCCACGGCACATAAGAACAGCCCAAAAACAGGCCAAAACAGCCCAAAAACGGGCCAAACTGGCCATTTTTGGTTGCGCGATCGAGCGGCGAGCGGCGGACAGTGAGCGAAGTAAGAGGCAGCACCTTCCCTACTATACGAAAGACACATCCAGCCCTGTGCCACCCGGGGGGTTCCAAGGTGCTGAGATGGCAGATGTTTTTCTCCGCTCATGGCGGTCATCGCGGCACACAAGAACAGCCCAAAAACAGGCCAAAATAGCCCAAAACGGAGCCAAAACTGACCTTTTTGGCTGCACGAGCAAGTGGCGAGCGGCGGACAACGAGCGAAGCAAGAGGCAATACCGTCCCTGCTATACGAAAGCCCCATCCAGCCCTGTGCCACACAGGGGGGTTCTAGGGTGCTGAGATGGCTGACATTTTGCTACACTCACAATGGTCGCTGCGGCAAGCAAGAACAGTCCAAAAACAGGCCAAAACGACCCAAAAACATGCCAATACTGGCCATTTTTGGCTGTGCGAATGAGCGGCGAGCGATGGACAGTGAGCGAAGCGAGAGGCAGCACCATCCCTGCTATACAAAAGCCCCATCCAGCCCTGTGCCACCCGGGGGTTCTAGGGTGATGAGATAGCTGACTTTTTGGTCCGCTCACGAAGGTCACCACAGCACGCAAGAACAGCCCAAAAATAGGCCAAAACAACCAAAAACAAGCCAAAACTGGCCATTTTTGGCTGAGCGAGCGAGCAGCGAGCGGTGGACAGCGAGCGAAGCGAGAGGCAGCACCATCCTTGCTATACGAAAGCCCCATCCAGCCCTGTGCCACCCGGGGGGTTCTAGGGTGCTGAGATGGGTGACATTTTGCTCCGCTCACGACGGTCGTCGCGGCACACAAGAAAAGCACAAAAATAGGCCAAAACTGCCCAAAAATGGGCAAAAACTGGCCATTTTTGGCTGAGCAATTAGCGGCGAGCGGCGGACAGCGAGGGAAGCGAGAGCCAGTACCGTACCTGCTATACGAAAGCCCCATCCAGCCCTGTGCCACATGGGGGGTTCCAAGGTGCTGAGATGGCTTACGTTTTGCTCCGCTCACGATGGTCACCGTGGCACGCAAGAACAACCCAAAAACATGCCAAAACAGCCCAAAAATGGGCCAAAACTGGCCATTTTTGGCTGCGTGAGCAAGCGACGAGCGGCGGAAAACGAGCGAAGCGAAAGGCAGCACCGTCCCTAGTATACAAAAGCCCCATCCAGCCTTGTGCCACCCGGGGGGTTCCAGGGTGCTGAGATGGCTGACGTTTTGCTCCGCTCACGACGGTCACCGCGGCTTGCAAGAATAGCCCAAAAACTGGCCAAAACCACCCAAATCGGACCAAAACTGGCCATTTTGGGCTGCTTGAGCGAGCGGCGAGCAGCGGACAGCGAGCGAAGTGAAAGGCAGCACCGTCCCTGGTATACAAAAGCCCCATCCAGCCCTATGCCACTCGGGGGGTTCCAGGGTGCTGAGATGGCTGATGTTTTGCTCCGCTCACGATAGTTGCCGCATCACGCAAGAATAGCCCAAAAATAGACCAAAATAGCCCAAAAACGAGCCAAAAATGGCCATTTTTGGCTGAGCGAGCGAGCGACGAGCGACGGACAGCGAGCGAAGCGAGAGGCAGCATCGTCCCTGCTATACGAAAGCCCCATCCAGCCCTGTGCCACCCGGGGGGTTCCCGGGTGCTGAGATGGCTGACGTTTTTTGGTCCGCTCACGAAGGTCGCCGCAGCATGCAAGAACAGCCCAAAAACAGGACAAAACAACCCAAAAAGGGTCCAAAACAGGCCATTTTTGGCTGAGCGAGCGAGCGTCGAGCGGCGGACAGCGAGCGAAGCGAGAGGCAGCATCGTCCCTGCTATACGAAAGCCCCTTCCAGCCCTGTGCCACCCAGGGGGTTCCAGGGTGTTGAGATGGCTGACATTTTCCTCCGCTCACGACGTTCGCCGTGGCACACAAGAACAGCCCAAAAACAGGCCAAAACGACCCAAAAACGGGCCAAAACTGGCCATTTTTGGCTGTGCGAACGGGCGGTGAGCGGCGGACAGCGAGCGAAGCGAGAGGCAGCACCATCCCTGCTATACGAAAGCCCCATCTAGCCTTGTGCCACGCGGGGGGTTCCAGGGTGCTGAGATGGCTAACGTTTTGCTTCACTCACGACGGTCGCCGCGGCATGCAAGAACAGGCTAAAACGGCCCAAAAAGGGGACAAAACTGGCCATTTTTGGCTGAGCGAGCGAGCGGCAAACGGCGTACAGCGAGCGAAGCGAGAGGCAGCACCGTCCCTAGTATACGAAAGCCCCATCCAGCCCTGTGCCACTCGGGAGGTTCTAGGGTGCTGAGATGGCTGACGTTTTGCTCTGCTCATGACTTGTCGCCGCAGCACACAAGAACTGTTAGGATCGGAGCGGCACTAAGAGGGGGGGTGAATTAGTGTAGCGGTAAAATAACGTTGGTTTAAAAACTTTCGTACGATAAAAACCAATTTCGAAAAAATCGATTTTGGAAGCTTAATAACTTAGAAGCGTATGGAAGCATAGTGACTAAGTAAAGAATTTACAGTATGTAAATGGCAAGAGTAGGATGCAAACCAGATAACACAGCAGTTTTAAAGTGGTTCGGTCAAAATGACCTACATTCACTTACGAAGCCTTCTTCAAAGAGGCTCCCAACTTTTACTAGCAAATCTATTTGTAGGGGAAGGACTAATACCCCTCTTACAACCTTTACAAGTGGTTCACACTCTTACAAATCTTTTCAACAAGATGGGAGGAGGTGAACACTCAAGCAATTTGAAAAACAAGACTTGCTAAGACTTTTCTAAGGCTTTTATCTCAAACTATTGCTTTGCCAAAGGTTGTAATCTCAGCTGAGAATTGAGGGGTATTTATAGGCCCCAAGAGGATTCAAATTTGGGCTCCAAAATTTGAATTCTCTTGGGTTTCCGAGGCTGGCGGTGCCATCGCCTATCGGTGGCGGTGCCACCGCCGGATCTCTCGAGTGCTAGGCGGTGCCACCGCTCAATCCAGCGGTGCCACCACTCAGATTTCGGGTTCTAGGCGGTGCCATCGCCTACACTGTTTCAGCTCACTGGTTGGGCTCCAAACTTGGCCCAAACCAATCCGAACTCGGGCCCAATTGCCTCCTACTTGGGTTATAGGATTAACACCTAATCTTAACCCTAATTAACATGCTAACTATGAATTTAAAGACATTTCCTATGCTATTACAAACTCCTCAAGTCAAGACTTCTTTCGGCGAGCTTTCGGCGAACTTCCGACGGTCTTCCGATAAACTCTCGGAAACCATTCTGTGACTCCCGACAAGCTCCTAGACTTCACGATTTGATCTTGGCGAGTTCCAATGAGCTTCTTCAGCAAGCTCTGATCTTTCTCGGTGAGCTCCGCGAGCTTCCAACGAACCTTCCGGCGAGCTTCCGAAAAACCCTTCGGCAAGCTCCCTACTCATTCTCGGCTAGTTCCCGCAGCATTCTCGATGAACCTTCGGACTTCCGTCGAACTCTCGAACTCCCAGCGAATCCTTCGCGCTTGACTCTGCACTTTGTTTCGCTTTATGTCTTTGTCATTATCATAGTTATTCCTGCACACACAAACTAAAACTCTACTCCGATCTAGACAATTATTACAACGCGAATTGACATTATGTTGCCCGGCACGTCATTGGTTGGCGCTTCGTCTGATTCTTCAGTGCATCGTCCTCTCTTGCGGCTTGTTGCCCAATCGATGGTTGACCTCCGCAACCCCGATATCCTTGGTGTAATTCCGCTCTCCTTGGCCCGATGCCCGACGTCCGAAGCCTTCTGCCGTCCAATATCCTGACGTGATTTCCTCCGGCGCAACGTCAATTCCTCCTGCGTCAACTATCTAATCCTAATCAAGTAGACCTGCATCACTCAAAATGCAGTTAAACATCTAAACATAATTAATTAGTTTCATCATCAAAATCCAAGATTCAACAATCTCCCCCTTTTTTATGATGACAACTAATTGATGACTAACGGAGTTAACCTTAACTCCCCGAAGTTTAACCAAACTCCCCCTATCCAAGTAACATTCATCACATGTTATGAAAAACATTTAAACCATCATGTAAATATATATAAAATATTCAATTCAATGCATGAAGTCATCAATATACTTCTCCCCCTATGTCCTCAACAAAAAGGAGAAGTAGCTCTAGCTATTTTAAAAGATATGCAAGTTTTTTACAACTTGAAGGTATATTTTTATCACAATATATAAGCACAAAAGCATAGCAAGATTCTTAAGTTCAATCATGGCAATTCAACACTTGAATTTTTGTGTAAGATTGCACTTTGCTTTTCTTTGCAAGTAACAATATTTATGATGTTTGATATAGCAAATTTCTTCATTACAATGATCGAGCTAGCAAATTCTTCATTCAAGTGTGCAAGCTAGCAATAACTTTCTCCCCCTTTGTCAATGTCAAAAAGAAGGAGAGGAACCAATGATTTAGATTTTTACATCAACTTTGCATCAATCAATATTTTAATCATCACATGATGCATACAAGACAATAATGCAAAGAAATCATTTCATGAAGGATACCAATATGAAAATTCACCAAGGATCACATGAAACAATCGCAAATCATGATATCATTATGCGATACATCATGAGATGATAATTTATCATATCAATGAAAGATATCAATTGTTAAACATGATATGATAATAGTCTCAAAAAATTTAATTTGTGATACATGTGATACATTGCGATACACTAAAAAATTTATTGCGATGCTTTTAAGGATATCAACATATTTTTGATACAAAGCATGGCAAGAGCAATTTTGTTGCAAGTTTTCTAAGTTTTGCACTTTTTGCTTCTTTCGATAGGCAATTTCTTTCTTCTCTTTTTGAGAAGTGCAAGCTTACAAGTTTTACTTCCTTAGCATGCTAGGAAGTTTACTTTCATTTTCAATGCACAAGTTAGCAAAACTTTCTCCCCCTTTATCAAAGTCAAAAAGAAAGGGAGGACTCAATGGCTAAAAATTTCAACCATTCAACAAGCTAAATATGCAAAGAATCCATGAAATATATCAATAAGGATCAATTCATGAATACCAAAGATATGATTCATATTTCATTAAAATTCTTCTTAACAAGTACACGATCAAGATTCATATAATTCATAATAAAACAAATTGATGTACAATCATCACATAAGGCATACAAGGCAAAGAAATCTTGTTATTTCTATATTATGAAATATATGATATCAAGGCTCATGATTCATTTGAAAAGATATAGCACAAAGAGCAACTTGAAACATTCTTATCAAGATCACATTTTAAAATATTCCAAGTATCAAGTGTTTAGAGATAAAAAGTTCAATACATTGTATAAAAAAATATAATATCAAGCAATTAAAGATGTGCAAGTTTAGCATTTTTTCTTTTCTTGAGATTGTTACGATCAAGAGCACTAAGAGGGGGGTGAATTAGTGTAGCGGAAAACTTTCTGCAATTAAAACGAAACTGCGTTTGAATGATAAAAATAATTTTTGTTTGAAAGCCGATTCTAAGATTACTTTAACTTAAGATCAAGCAAGATGATGTTAAAGTTAATCTATGAAGGCAGTTTGCAGTTATGATGAAAATCAGAATATAAGCACAAACTGAAATACGACATTCGTACGAAGAAACTGATTTACGTCTAAATGTTGTTTCGTAAATCACTTGATTAGGTGAGATGTTGTTTAAGCAAGAGTATAAAGGTAGTTTGCAGTTATGGTAAAAATCAAAACGTAAACATAATCTGAAATATGATGATCGTACGAAAAAGCAGATTTACGTCTAAACGCTGATTCGGAAAGTGCAAAGCTTGAAACCCGATCGTATATGCGCAGAAAGCAGTAAGCTTCAGAGGAGGTTTGCAGTAAAGATAATATGCTCAAAGTAAATGCAAACCGAGATTTAGAGTGGTTCGGTCAATTTTGACCTACTCCACTTTTGGCTTCCTCCACCGATGAGGTCACTGACGTCAACTAAAGGCTTTCCTTCAATAGGAGAAGGCCAACCACCCTTTTACAGTTTCACTCCTTTTGATGGGCTTAGGTGACAACCCTTATAGAAATTTTCTCTCCTCTTTTTGTAACTCAAAGCTTTGAAGAACAGAGGGAGGAGAACTTTTGGCCTTTACAACAATTTTGAGCTCTAAGAATCACAGAAAGAGATCAAGATTTCGAGTGTAAGTTCTGTTCTTTCAGTGCTGAATGGGTGGGGTATTTATAGGCCCCAACCTAGTTCAAATTTGGAGCTCAAAACTGTCGATTCCCGGAATTCCGGGATCAGGCGGTTGCACCTCCTGACTGGGGCGGTTGTATCGCCTGGCAGAGCTCGAAGACTGAGCCTCTGGGTGGTGCCACCTCTGTCAGGGGCGGTTGCACCTCTCTGCCAGAGCTCGAAGACCGAGCTCAGGCGGTTGCACCTCCTGACTGGGACGGTTGCACCGCCTGCTAGAGCTCGAAGACTGAGCTCAAGCGGTGCTACCTCCTGTCAGGGGAGGTTGCACCGCCCAATCTCGCTCGGAAACTGAGCCCAGGCGGTGCTACCTCCTGGCTGGGGCGGTTGCACCGCACAGTCTTCCTGGGAGACTTAGCCCAGGCGGTGCTACCTCCTAGCTTGGGCGGTTGCACCTCCCACAACAATCAGGGTCCGAATGGGTAGATCCATTCGGCCCAATTTGGGTTTTTCAGGAGCCCAATTGCCCCATGATTAAGCTAATGGGATCACCTCCCATTTCCAACTTAATCATTGTGCTAACTACGATAAATCCTAAGACAATTTCTGCAGCTTGCTCCGGTGCGTCAATCGCTTCTTCCGGTGAGTTTCCGGCGAACTTCCGTCGATCATCCGATGAACCCTCAGTGATGCGCCTGCGGACTTTCGGCAAACTCCTGGACTTGCGTCGATCCACTTGGTGAGTTCCGACGAGCTTCTTTTGGCAAGCTTATGGACTTCTCGGATTTGTTCCCGCAGAACCTCCGACGACTGTCCGAACTTCCATCGAACTCTCGAACTCCCAACGTGATCATTGTCTTGACTCCGGCGCAACTCCTGCTGCATGTCTAACTTTCATCGTAGTTAATCCTACACACTTATCTCAACACATAGATTAGACAACAAATGACAATTGACTTCATCATCAAAATCCGAGATTCAACAATCTCCCCCTTTTTGATGATGACAATCAATTGATAATGGAGTTAACCTTAACTCTCCTTGTCTATATGCCATACTTGAGATAAGTCATTCTTGAATTCAAGACCTAAGAATTCAAGCGACATATTGATAAGTTAAATCATTTGAACTTATCAATACTCCCATCATGATTCCCATCATGATGTATCTCTCTGAAGATGATGTCAAGGCTTGACATTCATTTTCAGATTTTACATTACAAGTTTGAATGATGGTAATAGTAACAATTCATCATATTGTAAGATATCATCATGTAAAGCTGTGAAGTAAGATTTTGATATCATTACATGATGTACACATTTCAAATATTTTAGCAAGTGTTGCATTTCTTCACATGGTAAGATATCAACTCAAGGCATAATGCAAATTATAGCATCTGTTCATATATCTCTTGGTGATGCAAGCATGGCATAATCATAGCATCAGTGTTTATAGCATCAATTCATATATTTCTCCCCCTTTGTCATCAACAGAAAGCATGGTAGTTGTGATACCAGGAAAACAATATAAGCAAGTTATCAAGCATATAAAGGAAGGCATGATACGTAGATTTCTTTGAATACTTCTTCCTTCTTTTTTTTGTTATAATCCTTTATGCATGAAGGAGGAAAGCTATTTGTAATTCCAACTATTTGTGAGTTTACTTTGAGTCAAGATATGTGTTTGAAACAGCTTTTTGCAAGTAAAAATACTATCATCCATATTTCAAGATGGAATTCATAAGCAGGAATCATTTCATCAAATCCATTTCAGAAAAAAATATTTTTCATAAGAGTGTATGAGAAAATTTGATTTTTAGCATTCCAAGTGTTAAGCGAATCTGAAAATGAGATGAACTCTTTCATGCATTCGGACAAGACTATGCTACAGATTTTCAAATACAATCATGAAGACAAAATATTTCAACACATGTTATGTAATGGCAATCAAGTGATTTGATCATTCAATAAAGTTCGAAAAATAAGTTTAACTAGTTTATCTATTTGGACACATCAACATTCCTAATTCTCTTCTTATGAAATCAAATTGTTCTTCACTTAGAGGTTTTGTAAAAATGTCAGCTAGTTGATGTTTAGTATCAATGGCAATGACTTATCAACTGTATTGGTATATCACTTTTTCAAACTATATTTATCATGGAAATCAAAGCACAAGGTTTTCGAAACTTTTAGTTTCAATATAAAATTCGAGATAACCATTTAGTTTATATTTACCACAAGGAACAAGGCATATATTTACCACGATAGATGTTTACAACTCTACATATGCTCAAAATATATCAGGTAACCATATCAAGGATCAAGGCAAAGCACATCATGGTGAGTAACATAATGAGTTTACAATAACAACAGATGATTGTGTTCATACAAGCTCATTCATGAGGTGAAAAATTAAAGTACCTAAACAAGGAGTCAAATTGACGATGAATTTGCTGTAACTCAGATAGGATTTGATGTTGTCGTTGTTCAAGCTGTTCTTGTCTTTGTTCGAATCGGTCCATCCGAATCCCAATATCTTCGACAGATGATGTATGAGTTTGCTCAAATGGATGTGTTTCCTTAAAGGGACAGATCGAAGGAGATTGGGTACCCCTAAATACTGGTGTTTCCGGTTCTGGTTCAAGTTGAGGGGGATCAGTTCTTCTTGGCATTCTAACCCAGTTACCGTTTCTATAAAAACATCTTAATCGGTGAAGTAGATTTTTATTTATTATGCTAAATCTATCTATTTTTATTACTTCTTCTTCCGGTGGTATTAGAATATCGTAGGCTTTCATTATTCTAGTGAGTATACCACCATATGGGAGCATCATGTCTTTCTTAGATAGTTCTAACATGTTTTGTTGGATAAAATAACCAAGACAGATGTCATGTCCTTTCATGATCAAATACATAGTTCCTAATTCTAATTGACTTACTTCATCATGATGATATTGTTTAGGGAGAATGATACTAGTTAGGATATGATGAAGTACCTTAGTGTTTAGAGGCAGTAGATGTTCACAACTTTTAGGAACAAATGCTAAGTTAGGATTGGCAAAAATTGTTCCTAAGGCTTCAACATATGTTGTTCCAACAGTTTCATCATCCCATGATCCTCTAAAGTAAAGTCCTCTACTTTTCATTGGAATGCCTATCATGTTGCAAATGAATCTATCCGCAATTGAGATGTGTTGTCCTAAAAGATAGGTGGACATTCTTTCTTCTTCATCTATTTGTATGTTGTTGTAAAACAATCTAACAAGTCTTGGATAGATGGGTTTGTTAATTTGCAAAATTGGAAGTAGATCTAAGTTTGCAAACCATTGGATTATCTTTAAGTTTCTTAGTTCATTTAAATCTATGTATTTTCCCTTATTGACACTCCTAAGTTCGAAAAAGGAAAATTTTTCAGCATGGTATTTTGAATCGAAAAGGATGAGATCAAAATCTTCTACTAATATCCTCTTTCCTTTGTCCCTTGAGGATCTTCTAGATCCCATAACTACTGCTGTTTAGAAGAATAGTGATGAGCAAGAGTAAATAAAAAAAAAGTTTAAGGGCTTCTTAGAGAGTATCTTAGTGAGATCTTCAAGAGAGGGAAGGATTGTTGATGTTTTGCTTCGAAATGAGGGGTATTTGGGATGCTAAGAGGGGTGAAATGGGGATGGAGGAGGCTTGGAAGAGTAGAGGAGGGAAAGGAGTGAGTTGGGTTCGGTTTCACCGCCGGCCCTAGCTTGGGTTAAAAAGGGCAGAGTTGCAGGCGGTTGCACCTCTGGCTGGAGCGGTGCAACCGGTTGCAACACGTGACAATTGGTGGTGCTACCTCCAACTGGGGCGGTGCCACCACCTGCAGGCGGTGAGAACTTGTTCTGATCAGTGTGATCTGATCTGAGAGTTTTGTGTCTTGAGAAGAATTTTCATTCAGAGCAATCAACTTTACTTACGTAATTACGTAAGAGTTTTCATTTTAAGGCAAGGACTTTTGCACGATCAAGATAGATCTTTTAACGTGCATACTCTCAATGTCGTACACATGTTTGTGATAGTTTGTTCAAGTTGGGAGCCTTGCAAGTTCATGACAGACTTAGTTACTTCATGATACAGAGTTGGATTCGAAGGTTATGAACGGATGAAATTGATAGGTTCGAAAATCCAGAGGATATGTGAATTTGGGAATCATACGTTTCTAATTCTGAAAAGTCAAATAAGGTTGTATCTAAAATGTATTTGTGATTTTAAATTTATAATCTCCATCTGTTATTTAGGCTAGAGAGCATTGCGAGTTCCTTTTTGGATCTTGGGTCATGACTATCGAGAATCAAGGAGCAGAATATTATTTCTTGCTCCAGCCTAAAATTTTTATGTTTTTAATGTCTTTACAGGAATGGATGATTTTTAGGTACCCATTTGCTTTTGGGTGCCTCACAAATAGATCTACATTGTCTATCATGTTGCATAGAATTTATCATGGTTCCTTTAGGAACCCAAATCAATTTGTTTGGACTAATTTTCTTGAATGGACAATAATGCGTCTTGTGTCCAAATTTGCAACAAAAGTTGCATTTGTTTTAATGTCGAACATGTAAGATGGGGCCTTTTATGAAGGTGGTTGGATTTTGGTGAGGACTTCTCACAAATCCAATTCCACTTCTTTTGGGAACGTGACCCTTGTTTGCAAGGATCATGTTTAATGACTTGCTACCAACCTCGAATTTCTTCAAGGTGTCCTTAAGTAGCAAGTTTTCCTTTTGGAGAGTTTCTAGATCATGGCATTTTATGCATGAGCTTAAACTATCATGATGTTCAGCTTTCAACTTATCGAAATTACAAATAAGACTATCATGCTCCTTTTTTAGCAATTTGTATTTTCTACTAATTGTCTTACATTCATCAAATAATTCATGGAAAGCATTTAATAATTCATGATAAGGTAAATCTGCATCAATTAAATTTGTTACCTCATCTCCGATGGCCATTAAGGCGTAATGAGCAACTTGCTCGGTGTTGGACTCCTCTTCTTCGGATGCACTCGAATCATCCCATGTTGCTTTGAGCGCCTTCTTCTTGGATGTTCTCTTCTTGGCTTGGGGACAATCACTCTTGTAGTGTACCGGCTTTTTGCACTCATAGCAAATAACTTGGTCCTTCTTGGGTTCAAGTTTATTTTTTGCGTCATCCTTAAACTTGTTTCTTTTAAAGAATTTTTTAAATTTTCTTGTTAAAAGTGCCAAGTCATCATCACAGTCCTCATCACTTGAGTTTTCTCTCAAGTGGCCTTCTGAAGTTTTAAGTGTCATATCCTTCCTGTTCATTGGAAGGATGTCTTCTTGCTCTTCATGAGCTTTACAAGTCATCTCGTAGGTCATTAATGACCCGATTAGTTCTTCAAGAGGGAAGTTGCGTAGATCTTTTGTCTCTTGAATAGCAGTGACTTTAGGATCCCAACTCTTAGGAAGGGATCTTAGAATCTTATTTACGAGCTCAAAATCCGAAAAACTTTTTCCGAGTCCTTTTAGACCGTTGACAACATCCGTGAAACGGGTAAACATGTCGCCAATGGTTTCACTCGGTTTCATCCGGAAAAGTTCAAAAGAATGTAACAGAAGATTGATTTTTGACTCTTTCACTCTACTTGTGCCTTCGTGAGTCACTTCGAGTATGTGCCAAATATCAAATGCGGTTTCACAAGTTGAAACACGGTTAAACTCGTTTTTATCAAGTGCACAAAATAAGGCATTCATAGCCTTTGCATTAAGAGCGAAAGCCTTCTTCTCCAATTCATTCCAATCGATCATTGGAAAAGAAGACTTCGAAAATCCATTTTTGACAGGATTCCAAAGTTCAAAATCCAAAGAAATAAGAAAGATCCTCATTCGGGTCTTCCAATAGGTGTAGTCCGTCCCACTGAACATCGGTGGACGTGTAATAGAATGGCCCTCTTGGTTTCCGACGTATGTCATCTCTCTTGGGTTTTAATCCATTAGAGAGTTAACCCTGCTCTGATACTAATTGTTAGGATCAAGAGCACTAAGAGGGGTGAATTAGTGCAGCGGAAAACTTTCTGCGATTAAAACGAAACTGTGTTCGAACGATAAAAATGATTTCTGTTTAAAAGCCGATTCTAAGATTACTTTAACTTAAGATCAAGCAAGATGATGTTAAAGTCAATCTATGAAGGCAGTTTGCAGTTATGATGAAAACCAGAATATAAGCGCAAACTGAAATACGATATTCGTACGAAGAAACTGATTTATGTCTAAATACTGATTCGTAAATCACTTGATTAGGCGAGATGTTGTTTAAGCAAGGGTATAAAGGCAGTTTGCAGTTATGGTAAAAATCAAAATGTAAACGTAATCTGAAATATGATGATCGTACGAAAAAGCAGATTTACGTCTAAACACTGATTCGGAAAGTGCAAAGCTTGAAACCCGATCGTATATGCGCAGAAAGTAGTAAGCTTCAGAGGAGGTTTGCAGTAAAGATAATATGCTCAAAGTAAATGCAAACCAAGATTTAAAGTGGTTCAGTCAATCTTGACTTACTCCACTTTTGGCTTCCTCCACCAACGAGGTCACCGACGTCAACTAGAGGCCTTCCTTAAATAGGTGAAGGCCAACCACCCTTTTACAGTTTCACTTCTTTTGACGGGCTTAGGAGACAACCCTTACAGAAATTTTCTCTCCTCTCTTTACAACTCAAAGCTTTGAAGAACAGAATGAGGAGAACTTTTGGCCTTTACAACAATTTTGAACTCTAAGAATCACAGAAAGAGATCAAGATTTCGAGTGTCAGTTTTGTTCTTTCAGTGCTGAATGGGTGGGGTATTTATAGGCCCCAACCCAGTTCAAATTTGGAGCTCAAAACTGTCAATTCCCGGAATTTCAGGATCAGGCGGTTGCACCTCCTGACTAGGGCGGTTGCACCGCCTGGCAAAGCTCGAAGACTGAGCCTCTGGGCGGTGCCACCTCTGTCAGGGGCGGTTGCACCTCTCTGCCAGAGCTCGAAGATCGAGCTCAGGCGGTTGCACCTCGTGACTGGGGCGGTTGCACCGCCTGCCAGAGCTCGAAGACTGAGCTCAGGCGGTGCTACCTCCTGTCAGGGGAGGTTGCACCGCCTAGTCTCGCTCGGAGACTAAGCCCAAGCGGTGCTACCTCCTAGCTGGGGCTGTTGCACCGCCCAGTCTCCCTGGGAGACTGAGCCCAGGCGGTGCTACCTCCTGGCTTGGGCGGTTGCACCTCCCACAGCAATCAGGGTCCGAATGGGTAGATCCATTCGGCCCAATTTATGTTTTTCAGGCGCCCAATTGCCCCAAGATTAAGCTAATGGGATCACCTCCCATTTCCAATTTAATCCTTGTGCTAACTACAATAAATCCTAAGACAATTTTTGCAGCTTGCTCCAGTGCGTCAATCGCTTCTTCCGGCGAGTTTCCGGTGAACTACCGTCGATCATCTGATGAACCCTCAGTGATGCTCCTGCGGACTTCCGGCAAACTCCTGGACTTGCGACGATCCACTTGGTGAGTTCCGACGAGCTTCTTTTGGCAAGCTTATGGACTTCTCGGACTTATTCCCGCAGAACCTCCGACGACTGTCTGAACTTCCGTCGAACTCTCGAACTCCCAACGTGATCATTGTCTTGACTCCGGCGCAACTCCTGCTGTATGTCTAACTTTCATCGTAGTTAATCCTGCACACTTATCTCAACACAGATTAGACAACAAATGACAATTGACTTCATCATCAAAATTCGAGATTCAACAGAGATAGCAACTATTTGCTTCTCTACAGGCTAGCAATTTTTACGATATGCAAGTTTTACTACATATAAGCTAGCAAATTTAAAGATTTGCAAGTTAGTATATTTGCTTTTCTTTGCGATGTGCATGATAGCATTTCTTTGTAATGTTTAAGATAGCAAATTGTACATTATGCTAGCTAGTAAATTAAAGATGTTCAAGAAAACAAGCACTTTCTTCTCTTTTGAGAAGTGTCATTTTTTTACTTCCTTAGCAAAATGTCAACCTAGCAAGGGACAATGTTTTACATGAGGTAAGCAAACAATTTGGCAAGTGTTACATTTGCATTTTCTCTTTAGATGTGCAAGAAAGTAAGCAAGTTTTTACATTTTCTTGACTTGTGCAAGCTAGCTAATTTCTTTTTGAGATGACCATTTACATAAATTCAAGATAGCACATTAACAACTCTTTCTCCCCCTTTGTCATTGGCAAAAGGAAAAGAAGATTCAAGTCATGAATATCAAAATAATAATTTTATCATGAATATTTCATCATTGCGTGCATCATTATCATACGTTAAAGTAGTGCATACATAATACCAAATCATCATATATATTTTTAAAATATATAAACTCATCATTATATGCATGATTCTAAATCATCATTCATATTATTTCAATCATCACTATAACTCATCATGCACAAAATGTAAAATCATCTAACATGATACAAACATTTATTTTCAAAATATTTATCACTATTTTCATGTATGATAATAAAGTATTCATGATACACATTATATGCATATATCATCACAATAAAAAGCAATTGCATGCATAATTTCAAATCATAAATGTTTCAAATCATGATGGTATTAACTTGTCAAATTTCATCTTACCATTCATCATCATAACTTTTCATCAAAACAAATTAATGAATATTTCATGTATTCATATCATCACATAAGGAATATCAAGGATAAAATAATTGGGTGATGAGATAAACATTTCATGAATACAAGGAATTACATAAAAATCATACTATAAAATATTAGAATATGTGAATGCCAAAAGACATGATTTCTTTTTTAAAAGCTTCCTCATAAATAATCAAAGGAAAATCTTAGGAGATAAAATAATAAGAGATTTTTAAATAAAATTTTAAGTCAAGAATTTTCAAAAAGGATATTCTCTTTAGTAAATCACAAAAGGAAACGTAAGAGAAAAAGATTTCAATTCATGCATAAGAACACTTATGATTCATATTGAAAATTTTCTCAAAATGTAAGAGAATAAAGAGTAAGAAATCTTGATTTATAAAGGATTTCATGTTATAAATTTCAAGAGATCAAGATCATGATTTTGATAAAAATTTATTCAAATTTAAATCATCAAAATCATTATCAAAATCCAAGAGATTTACAAAGATGATATAAATGGATTCATCAAAATCAATAAGATTGAGCAAACTAATTTTCAAGAATGTTTTCCTCTTTCTTTATTGTTTCAAAACATATGATTTTGTTTCATTTATGCCAAATAAAAACATGTATCATGTTTGAAACTGAAAGAGTAAGATTTATTACAACAAAGATCAATAAGATACTTTCATTATAGTAAAAATCAATAATCCATAAATTGTAAGATTCATCATGCATAATTTCGAAATTTATTAAGCATGATCATGATTCGTGACATAAAATCATCAAGATACACATGCACGGATTAATCCTAAGCATTATCACATATTATATAATTGTCATCAATAATGTTGCATACATTATTTAACATTTCAAAACATAACATGCATGAAACCTTAGCAATATACTTTTCATGATCAATTTTTTTAATTTTTCAAAAGATGCTAAAAAGAAAAACATGATATAATTTTTGAAAAATAATTTTTTATTTCCTATTCCTACTATCTAAATTAAACACTCATGAAAAATTTCAAGTAATTTCAAAATAATTCAAGAGAGTTGAGTTACTTACCTTGTAGTCAAAGCCCATCAAAGCCCAATTCTTCGTTTCACCTTTGGAAGTTCTTGATTCATCCTTAGTTGCCTTCCTCTTCTTTAGCCTCTTCCTCCGTTCAAGTTTATTGTTTATTTTAGATTTTTGTTTAATAAACTTATTAAGATTTAGTGTTCGAAATTCAAGTTCATCATTGTCCTCATCACTTGAGTCATCGCTCAAGTGGTATTCATTTGTCCGGAGTTCCAAATCCTTCCAGATCTTTGGAAGGTGATTTTGTTCATCATATTCATCATGTGCATTGTGCACCGTTTCATATATCATCAACAAACCAATTAGTCCTTCAAATGGAAAAATATTTAAATCTTTTGTTTCTTGTATTGCGGTTATTTTAGGATCCCACCTTTTTGGAAGGGATCTTAAGATCTTACTTACGAAATCAAAATTCGAAAAATATTTACTAAGAACTCTTAGATTATTGACGATATCTGTGAAACGGGTGTACATGTCACCTATAGTCTCGCTTGGTTGTATTCGAAAAAGCTCAAAATCATGTAATAAAATGTTAACTTTCGAGTCTTCGACTCTACTAGTTCTCTCGTATGTGATTTCAAGCGTTCGCCAAATATCAAAAGCCATTTCGCACATAGAAATCCGATTGAACTCATTTTTGTCCAAAGCACAAAATAAGGCATTCATAGCCTTTGCGTTTAAAGAAAAATACTTCTCCAAATCCGACCATTCGTTCATCAGTTTAGAGGGAAGTTGAAAACTGTTTTCAACAATATTCCATAAATCCAAATTCATAGAAATCAAGAAAACTTTTATTCAAGTTTTCCAATATGTGTAGTCCAATCCGTTAAACAACGGTGGACGAACAACCGATAAGCCCTCTTGAAAGCTATGAAGAGCCATTTCTCTCGGGTGTAAATCTAAAATGAGAAATACCGTGCTCTGATACCAATTGTTAGGATCGGAGCGGCACTAAGAGGGGGGAGGTGAATTAGTGCAGCGGTAAAATAACGTTGGTTTAAAAACATTCGTACGATAAAAACCAATTTTGATGAAAACCGATTTTGGAAGCTTAATAACTTAGAAGCATATGGAAGCATAGTGACTAAGTAAAGAAGTTTGCAGTATGTAAATGGCAAGAGTAGGACAGTAGTTTTAAAGTGGTTCGGTCAAAATGACCTACATCCACTTGCGAAGCCTTCTTCGAAGAGGCTCCCAACTTCCACTAGCAAATCTCTTTGTAGGGGAAGGACTAATACCCCTCTTATAACCTTTACAAGTGGTTCACACTCTTACAAATCTTTTCAACAAGATGGGAGGAGGTGAACACTCAAGCAATTTGAAAAATAAGACTTGCTAAGACTTTTCTAAGGCTCTTATCTCAAACTATTGCTTTGCCAAAGGCTGTAATCTCAGCTATGAATTGAGGGGTATTTATAGGCCCCAAGAGGATTCAAATTTGGGTTACAAAATTTGAATTCTCTCGGGTTTCCGAGGCTGACGGTGCCACCGTCGGATCTCTCGGGTTCTAGGTGGTGCCACCGCTCAGTCCAGCGGTGCCACAGCACAGATCTCGGGTTCTAGGCAGTGCCACCGCCTAATCTGGCGGTGCCACCGCCTACACTGTTTCAACTCACTGGTTGGGCTCCAAACTTGGCCCAAACCAGTCCGAACTCGGGCCCAATTGGCCCCTACTTGGGTTATAGGATTAACAACTAATCCTAACCCTAATTAACATGCTAACTATGAATTTAAAGACATTTCCTAAGCCATTACAAAGTCCACAAGTCAAGACTTCTTTCGGCGAACTTCCGACGGTCTTCCAATAAACTCTCGGAAACCATTCTACGGACTCCCGGCAAGCTCCTAGACTTCACGATTTGATCTTGGCGAGTTCCAATGAGCTTCTTCGACAAGCTCCAATCTTTCTCGATGAGCTCCGTGAACTTCCAATGAACCTTCCGGCGAACTTCCGAAAAACCATTCGGCAAGCTCCCTACTCATTCTTGGCTAGTTCCGGCAGCATTCCCGACGAACCTTCGGACTTCCGTCGAACTCTCAAACTCCCAAAGAACCCTTCGCGTTTGACTCCGCACTTTGTTTCGCTTTATGTCTTTGTCATTATCGTAGTTGTTCCTGTTGGGAAATCAGCGGGGGGCGACATCATATGCGTAGCGGAAGAACAAGAAAACAAAAATCCCCGATTCCCAAAAAGATGTTCGTCGTCGTGCGAAGATTGGTGCGTAAAAATCCGCAAAACACAAAACTGCGTATAGAGATTATGTTACCTAGGGAGATCGTATATCCCTGTTTCCTTGCAGATCCTTAGGAGAGGGTGAAGGAGGTCAAGCGTCCTCCTCTCTAGCGGTGATCCACACAGCAGGGTTGCGACGACCCTCCTCAAAACTCCAGGCCTCTGAGGTGGAGAGGGAGAGGAGAATAGGAAAGACAAGCAAAGACTCTAGCCTATGAGGCTGTGAATCCCTCCTATTTATAGAGATCCCATGTCAAACCCTAATGGGTCCTTCCCTAGTGGGTATTGGATCTGCATCCAATAAGACAAAGGCTCCGTCGGATATCTCATATCCGAACCTCTACTCATCGCAATGCCTACCATATGTGTGTGACCCTCTAGGCCCAATATCGAGCTGGTCGTGAGTCATACCTGTCAGAACTCCTTCTAACTTAGTGAATTATTATCTCTGTAATAATTCACTCGACTCATCGACTACGGACATACTAGGCCACTACGTCGTAGTCCCCAAACGATACAAGGGAATCCAATCCATTGGACCTGTCTATCCTCAGTTACCATGTACCTATAGTCCCTCATCCATCTAATATCCCAGAGACCGTATATCGAGCATGGTGTTGTCAGACCCATACGGTTTCTACTCGAGTCTCGCTCTAATCGGATTCTCCCGGAGAACTCTTTCTCTCTCAACCCGAATGACCCTGGCCAGGGATTTGTCTGAGCAAGAACACATTGGATATTCCTCTCATGACGCCGAGAGTGGATGATCCTCTATCGACACTCAATAGCCCTCGTAAGGTCGACTACCACTCCCAATGACCAGTTGTACTAGATCTGGGACAACCAAACCTATAAATCTGGTATCAAAGAGTGGAGCACTCATACAGGACATCCTTGGTGTCTCAAGTCTAAGGACCAGATACACCACTAGGACTACGGAATGTTGTCGACAATAAGGCATCATCAACCATCCCGGCATTCCGTAAGCGGATCAATCGATGAACTCATTCTCCAATGAGCACTGTCATTGTATCCCTAGTGTCCCTACACGGCAGCTATGAGACCAGCTGCATCCATCATATGGACGGGTATACAAAGACACCAGTCTATCCGGTTATCACGATGTCCCTCGAGTAACCTATGACCGGGATTATTTAGGATATGTGTTTAAAGGTGAATCGATCTCATTATCGGGATCTCATCACGATCCGATTCCCATTGCACAAATCCAAGGACATCACAATATATATATGCATTTATGCAATAGTTATAAAGTGATATACGCCAAAAAATATAATAAGCAAAAAAGATTCTGTATCAAGTCACACGTGCCATCACTCACGTGATTGGCTTGTTGGGCACCTATGACTAGCAATCTCCCACTTGACCTAAAGCCAATCACCTATGTGTTCGATCTCCATCGGACTCGTGACGCTTCAAAGACAATATGAGACAACGGCTTTGTCGGTGGATCTGCAATGTTATCTTCGGATGGAACTCTTTTCCATTGCTACATCTCCTCAAGTTACGATCTTTCTTATAAAGTGGAACCTCCTCAGAACACTTCTAATGAGACCGGGTTCCCTTATTTGAGTAATCACCCCATAGTTGTCTAATATAAGGAAGTCGACTTGTCGCTATCTCAGATCGACTCCCAAATCTGTGATGAACTTCTTCACCCAAACTCCCTCCTTTGCTGCATCTCGATGCAACAATGTACTCCGCCTCTATGGTCGAAGTCAAGAAGTGGTATTTTGCTTGGAACTCTTCCAAAGACTTTGCTCTTCCATTCAAGGTGTACACATACCCCGAATTCGACTTGCTATCATCGACATCGATTGAAAACTTGAGTCGGTGTAGCCTTCAACCTTAAGGCTATTACCTCCATATACTAGTAAAAGATTTATAGTCCTTCTCAAGTACTTAAGGATACACTTTATTGCTTTCTAGTGCTCCAAGCACGGATCCACTTTGATACCGCTTTCGTGACACTCGAGCATCGCTATATCAGGCCTAGTACATAGCATGGCATACATGATAGACCCTATTTCTGAGGCATAAGGTATCATATCCATGTTAGCCCTTTCTTTCGAGTCTTTGGGGACATACTGGTAGAAAGAGATATCCCATGTCTCATCGGTATGAGACCTCTCTTGGAATTTTCCATGCCAAACCTTTTGACAATAGTTTCTATGTACCTGACTGGGACAAGCCAAGCATCCTCTTGGATCTATCTCTATAGATTCTAATCCCCAAGATATAAGATGCTTCCCCTAAGTCCTTCATGGAGAAGTGTCTAGATAACCAAGCCTTTCTTTGTGGATAGCATTCCTATGTCATTCCCAATGATGAGGATGTCATCCACATATAACACCAAAAAAGGTGATAGCGCCCCACTTACCTTTCTGTATACACAAGGCTCATCTTCGTTCTTAACGAAGTCATAAGATCGATTGCCTCATCAAATCTTATGTTCCAACTTAGGAAGCTTGCTTTTAGTCCATAAATGGATCTAAGCAACCTACACACCTTATCTCGGGCAGTTCTTGGACACTTAATCCCTCGGGTTGCATCATATACACCTCCTCCTCGAGGTTCCCATTGAGGAATGAGGTTTTCACATCTATTTGCCAGATCTCATAATCATAGTGTGCTGCAATAGCCAATAGAATTCTGATGGATTTTAGCATTGCTACTGGTGAGAAAGTTTCGTAAGTAGTCAACACCTTGCCTTTTGACGATACCCCTTAGCCACTAGCCTTGCTTTATAGGTCTCTACCTTTCCATCTACTCCGATCTTTTTCAGTAAAGATCCACTTGCAACCGATGGGTACAATACCTTCAAGCATCAACTAGGTTCCAAACCTTATTGGAGTACACGAATCCATCTCGAATTCATGGCTTTTTCCACTTCCGGAGTCTATACTCATAATAGCCTCCTCGTAGGTCTGAGGATCAATATCCTCTACATCCTCTGCTCTAATATGTCCCACATATCTCGGGAGGATGGGATACTCTATCGGACCTGCGTAAAGTTGATACTTGTGTATTAGGTACCTGAGCAGTTCGGGTCAGAGTGGTGCTTGAGCTTGGTTCTCCAACCTCGCTCAATTCTATCATTCTCCCCTTGTCTCCGTCAAGAATGTGTTCCTTCTCAAGGAACACTGCTCTCTTAGCTACAAAGACCTTTTGGTCCTTGAGATGATAGAAATAATACTCACAAGTTTCATTGGGGTATCCCACAAATTTGCATCGCTCTGTCCTTGATTCTAACTTATCGAGGTTGTGTCTTCTAACATGGGCAGGGCAGCCCCAGATCTTAACAACCTTAAGATCTGGCTTCTTCCCTTTCCATATCTCATATGGTGTAGACACTACCGACTTAGTTGGAACTCTGTTCAGAAGGTAAGCTGCGGTTTCTAGGGCATATCCCCAGAATGAGATGGGTAGGTCAGCGAAACTCATCATGGACCGTACCATATCTAATAATGTACGATTTCTCCTTTCAGAGACACCATTGAGCTGAGGTGTATAAGGAGGTGTCCATTGGGATAATATCCCATGGTCCTTGAGGAACTGAGTAAACTCTGTACTTAAGTATTCACCTCCTCGATCTGATCGAAGAGTTTTGATACTCTTTCCAGTCTGGTTCTCCACCTCATTCTTATACTCTCTGAATTTCTCAAAGGCCTCAGACTTGTACTTCATTAAGTACACATATCCATACCTTGAGAAATCATCAGTAAATGTAATGAAGTAGGAGTAACCTCCAATGGCATGAGTTGACATGGGTCCACATACATCACTATGTATGAGTTCCAACAACTCATTGGCTCTCTCTCCAGTTCTACTAAATGGAGATTTGGTCAGTTTTCCACGAATGCAAGGCTCACAAGTTGTATATGACACATAGTCGAATGGATCTAGATATCCATCATTTAGCAACTTTTGAATCCTTCTTTCATGGATGTGACCTAGCCTACAATGCCACAGGTATGCACTGTTCAACTCATCTCGTTTCCTTTTGGACATATTTACATTCATGATATGTGGAGTGGTGTCTAACATAAATAAACCATTATGCAATGTTCCTTTCGTGATGATCTTATCATCTAATAATATCGAACAACCATTGTTCTCAAAAATAAATTTATATCCACTAACTGTTAAACATGAAATGGAGATAATGTTTTTGATAATAGAAGGAACAAAATAACATGCATCTAATGCAATAAAAGCTCCACTAGGCAGATGTAGGGCGACCTGCCAACACTAATACAAAGACAACATTTGCTCCATTACCCATCTTGAGGTCCATCTCGCCTCTCAGTAGTCTCCTAGGCCTTGCCGTAACCTGCAACGAATTGCATATATGATAAACACTACCGTATCCAATACCCATGTGTTATCATAAGAGTCGACAAATGGAGTGATCATGAATGTACGAAGCTTCATCAAGCTTTTGTTTAGCCCTTTCTGCAAGGTACTCTTTGTAGTTTCTCTTCCATTGCCCATCTTTACCACAGTGGGAAGCACTGGCCTTTGTCCTTTCTTTGGGTCTTTTTTAGCAACCTTTGCTTTACCTTGTTTGCCCTTGCCCTTTCCTTCTTAAGGGACCTTTTCCTTTCCTTTTCTTTTCTCGGTCTCACCGGTGTAGAGAACTGGCTTCTCTTTCTTAATAGTACTCTCTGCCTCCCTTAACATATTGAGGAGCTCTGGGAGAGTCACCTCAAGCTTGTTCATATTAAAATTCATTATGAACTGTGAAAAGGAATCTGGTAGGGACTGAAGCACAATGTCCACACACAAGTTATCCTCTAGGACCATTCCTAGACTTGTGAGTTTCTCTATCCACTCAATCATCTTTAGGACATGGTTCTGAACCGGTGTCCCCTCAGTCATCCTAGCGCGGAAAAGGCTCTTAGATATCTCATATCGTTGAGTCCTTCCTGTTCCTCAAACAATTTTTTCGGACATGTAGGAGAATGGATCTGGCATCCATCTTTTTTCATGTTGTCTCTGTAACTCGAGTCATAGAGCCCAACATATAGCACTGAGCAAGAGTGGAGTCATCAATGTACTTCACGTGGTGGCGCTTAACTCATCCTCGCGCTTGCCCCTTCTTGGGCGTGAGGCATCATCAGTATCAAGGGGCATTACACGATTTTCTCCGCTGTGAGAACAATTCTCAAGTTACGGAGCCAATCCGTATAATTTGGACCAATAAGGCGGTTGACATCAAGTATGCCCGTAAAGGGATTTGAAAGCGACATTTTCTGAAAATAAAGATGTAGCAGAAATGAATAACATGCAGATTTTGCAAGAAATAAACTATCAAGATATGGACTTCTATCTTAATATGCTCCCACTATTTTACTAACGAGTCACGCGACACCCTCAGCACGTGAAACGGAAGTCTCCAGCAAACTTCTAGTGGGGATCAGGATCCAATCAGCGTCTTAGAGTACCTCGAGGGACTCGACCAATCACACTAAGCCTAAAAGGTAGGCAACTCTTGCCGATCACAACTCCTTGTGATTCCCGTCCTGTTCGGCCTCCGAATCACCATGGCCTCGAGGGACTCGACCAACCATGATGCTTTCGGTTAAGTCAACACCTTCGTTACAAGATGAGTCCGATTTGATGATATACCCTCGAGGGACTCGACCAAGCATACCATGTCCTCGGTCACCGGTGACATCTCTATGTCCTAAGCAAGATAGCTTAATCATGATATATAGGTGAGTCTCGAGGGACTCGACCAACTCAACCTACACCGAGAATCGGTTCCTACTCATAATGATGGAAGGCCACGTGGGTCAATCTAATTGCCTCACGTTTACCGACTTAATATTATCGAGAGATGTTTTTATAATTTCGTCTCCTAATATGACATGTCACACATATACATATTTAATATATATCTACATCGCATGCAAATATATATACATATCTAGCATGTGTATAAGCAATCACATCAGATGATCATGGACCACAGCCTAATATGATTAGGCCCGAGCCAGTAGGCCTAATCACTCACATCAATATCTATGTGTGCAACGGTGCATCTCCATGCCCTTGTGATTGTCCATCTCGTCCTCGTCGGTTCCGTCGACATCTTGATGCATCTCCATGCATCACGATCGTCCGTCTCGTGGGTCCCGCTATCGCATCCACGCTCCTGCTGCGCCTCCTCATGTGATTACAACTTAATCATAGGCACGCAGGCTCGACAATAAACGAGAAATATAATGGAGGTTCGTAGACCTCAATAATAATAATTACAAGTACACACATCACTCGGTCCATGATCATCCGTCCACACATCATACATCACATGTATAAATAATCATCATCATGTAGGAATACTAGATAATAATAAAAATAATAATCAACTAAACCTTTTAATTAATTAATATTTTTCTGAAATCAGGGACATGTAGGGAATTTCTCAATTCCTAAGGGTATTTTCGTAATTTGGACAAAAGACAGAAACTGGAATTTCTCAAATTCACAAGGGCAAAACTGTCCTTTTGCCCAAAACCCTAATTACCTCTCTGCTGCCTGCCGCCACCTTTGGCGGCGGCTCAGGCTTGGCGGCGAGGGCGACGCCCGCGCCAGAAGCGCCCTACCGGGCGGCGACGTCAATGTGGGTGGGCACCTCCGCCGGGCGCCGCTGCCTCCACAAAGGTGGTGCTATCCGTCGGTGGCCGCCCCTGTGGGGGGTTTCGCGCGGGAGGGAGCGGCGATAAGGCGTCGCGCCCTGGCGCCCTCGCCGGGTGGCCTTTGACCCGCCCGGCAAACAAGCCTAATGCAAGCAGACCGCCGGGCCGGCTGCTGCTGCACTGGCGCGGCGCGCATCGGCCGGTATTGTGGTGCTGGCTGCTTCATTTCAGGCTGGGTGGTCGCAGGCACATCAGATCGAGGGGGGCGACAACTATTGTCGCCCTTCCTAGCTTTTTTCGTCAATGATTTTGACGTCAATATTCTTCCTAAACACAACACACGCAGTTCAAAACCAATCATTCGCAGACGAACAACCGGCTCGATACCACTGTTGGGAAATCGGTGGGGCGACATCATATTCGCGGCGGAAGAACAAGAAAACAAAAATCCCGATTCCAAAAAGATGTTCCGTCGTAGATGCGAAGATTGGTGCATAAAAATCCATAAAAACACAAAAGCTGCGATAGAGATTGTGTTACCTAGGGAGATCAGATATCCCCTGTTTTCTTACAGATCCTTAGGAGAGGGTGAAGGAGGTCAAGCGTGCCCTCCTCTCCGGTGATCCACACTGGCGAGGGTTGCGGCGACCCTCCTCAAAACTCCCGGCCTCTAAGGTGGAGAGGAGAGGAGAATAGGAAAGGCAAGCAAAGACTCTAGCCTATGAGGCTGTGAATCCCTCCTATTTATAGAGATCCCGTGTCAAACCCTAATGGGTCCTTCCCTAGTGGGTATTGGATGCGCATCCAATAAGACAAAGGGCTCCGCCGGATATCTCATATCAGAACCTCTACTCATCGCAATGCCTACCATATGTGTGTGACCCTCTAGGCCCAATATCGAAGCTGGTCGTGAGTCATACCTGTCGAACTCCTTCTAACTTCGGTGAATTATTATCTCTGTAATAATTCACTTGACTCATCGATTCTGGGACATACTAGGCCACTCACGCCAGTAGTCCCCAAACGATCACAAAGGAATCCAATCCATTGGACTGTCGTCCTAAGTAACCATGTACCTATAGTCCCTCATCCATCTAATATCCCAGACCGTATATCGAGCATGGTGTTGTCGGACCCATACGGTTTCTACTGAAGTCTCGCTCTAATCGGATTCTCCAGGAGAACTCTTTCTCTCTTAACCCGAATGACCACGGCCGGGGATTTGTCCGAGCAAGAACACATGGGATATTCCTCTCATGGCCTTGAGAGTGGATGATCCTCTATCGACACTCAATAGCCCTCGTAAAGGTCGACTACCACTCCCAATGACCCGGTGTACTAGATCCGGGACAGCCAAACCTATAAGTTCGGTATCAAAGAGTGGAGCACTCATATACAGACATCCTTGGTGTCTCAAGTCTAAGGACCAGATACACCACGAGGACTACGGAATCATTTGTCGACAATAAGGCATCATCAACCATCCGGCATTCGTAAGCGGATCAATCGATGAACTCATTATCCAATGAGCACCTCATTGTATCCCTAGTGTCCCTACATGAGCACTATGAGACCAGGTTGCATCCATCATATGGACGGGTATCTTTTTTTTTGTCTATCGGGTTATCACGATGTCCTCTCGAAGTAACCTATGACCGGGATTATTTAGGATATGTGTTTAAAGGTGAATCGATCTCATTATCGTGATCTCATCACGATCCGATTCCCATTGCACAAATCCAAGGACACCACAATATATATATGCATTTATGCAATAGTTATAAAGTGATATACGCCAAAATATAATAAGCAAAAAGATTCTGTATCAAGTCACACGTGCCATCACTCACGTGATTGGCTTGCTGGGCACCTATGACTAGCAATTTCTGCACACACAAACAAAAACTCTACTCTGATCTAGACAATTATTACAACGCGAATTGACATTCTGTTGCCCGGCACATCATTGGTTGGTGCTTCGTCCGATTCTTTAGCGCATCATCCTCTCTTTCGTCTTGTTGCCCAATCGGTGGTTGACCTCCGTAACCCCGATATCCTTGGTGCAATTCCGCTCTCCTTGGCCCGATGCCCAATGTCCGAAGCCTTCTGCCGTCCAAGATCCAGACGTGATTTCCTCCGGCACAACGTCAATTCCTCCTGCGTCAACTATCTAATCCTGATCGAGTAGACCTACATCACTCAAAATGCAGTTAAACATCTAAACACAATCAATTAGTTTCATCATCAAAATCCGAGATTCAACAAGAACAGCCCAAAAAAAGGCTAAAGCGGCCCAAAAACGGGCCAAAACTGGCCATTTTTGGCTGAGCGAGGGAGCGGTGGACAGCGAGCGAAGCGAGTGGCTGCACCGTCCCTGCTATACGAAAGCCCCATCTAGCCCTATGCCACCTGGGGGGTTCCAAGGTGCTAAGATGGCTGACGTTTTGCTCCACTCATGACGGTCGCCGCAGCACGTAAGAACAGCCCAAAAACAGGCCAAAATGGCCCAAAAACGGGCCAAAACTAGCCATTTTTGGCTGCGCGAGCGAGAGGCGAGCGGCAGACAGTTAGCGAAGCGAAAGGCAGCACCGTCCCTGGTATACGAAAGCCCCATCCAGCCCTGTGCCACCCGAGGGGTTCCAGGGTGCTGAGATGGCAGACGTTTTGCTCCGCTCACGACGATCGCCACGACATGCAAGAACAACCCAAAAACATGCTAAAATGACCCAAAAATAATCCAAAACTGGCCATTTTTGGCTGAGCGAGCGAGCGGCGAGCGGCAGACAGTGAGCGAAGTGAAAGGGAGCACCATCCCTGGTATACGAAAGCACCATCCAGCCCTTTGCCACCCGAGGTGTTCTAGGGTGCTGAGATGGCTGACGTTTTGCTTCGCTCACGACGGTCGCCGCGGCACGCAAGAACAGTCCAAAAACAGGCCAAAACAGCCCTAAATCGGGCCAAAAATCACCATTTTTGGATGAGCGATTGAGCGAAGAGCGGCGGACAGCGAGCGAAGTGAGGGTTAGCACCATCACTGCTATACGAAAGCCCCATCTAGCCCTGTGCCACCCAAGGGGTTCCAGGGTGCTAAGATGGCTGATGTTTTGCTCCGCTCACGACGGTCGCCACGGCACGCAAGAACAGCCCCAAAACAGGCCAAAACGGTCCAAAAACGGGCTAAAACTGACCATTTTTGGCTGAGCGACGAGCGGCAGATAGCGAGCGTAGCGAAAGGCAGCATCGTCCTTGGTATACAAAATCACCATCCAACCATGTGCCACCCAGGGGGTTCCAGGGTGCTGAGATGGCTGATGTTTTGCTCCGCTCACGACGATCGCTGCGGCACGCAAGAACAGCCCAAAAAAAGGCCAAAACGACCCAAAAATGTGCCAAAACTGGCCATTTTTGGCTAAGCGAGCGAGCGGCGGACAGCGAGCGAAGCAAAAGGCAGCACCGTCCCTGGTATACGAAAGCACCATCCAGCCCTATGCCACTCAGGAGGTTCCAGGGTGCTGAGATGGCTGACATTTTGTTCCGCTCACGATGGTCGCCGCGGCACGCAAGAATAGCCCAAAAACATGCCAAAACGTGGCAAGAACGGGCCAAAACTGGTCATTTTTGGCTGCGCGAGCGAAGCGAGAGGCAGCAGCGTCCCTGCTATACGAAAGCCCCATCTAGCCCTATGTTGTTATCTGAAGGCCCCATCCAGCATGCGAAAAGGGCGAAATAGGCCAAAACTAGACATTTTGTCGTCAAACGAAGTATACAGACGGGTCAGGAGCCTTGGCTAGGGTCATTGTATTGTCTGAACCCAAACCCAATAGTATATAGGTGAGCTGAGCTACGCTGCGAGGCGGGTGAAGAAGCAAGCGAGGGCATTGAGGCCAAGGTTATTGGTTGGTGCTTGCAGCTGCAAGCAACAATAGTATGATATGACGGTGGGGATGCTGCCGTGTTTGTTATCGAGTGCGATTCTGCGGACGGGCCACTGGCACTGCAGCACATTGGTTGGTTGTTGCTTGCAGCTGCAAGCAACAACAGTATGATATGACGGTGGGGATGCTGCCATGCTTGTCATCGAGTCCGATTCTGCGGACGGGCCACTGGCACCGTAGCACATTGGTTGGTTGGTTGGTTGTTGCTTGCGCCTGCACAGCGGCAACGACGTGTGCATCCATCGACCTGCATCGCTTGTGCCTCGTCGAATCCTGCAGTGACCGCTCCGTCATTG